>CM042558.1:13814799-13859799 GCA_023630585.1 Cranoglanis bouderius
AGGGAGGGAGGGGGAGAGCGCGCAGACTGAGCGGCGCCGCGGCGCACCTGGGGAGCTTCAGGTTAAAGCGCGCCACATTCCAGCGCACACAGCTGATTGAAACATTAACAAACAGTAAAATCCACAAGAGCCCCGCGGCCGCAGATGCGCCAGGAAGACGGCCAAAAGTAGCTCTCAATCCCCCTCTGGACACTTTCTCACACACGACTGTACAATAGATCTTTTAATAAGAAAAACAACGACTTTTAATTGAACAGCAAAACCAAAAACAAGGTTGAAGTGTCTGCATCTTCCTTGCTGCCTATAATGCTATATTATATATATATATATATATATATATATATATATATATATATATATATATATATATATATATGTGTGTGTGTGTGTGTGTGTGTGTGTGTGTGTGTGTGTGTGTGTGTGTGTGTGTGTGTATATGTATGTATGTATGTATGTATGTATGTATGTATGTATATGTATGTATGTATGTATATACATATATATATATATATATATACACATATATATGTATTATATATACACATATATATACACATATATACACATATATACACATATATACATACACACACTGCATAATAAATAAACAATAGACTGACTTATTGTATGTGTATGTATACATACACATACAATAAGTCGGTCTATTGTTTATTATTAATGCACCAGATGCACAGGCTAAATTTGACACATTTGACCTCATCTAGAAGGCACGTGCATCTACTAAATGAAATAATTTTACTCCATACACATATACTCTATAGGAAAAAAAAAGTTCTTTAAATGTTCTTAGCTTGGAACTCTCTCTCTCTCCCTTTCTCTCTTTCTCAGATAGGGAAAAACACGGTTTTAGGAACAAGCCAAAAATTCTTAACTTTTCTTCTGTTCACACAGACTTTATTAACCAAATAAAGATTGAAAAAAGGTGTTTCAGGATTGTAGGGTTGTACACAGAACCTTTGGTGCTTCCAGCAGAGGAAGAAGGCACCCATTTAAAAAGACAATTTAATGGTTTGTTCACACAAGGGGAAAAATATCATCTAAATGTTCATTGGATAATTAAGGGTTCTACTTCAAACTCTTTCTGAGTAGGCTTCTACAAGAACCTTGGAAGAAGCCTACAAGAGGGTTTCCCTATCAGAAAGAGGTCTAAGTAAAACCTTTAATTATCCAATAAACATTTAAAGAATATCTTCTAACACTAAACAAACCATTAACACATCTTCCTTTAAAGGGTCTTTAAATGTTTATTGGATAATCAAGGGTTCTACTCACAACTCCTTATGATAGGGAAACACTCTAAATTTAATGTCTTGTTCATATTTATGGGGGGGAAAAAAGGTCCTTTAAATGTTCATTGGAAAATTAAGGGTTCTACTTCAAACTCTTTCTGAGGAGGCTTCTACAAGAACCTCCAAGGGTTCCCCCTATGTACAAGCCTAAAACATTAACGTCTTCTTTTAAAGTGTCTTTAAATGTTTATTGGATAATTAAGGGTTCTACTCAGAACTCTGTATGATAATGGAAACACTCCTGTAGGCTTCTACATAGAACTTTTATGGGTTCTCCTAGAGGGACAGCTTAAAAACCCTTAGAAAATCCTTGAAGGTTCTATGTAGAAAACTATGACATGCAGTTTCGCATCAAAGAAACCACTTTAGGAAGCTAAGAATCCTTAACCACCCAAAGAAAGAGATGTAGTCATTTTTAAGAATGTTAAAGGTCCACTAGGTCACACATTTTCACCAAAATGATAACAAAAATCATCCTTATGTACATGAAGAATAGAAATGATGCCTTGTATTTGTTTTTGGCGCCACCATGTGGCCATAAACAAGAATTGACACTCACACTTCAAACGCTGCAGTCAATGAATCATGTTTAAATATAAATTTTATTTACAACAATATCAACATCGAGGAAAAGAATAAGTTGTATTGCGATTTACATCCGGTAAAACATCAGCTTATTCGCTCCCTTGTCCACATAAATTAATCAGACCCTTGCCCAGGACGAAAACCAAACATTGTGATTTTTCATTTCCAAATATATTTATCACGATCCAATGTATTCTACTTGAAAATAAAAGACAAAAGAAATCAAAGATTTTCTGCCCAGAGATTTTCAGAATGCTTGGAGAAAAGACTGATATGTTGTTTGTTTGTTAGCTATCATTTGTATTAAAAAAAAAAAAAAAAAAAAAAAAAAAAAAAAAAAAAAAAAAAAAAAAAAACCTCTATGAACTGGCCTTGAAATGAAAGAACTACATTGGTTGGGTACAGCCTGTACAAAATCATAATGATAAGCTTATATGATTTGTACCTTGCACTCTGTTCATTCACACAGAAAGACTACTGGTAGGGTGAAAACTTCAGCAAAGCAATGAAATATCTATATCTTTGGATTGTGCAATTTTTTTTTAAAGGTAGATTTATGAAGACCCAGAGCTTAAAAGTGAAACCATTAAAAATAGTAACAGCTAGCTCACAGAGAAAGGCTGAGCAAATAACCGTCTTACTCAAATTTATCACCATGTCCATAAAATGTACAAATAAAAACACAAACGTAAAACATGACGTCTCCTAAAATGTAACTGCTTAATCAAATATGATTTCTCCGGTTCATTTCCACAGAAAAAAAGTGCCCTCCAAAAAACAAATGGCTGTCATCACTGCAATACTGTAAAGAAAACGCGGCTAGATCAGAAAAGATAAAAATCTTTTAAAAAATGTTTTCCCTTTGAGAAAGTTAAAATAGAATTAACACCTAAAGCAATATTGACCTAAAATATAATATGCTGGACCTCACATGGGCCAAATCTGTGCAAAAATGTACAGTATATAATAAGGGCACATATGTTACATTTGGAGCGTACAGCATGTACAAGTCTGTTCTTATTCACATATAAAACAAAAAGCCCAGTTAATACTGCAGTACCTTTTGCTCTGTTATTTTAATGGTGCACCATTTTTACATGTATGGCATAGAGAAGAGGATTATTGCTCATAGCTGCATATAGTGTGGAATTGGAGCAGTCTGTCCTGAAAGCAAGGTTTCTGCTATAACATGTCTTATCACCATGAAGGACTTAACTGAACATATACAGTCTTTAAATAAGGCTAGAACGAGCAAGACATATTGCAGATATTCTTTTCCTTATTAGCCTTGTGATAAAGTGCATCCCCACCCAGCACCAGGGCAGTTCCACAGCGAGAGAAAAGCACACCCTCTGCTGGTGAAGTACGGCATTACACTCACACAGCTTTGTATGAGCACGAGTTTGGCTGCAGTTCGACGGCGTGTTGCGCGCAAACTATTTTGGGGGCACACACGAATGCTTCAGAGAGTATTAAAACACAGTGACGTTGTCCATTAACTGGGCGGTGCTGTGTGTCTGCTCTCAGGGTTTGCTCAGAGTGTGACATGACTCTGCTTTGCTTTACTCTCTCGCTGAAACGGTGCTCTGCTTCAGTATTTCTGCAAAACAAGCAATACAAAATCCAAGTTTGGTTAAGAACAAGAAAAGGTGTCATACATTATTACTTTTGCCTGTTTGGTAAATATTTGCTATTACATTCTACTACCATGAGCTGTTATGAAAAATAAACTGGCCAAACTCTTTCTCTCACAATTAAAACTACACAACTAAAAGGCTCCTAATGTACACTGCTACTACTGCGTACCTGATCAGGACCCAATGGCATGCGACCCATGCCCATGGGGTTCATTCCCATCTGCCCTTGCATAGGCATCATCTGTCCTGGCCCGTTCACTCCTCCCTGCATGACTCCGTTCATCATCATGCCCCCATACTGTGCTGGTGCCCCCTGCTGGGAGAACTGCTGCTGCTGCTGTGGGTATGAACTAAAAAACATAAAACAAAAAAGTAAGACAGGGAATTGATTTTAAGAGCTATATAGCTGTACGATCATATAAAATAATAACAACAACAACAACAACAATAATAATAATAATAATAAGACACACACGAAATATGGGTATTTTGTTATATTTTGCCACTCACCTGTTCATGGGCATGCCACCCTGCCCCCAACCCTTCATATCTGCTGCCTGGTACATGGGCCCACTTTGAGGGTGCTGTTGCATCATGGGATTCTGGGGGCCCCCCATACGTCCAGCTATCATATTAGGCGGGCTGTTGCCTGTGGCCATGAATGAGGGGTCACCCTGCTGGCCCATAGCTATAATCACACCACAGAGGTGTTAATCAGTTTATACCATACAAAAGCATATTAACATTATTAGAGATTTCCAAAAATTCAGTTAGTTGTATAACAATCACAGTGTGACAATGTGTTATGAATAATTTTCTTTCTTTTATTGCTCTAATGATGCTGGATGTTAACCCACCATAGTTTCCTCCATAGTTAAATGGCTGTTGGCCTGGCTGGTTCATGGCTGTTCCTCCCATGGGGCTGTCCATGCCAGTGGGAGCAGTGACATTGGGAGGGGGGCTGAATCCTCCAGCAGCGGCCTGCTGCTGCTGCTGCTGCTGCTGCTGCTGCATCATCATCATCACCCTCTGCCTTCTCAGAGTCAGCATCTCTCGATTTCGCTGAGCCAACATCTGAGCGTTCAGAAAACTAGGCTGAGAGAGAGCACGCGAGAGAGAGAGGCGGTCAGTAAGTCAAACTTCAAGGCTTACTTCAAGTCTATGTGATTTTTTTTTTTTTTTTTTTACTCTCCAGATTATGTGTCTTGATGTGAATTCGTTTGGTGAGTGAGCAATGAGATACCTGTCCTCCCATTCCAGGTTGTATCCCAGGTTGTATCCCAGGTTGTATCCCAGGCTGCATGCCAGGCTGCATCCCAGGCTGCATCCCAGGCTGCATCCCAGGCTGCATCCCAGGCTGCATCCCAGGCTGCATCCCAGGCTGCATGCCAAGCCTCACTCCAGAGTTTGCCACTGGTGCATTCTCCATCTTTATCGGCATGCCCTGTCGGCTCTGGTTCATAAACTGTAAAATGACAGTACAGTGTCACTCAGGCATAATTCCACCTAACTCAGGCCACATTAGTGTTTATAAGTTTGAGTAACCAGTCAGAACTAACTCAGGTATTGCGTTTCAGGTGATTTTCTTTTCATGGCAGCGTACAATGCCGATACCAGCGTGGGCTTGACTGTGTTGTAAACTTATGTTATGGCTCTAAACATTATTGCTAATAAACAATAATGATTACAAGACAGTTGTCTCCTGTTAAAACTGCTCAGAAAGATACACACAACATCTCAAACTCTCACCTGCTGTCCCTGAAGCCTCTGCTGAAGATGCAGTCTGAGTGGCTGCTTAGCGTTAATCATGCGTGGACGCATCATGGGAGCACGAGGGTTAATACCCATCATCCCACTCATTTGCTGCATCATCGGGTTAAATCCTGGTCCCGGATGGCCCTGCATGGGACCTGGGCCCGGGCCCGGGCCAGTACCAGGACCAGGATTAGGACCAGGTCCGGGCCCATAGCTTCCCTGCATGCCCATGGAAGGTGGACCAGAATAACCTGCTCCATACATGACCTTAGGATCCATACTCATGGACGAATCAGGAGATGGGCCTGGGAAAGCATCTGTAGGAGTTGCTGGTTGCTCTGTGCTTTGGCCCTGTGAGAAGATTGAAGATTATGTTACATTTAAAATACATCCTAAAAAGGATTCAGTGTTAACAAAACAGTATCAGATGTCTCCTGGTACATTCCAAACATAGGGCAGAAGTGTAAACTAGAGCTGTGTATTTGTTTTTGTGTCTCAGGCTATGTGGTGACACCGCCTATCAACCTATCGGAATGCGTCTATGTAAAATGCATCTCTTCTGTTGTAACACAACAGATATGCACTGTCATTCCAACATCCCCCATTTCCTCTTATTAAATCCTAAGATCTGCCCAGTACATATGTACAAAATGGCATTCATCTTGGACCTGGCCAACAAGGTCTGGGATCCCAAGTGCTCGGTCGATCTCCTCCAGGCCAAGGTTGTCTGTGTTGTTGAGGAGGGAGTCGAGCTGGTCAAGCAGAGCTCGCTCGTCACTCTGCCCTTCAGTGGTGGATGGAGGAGCAAGCAGATCATCCAGGGGGTGGCCAAACGGCAAGCTGAACACATACATAAAAAACACTGAATGTAAGTGACGTGTAGGTATACCAATGTACATGTATATATCCACAAGAGAAATACAATTCATGTAGAAAGAAGTAGTTTAAGTAAATATTGTTGTTACAGTAGAGAAAGAACAACCTATAAAACAGTTAAGTTCATTCTCAGCCTCAGACACTTAAGGATCATTCCATGTACTAGTACTATACACAAAGTTTAAAACATCACAACAATTAGCATTTATATGGTCATTGGATTAGACTAAAAAGTTTGTTTTCAGTTGTTGTGCTTAGTGGTTAGTCATTTGCAATTTCAGTCAGTTGAATGGTTCTTGGTCACGTTGAGTGATGAGAATTACCAGACTAATTCAAGACATTATTTAAGTTCATTCATAGTTCAAGACTAATGCAGTAACTAGTCCAAAATGCTGTATATGGATATGGATAACTGATAAAACCTTCACCTGTTTGCATTAGGGGGTCCCTCCATGCTTATGCCACAGTCTGGCCATGATGGAGACTGAGGAGGATGTGGCTGCCCTCTGAACGTGTTCATCCCCACCTCATTTTGACCTGCACACACACACACACACACACACAAACATTCAATACACAGGATAACTCTCCCGGGTACTTTTAAGGTCTTAGGCAGGTAATAAATAAATTATTCACTCAAACCTTATGATAATTATATTCGCTAGCCCACAGACGTTATATGATGCACACATACAGTATATAAGCATAACGACATACCCATATCCATTAATTGCTGCTGTAGCATGGATCTGGGTGTTGGTACACTGTTTGACCTGTTGATCATGGGACCTCCCATCATTCCCTTGGGATTTGGATCCATGCCTGGGCAACCCATACCAGGGTGCCCGTTAGAGCCCCCTGGACTGCCGCCAGAGCCTGGCATCCTCCAATCACCTGGTCCCATCATAGGTGGCATCTGGTTCATGCCCATTTGCCTGGTAGGACCTCCTGTGGAAAGAGCAAAAGTTCAGGAGATGATGAGAAAAGACTTTCATGAAGCAAAATATTAGATATCAAAATACTGTTAATATCAAATCTTAGCAAGAGATGTGGAACCCTCTATTAATGCGGAATATTTCTCCTCACCCATGCCTATGTGGCTGTCCAAGCTCTCCTGTTTAATGAGAGAGGAGGGGGCACTTCTCCTCCCCGTCCCTCTTGCCCCACTAAATGGTTTACTGTCCACAGATATTGCTCTCTGGAAGGCCACTCGAGGCCCGGGGCCCATCCCTGCACCCTCACGGTCTACACCAAGAAAAAAAGTTTAACTAAATTAGTTGGGTCAATTCGTGGACTGTTGAATACTTCAGTCCTTCCAGTATTACTAACAGTATTTTTATTATTATTATGGTTTTCCGTTGTACACAGTGATATTGCAGAGCCAAGATCAGGTCTAACCATGTGCAGCGTTGTTGGGTCCATTTCCTTTCTTATTTTCTCCATCCGTGCTTCCAGAATCAGCAAACATCCCAGAACCAGGTTTCAAGCCACCTAGAATGCTCTGCAGGCTTTGCAACTGGAAGAACAGAAACATTCGATTTATCTGTAAATATTATCAATGAATCAGCAATTGCACTAAATATACAAGCTGCAATTAGATTAGTGTATCGGGACTGGGATCACGTGGAACCCATTAAAAGGTTTGATCAGATATAAAACTTGCAGGGTCATGTTGATTAATATGGCAGCGCACTGGAAGAGACAGGGTGCTGGCATGGTTTACCACTTCTGGTGTAAATTGGGCTGTACTTATTTATCATACATTTATAGATCTTCAGTAACTGCTTTATGCTGCTCAGGGTTGCTGTGGTTCACATTACTTATTTCTTCATGTTTCAGAAAATAAAACCACTCAGGTTCATTAGAAACTTTGAGGAACAAATAAAAATAGCTGTGGGAGTAGGTGAGATGGGTCAGAACTCTAACGGGAACAGGACTGGAATTAAGTCTCATTAAAAATACAGCATAGTGTGTCATCTGGAAAAATCTAAGTCATCCCTGCATGTTCACATACCTCATCAGGTGGCTCGATTTTGATCTTGCTATCCAGACTGCTGGAGTCCGTGGTTGTGACTCTTACAGCGCCAACCCCACGACCCTCCAGCTCATCCAGTCCTGGTTTGCCCTCAATGCCAGTGTCCTTGGTATCATCCTTGTTCAAAAGATAGTGGAGGAGAGCGTTCGGCTTCTTTGGACTGTGCTGCTCCTGTTTAACCTCCAACCCTACACCCTCTGAGCCCTGGTGTTCTGAACCAAGGCTGACCTTCCCCGTGGCCTCAGCTGTGATGCGCGCCACCTCGTCCGGCGTGTTGCCATTCTGCAGGAGCTTGTGGAGGATCTTGTGTTTCTCCTGCAGCGAATGAGACGGGAGATGGCCACCCATGCAGCCCGTAGATGACACACATCCTGAACCATGCTGTGCTGTCATGCCTCCTGATGAAGCAGATGATGATGAAGATACACCTGTGGAAGACGGGCTCATCATGCAACCTCCAGTCTCTTTTGAATCAGCGCCAATGGGAGTTGAAGCACGTCCAGGAGGGGGTGCGCCAGTTCCCATGGCAAGCTCTTCTGGTGGAGATGTAAGCAGCTGGAGTAGCTTCTTATGGCCCTTTCCTTCCGGACCCTTCCGCTGCACATCAGCTCCAGTCTGGCCATCTTTGTTACACTGACTATCTGGCTTATCTGTTGAAGTTTCTGACATGTTCACATGTTGCTGGTCCGTCCCTGTGCTAGGAGTACTAGCAGGGCTCTTTGTTTCACCCGTATTAGGCCCTTTACTGGTGCCAGACTGGTTTGGTTGACCAGGCTGAGTGGTGTTGATGCTGGGAGAGCTGTCTGATTTGTGAGAAGGTGAAGTGAGAGTGGAGGGGAGGGAGGAGCCTACTCCCTCACTGATGGCCTGTAGGGCATTGAGGGAGCTGCTTGAGAAAGTGCTGCCACCAGAGGAGCCACTACTGCCAGTCATTCCAACAGGCCCCATAGGAGAGTGCATACCTGTTAGATAATATAGTAATACAAAACGCATAAGAAATTGTAATACTAGTAAAAAACGCAATTCTCTTATTTGGTGGCAGCTGTAACTACATGCTAAATACAGGAGACAGATGCATACGTGTACTTGTAATGCTCATACCTCCTGGAGAGAAGGGGCTAGCTCCCATCTTGGGGCTTCCTCGTATCCTTGGAGATCCCATGATGTTCTGCTGAGACGGGTTCATACCTGGGCTACCATGGGATGGACTTGTCATGCCCAAGCCATACCCTCCACTATGGAAGTGCTGTGGGTGCTGATTCATTCCGGGATGCCCCATCTGATTCATCTGGTTCATTTGACTCATAGGGTTAAGCTGATTCATCTGATTCATGGGGTTCATCTGGGTCATCTGATTCATTGAACCCATTTGATTCATCTGATTTATAGGATTCATCTGATTCATTGCATTCATCTGGTTCATCTGATTCATAGAGTTCAACTGATTCATTTGATTCATCTGGTGCATTGAGTTCATCTGATTCATTCTGTTCCCAGGGCCATACATGGGGCCTCCTCTGGGTCCCATATGCCCCGAGTCATTCATGCCATAGCCTCTGGCATTGCCCATGCCCATCTGCCCACCAGGAGTCATGTTCATTTGGGAATTATGGTTGGCACCACCCATTCCTTGGGAACGCATTACACCTCCCTGGTTTGGCCGATAACCATTCTGTTCCCTAAAAGAGAAGGAAAAATGTGGGTGAGTAAGGCCAGAGCAGGGTCTCAGTATGGGAACAACTGAACATAACAGCTATAAATCAATGCAGATCTGAATAAATTTGTACACCATCTATAATATGTCTAGTGAGTTAAGTGTATATTCAAGACATACCCTAAAGAATGGGATCAATGGACAATACACTAATGGAGGCTCTAATAAAGTTGCTGGCAAATAAATGGACACAAGAGATATTAACAATAATCGTGTAAGAGGAAAGTGAATACTAAAGGCATGAGCTTCTCTGATATAGGAATGAAAGTGAAGTACACTAATGTCTGTACTAAAGGAATATTGGAGGGGGAGCAATGAAGTACTTGAAGTCGCACAAAAAGTGTTTTAAATAATAAAAAGAAAGAGGCAATACCACTGCACTGACTAATACAATTTTATAATTTAAAGGTTATGTCAGTAGAACTGCACAAGATGATCTATAAGAAATTATAATTATACAGCATATATGTTCATATTAAGTGGAAAGAAATAAAGAGTGCAAACCTCTGCAGTAGGTGAGTAGAGAGGTAGCTGTGAGGATCGTTGGTATTTGGGTTTCGGCAGAGCTCGCTGCGTGTCTGTGCAGTTACTGGAGTTCCGTCAGAAAGGGAAAAGTGGTACAGTGGAGTCTCTGCTCGACCACGTATGCAAGCTAGAGAGAGAAATTCAGAGAATTATTCATGATTCCAAGACAGATAGGTTTTATACTTTCTACAGGGAATGCCAAGAAGGTTCCTGTGTGATGCATCATAAATATCTAAAAACGCTTTATTAATTGAGAGAATAATAGCTACATCTTTAACTATACTCGGACCGTGCAAAACATATGTGAATTAATTATGAAAAATGTCTACTGAATGTCCTTAAATGTCCTCTATTTCCTGCTTCTTAATGTTTGTTTAAATGCAACTCTTGCATTGAAAAGGGAGAGAGGTTCTGAAAGATTTGCACTTACCCTCCTGGTAGTGTCGTTTGCAGGACCAGGGCTGGCCTTCACTGTGATGGAGGAACATCTGCAAACACCTGCGCACCAGATCCTCCCAGCCAGGACGCATAGTGGTGTGTAAGGAGCTTTGTTGCTCGATCTCAATCAGCTTACCTGTTATTAAAAATATGCACACACAGATTTACGAGCAAAGCCATAACCTGATCCACATGCCAATAACCGCAGTGATCCATAAGAATCCACGAGCATACTGCAGCACCTTAAATTATAAATGAATTACAGTAAGGCCAAGACATGCTCACCTGAGAGCTCGTGCCTGGTGCTGAATCTTTCTGTGCGCTCCACTGCGGTCACTCTCCGTGCCACACAGATCATACAAGACTGCAGATCTGCACACACGACATGTACACTTAATCACTTAGCGCTCAATGTCCAGGACTGTGAGAAAGCGGACATATAGCCTCTTATCAAGTTAATGTAAATGCTACAGGACCAGAACAGTCTCCCTAACTGAGTTCATTCATCTTGTAAACACTGGCAGTGGGAACACACCATGAATGAGACATCAGTCCATCACAAACCATCCACACACACACAGTTTCTTTGAATGTACACGATTTGTATTGTATTAGCAGAAATGATATTGAACATCGTATGTGATTAACTGTATAGTCGTGATTTTCTGTGAGTCATTAGGTGTACGTGTAGGTGTGTGCATGGAGAAGAACTGCACCTTCGCCTTCCTCCATCATGGCTTTAGGCTGGGTAAGTGCAAAACATTGCATGGTCTCGTAACGTGGCCTTCCTGCTCCATCCTCCGCTCCGGGGCCTCCATAGCTGAACTTCACCAGCATCCGACAGTTAAAGGTATGGCTTTTCTGACGTGAGGCATCTCCAGTCCATGAAACACCATTTGCACCTACAGTCACACACACAGGCAAGATTATTTTGCATGGAAATTTTAAAGCTAAAAGTAATATCAGTAAATGGAAATGGAAAGGTGTGTACCACTGGCTTTGGGCAGGTTTTTCTGCAGCTCTTCACGGTCCTCCTGATGCAGGATGTTATAGACACTGGTGTTGATTAGCTCCTCCTGCTTGTACTGTAGATACTGAGTTACATTGTCGGACACAAACACGATGTTTCCATCTCGGTTCACCACAAAAAGGAAGCCATCCAATGCCTGAAAGAGAAAGAGAGAGAGGCTGAGGCAAAAAGGACACAAAAAGAGCCAAACATAATAAGTAAATGTTCCAGTGAGCTTGCTAACCTGCAACAGCAGAGGACCCAGATGGTCCTTGTCGATGACCCCTTGACCCGTAGAGGACACGTCTGCCTTTTGGACATCATCATCACCGCATGAACCCTTTCCTGCAAAGAATCAGTACAAATAACAATAAGCATGGTCAAGCAGCTGGTCATATCAATACATCATAAAAAGACCAGAAAAAAAATACTGACATGTTCATTATCAATGGCATTCTAATTAATTGGAGACTCTGAGTTGGTTTGTTAGTGCCATGTTTTTTCAAATGTTATCAATTTATTCATTACACAATGATGAACCAATGTTCGAATCAAAATCCAAGCACTTTTGCACTTGTATTTGTCCAAAAATGATGTACTTTTACTGTCATCATAGTGACCGTTTTGATCGTCTCTCGGCTTGAAAGAAAATGAGAAATGACACAAAACTGCCATGCATCTGTTGCATCAAGTTGGTGTTGTACAACCACCACCAGATGGCAGCACTTTACAAAAACACTCCCTAGGCTTTCAAGCCTTTTTCCAGAAATGATCATAAAAAAACAAATTAGTAATGAAAAGAATAGTGATATCAAGCTGCAGCAGTGCTGCCCTACCTTGCTCTTTAATCTGCCGTATCTGGCGTACTGTCTCTTTAAGGATGGCGCATTTGTCCGGTTTGACGTTGAAGTTATCGATGTCGCTGAGGTTAGCCGAGATCAGCTCGGCGAGCTCCTCGATGTATTTACACTCCTGTTCTCTCCGACGCTTATCACACCTGGATAAAGACATACATGTGCATTCAAAAGTTGATAAGATTGGTGTGATATTTCAGCTCATCTCCATACATTCTGATTCACACACACACACACACACACACACACACACACACACACACACTTACCCTAGTCCTGGTGTGTCACAAGTGGAGAGTTTACGTTTCCGGTCGTAGCCCAATGACTCCAGAGAGTTCTCCCCTGGTCCACTCATCTTCAACACATATCAGCACCTATACACACATGCGCGCACACGCGCACACACACACACACACACACACACACACACACACACACAAACACATTTAATTGTGAGTATGGAATGTAAACACTCAACAGAATTAGCTCAGAATTATGGAATCTAGGAAATGATCTAAGCGCATCAGTGTGTGTGTGTGTGTGTATGAATTAGGCAGCTTAGTTCTAAGTATTCCCACATTTAGTTGAAAGTAAGGAATGTTCCAGCTGAGGGAGACAGCGAGCAAGTGTGTGTGTGTGTGTGTGTGTGTGTGTGTGTGTACACTGATGATGACTGAGTGAAGCAGGGCCCCAGGAGAAATGGGTCATCCCTCGTTCAGTGAGTGTGTATGTGTGTTTCTCTGCAGTACCGACTCTCACAGAGGGTCAATACTCTCCCTCCGGAAGCTAGAGCACAGTGTGGATTCTCATAATGAGGCAAAGTCGAAGGGATCGATATCATTTAAAAGGCAGTTTCAGGGGGGAAAAGAAAAGGGAAAAAAAAAACAATAAAAAAAAAAACAGGACCTGATGCTAAAGTCTGTATTTCAGGAGCAAAAAAGGTTCACAATTTTCCTACTCTCAGGAAATCATATAGACTAAAGCTTTTATTCTATTTATCAGCTCGAAAAAGGACTGCAAGACCGCGCACCTGCAAGATCACCGCACAGTCTCATATTACACGTACACACTCGCCCGATTCTGTTGTTTACTACCGTTCTTATCACACACGTCTTTCTCCCTCCCTCCATCTCACTACTGCACACAATTCTCCCGCTTCTCTTTTTCTCTCACCTGCACAGCTTCACTTCCCACTGCAGAATCTTTCTGACAACAGCTCATTCTCTTGCTCTATATAGTCCTCAATCTGCTCTTTGTATTAGGGCTATAAGAACAAATTTCAGTACTTGAAAATATTTTGAGAAATATGGCTAATATTTAGATTTCACTAAGATTTCATGTTCTACTTTTAGTCAGCGATTTCCTAAATGATCTAAACTGTTCGCTGTGGAAAATCGACTTACTTTATTTATTGTCTATCAATTACTTGCTGTGGTTCAAACTAAAGCAGTGCTTTACTTCACTACACTATGCAGGTTCTACAATGCCATTATGTTTTACCCTTTGTTGTTAGCACATACAGCGAATTTGAATCCTGTGTTGGAGATATCGCATTCTTCCTGGATCCTGGAGTTGTGTAACAATTGAAAAATCAGTATCAGTGATAGGGAAACATTACTGTGGGTAAATAAATCAAATGAATCTGAAACATTTTATATTAATAATTAAATTGGGATTTTCGCCTATGTGACAAATGTCCTTGCTTAAGAAAGCGACTTTCGCCAATTTCCACCTTGCGTAGTTTGGCTACTGCTTCATTAAAGTCCCCGTGAAGTACCCTGAAACGCACAGCATTATTCGATGTGTTGACGTAATTTCCACTGAAACGGGATGTCAGGGCGAGATATATCACGTGGCTCCACCCCCTTTAAAAATAGCCAATAGTGTTTAGCTTACCTCACAGCCCAGGCAACGCCGTACTAGACAGTTAGTACCATGGATTTTTATAATGTTGGGGGCAGGACACTTCAGATTCTAGAGAGCATTTAATTGAACAGAAAATCTGATGAGAAGCTGAAGAATAAAATCAAAATTGCTGATCCGTATTAGTGATAGTGATTACTAAATTTCGACTGCATTTATCTTCTAAATGCGAATGTTGTCATTGTTTTGGAGCACACTAGCTTAAATATAAACTTAAGGCTAACATACAGGTGCATCTCAATAAATTAGAATGTCGTGGAAAAGTTAATTTATTTCAGTAATTCAACTCAAATTGTGAAACTCGTGTATTAAATAAATTCAATGCACACAGACTGAAGTAGTTTAAGTCTTTGGTTCTTTTAATTGTGATGATTTTGGCTCACGTTTAACAAAAACCCACCAATTCACTATCTCAACAAATTAGAATATTTCATAAGACCAATAAAAAAAACATTTTTAGTGAATTGTTGGCCTTCTGGAAAGTATGTTCATTTACTGTACATGTACTCAATACTTGGTAGGGGCTCCTTTTGCTTTAATTACTGCCTCAATTCAGTGCGGCATGGAGGTGATCAGTTTGTGGCACGGTGGTATGGAAGCCCAGGTTTCTTTGACAGTGGCCTTCAGCTCATCTGCATTTTGTTGGTCTCTTGTTTCTCATTTTCCTCTTGACAATACCCCATAGATTCTCTATGGGGTTCAGGTGTGGTGAGTTTGCTGGCCAGTCAAGCACACCAACACCATGGTCATTTAACCAACTTTTGGTGCTTTTGGCAGTGTGGGCAGGTGCCAAATCCTGCTGGAAAATGAAATCAGCATCTTCGAAAAGCTGGTCAGCAGAAGGAAGCATGAAGTGCTCCAAAATTTCTTGGTAAATGGATGCAGTGACTTTGGTTTTCAAAAAACACAATGGACCAACACCAGCAGATGACATTGCACCCCAAATCATCACAGACTATGGAAACTTAACACTGGACTTCAAGCAACTTGGGCTATGAGCTTCTCCACCCTTCCTCCAGACTCTAGGACCTTGGTTTCCAAATGAAATACAAAACTTGCTCTCATCTGAAAAGAGGACTTTGGACCACTGTGCAACAGTCCAGTTCTTCTTCTCCTTAGCCCAGGTAAGACGCCTCTGACGTGGACTGTGATTCAGGAGTGGCTTAACAAGAGGAATACGACAACTGTAGTCAAATTCCTTGACACGTCTGTTTGTGGTGGCTCTTGATGCCTTGACGCCAGCCTCAGTCCATTCCTTGTGAAGTTCACTCAAATTCTTGAATCGATTTTGCTTGACAATCCTCATAAGGCTGCGGTTCTCTCGGTTGGTTGTGCATCTTTTTCTTCCACACTTTTTCCTTCCACTCAACTTTCTGTTAACATGCTTGGATACAGCACTCAGTGAACAGCCAGCTTCTTTGGCAATGAATGTTTGTGGCTTACCTAGTGAACCAAACTGAGAGACCATTTTGAAGGCTCAGGAAACATTTGCAGGTGTTTTGAGTTGATTAGCTGATTGGCATGTCACCATATTCTAATTTGTTGAGATAGTGAATTGGTGGGTTTTTGTTAAATGTAAACCAAAATCATCACAATTAAAAGAACCAAAGACTTAAACTACTTCAGTCTGTGTGCATTGAATTTATTTAATACACGAGTTTCACAATTTGAGTTGAATTACTGAAATAAATGAACTTTTTCACGACATTCTAATTTATTGAGATGCACCTGTATTTATACTAAAAGCTATAAAACGTCCATTTTGATTTCACTGAGACTTTAATATTGAAATACTAAATATTGTAAGTAATTTATGAAAGAAATCCGACAGTCCTAGTCTATATCCATCTATCCTTCTCTCGCTATCTAGTCTGGCTTTTTGTTTTTGTGTGTGTGTGTGTGTGTGTGTGTGTGTGTGTGTGTGTGTGTGTGTGCGCGTGTGTTGTTAGCATAGCCTTGCCTCGTGAATGACCCCTCTCCGAGTTCAGCGGAAACCTCTGAGAACAGGCCATCAGGTCACACTCTCTTCCCCTTGGCCTCGCACACATACACATAGACGCACACCCACCCTTCCCCTTCCCTTCCACAGAAACAGAGCCATGCATTCCTGCATGAGCTCATCATTCCTGAGTTGAACTGCGGGACGAAACGGCGACTTTATGCAACTCGCTGCAGTGCCTGCCCAGGCATGTGCAACACACCAACACACACTTTATATCACACAACAAACTCCTCTGAGTCGTCCCCCCCGACCATCCCCCTCTCCTTCTCTATCTTTCCCTGCATTCTGTCTCCTGACCCATCCATTTTCATCCCGTTGCTTGCCCCCTCCTCCTTTTACCTCACCTTTGCAGCAGTGGAGAATGATGACATCCACTTCGTTCCACCTCACATCCTGCAAAACACATGCTGAGAGTCACTGGATGGATATAATTTCAGAGAACACAAAGTCTTATCAACACAGTTATAAGTGCAGCTAAGGGCTTATTTCAGATCCCATGCTCAAATGATCAATAAAGAATTAGAGTGTTATATAACCTGTTTCTAAAGAAGCTTTGCTCTGACAGTGATCAGCACATTAAAGCGCAAAGCCTGATCTCAGATCAGCATTATAAACATTTCAGGGATTACTGCTTTTAGAAGCATCATCACACTTTCACTTACCTTTGAGTGACAATGTGGAAGCTCTGATTAAAGACCCAGGCACGGAGGGCATCTACGGCTTCAGCAAGGCCACCACTGAGAGAGAAAAGACAGAGAGAAAGAGACATATTACACTATGTAAGTGACTACTGTTTTTGTTTCTTGACATCTTTTGATGGAATTTCACTTTTTCTTAAAAGGAATGGACAATTCCCCACACACTGTGTCCCAAATGACATGCTATACATATGCACTTACACTATGCACTCTACCATGAGGTGTATGACTTTTAGAAGGGTAGTATCATCTCAAATGGAGCACTAACGGTTTTTTACTAACTGGAATAAACCGCTTTCTAGTCCATGGCACATGATGTCAAACACACGTAACACGAAGCCACTAACTTTAGCAGAATAACCGAAGTCAACGAAAATGAACTTCTTCATTTATTGTTTATGTCAGTGTTACCTTTTATGCCCAACATGACCTCAGTCACCATCAGATGCAGGTATAATCATCTCCACAGCTGAATTTTGCTCACACAATCCAAAATCAACATAGTAAGTTGTGGTTGTGGCTATGGCTGCTGGTAATGTAAACATTTAAGGAACATAGTGCCCCACAAAGGCAAAACATATTTAATTACCCCTTTATTTAGTGTGTATTTTGTATTTGCTGAAGTCTTCACTCACTTTTTAAAATTACGAGCAAATTTGAGCCAGCGTCAGTGCCTGGTAGCCCCGCCCCTCTCCTGCTACGTAAGCAAAGCTCCGACCGCGGAGTGCATGAAGTATCCAACGACACACACTTCGTTTTTTCGGCTCGATAAGTGCATCATCCAGGTACTTGAAGTGCACTTCTTTTTGTTGGAATTTTCAGTGTGAACACACTACTCACACTATTTATACTACAGAATCTCATAGAACAGTGCAGAATAGTGCATATGCGATTTGTGACATGCATATTTGCATATTGTTTGCTTGTAACCTTTATTTATCCAGGATAAAAACTCTCATGAGATAAGATCTCTTTTACAAGAGTGACCTGGCCAAGAAGGCAGCAAAAACACAACAATTAAAGACACAACAAGACATTAAGAAAAATCCTCCCGTAGTAATATACAATAAAATATCGCAGAAGCAACTTCCCGTATGGTTATACTCAAAGTTATTTACAAGTGCCATAAATTCAACCAGTGAAAGGAGCACAGTGAATTTTAAGTGTTCTAAGTTGTCCCATGTTGTTGAGGCATTAAAATTAAAACCATTTTTTACCAGCTCAGACCTAACAAGGGGAACAACACAGTACTGTGAAAAAGTTTTAGGCACATGCAAATGCTGTAGAGCAAAGATGCCTTTAAAATAATGAAATTAAATTTTTCTACATTTAAAAAAAAAAATACCATAAAGAGCAGTAAACAGTAGTAAATGAAACAAAGTCAATATTTGGTGTAACAAAAAAATAGAAATAATAGTCTCCAGTACAATTAGTGCAGTTTTATAAGGAAATGAGCTGGTAAGTTTTATTGAGCATCTTGCAGAACCAGACACAGTTCTTCTGGAGACTTTGACTTTCACACTCACTTCTTATTTTTGCAGCAAAACCCAGCAGCCTTCATTGTGTTTTTTGTCTGAAAAGTGTCTCTTACGTAATATGCTGCTTTCTTTAATGACAAAGAAACATTTTTCTGTAACATTTCATTTTGTGCTAGAAAACTAATGTTTGGGAATCTAAAATGTTTTTTTACTGACTTGATAATGTAGAAGTCATAAAATAAACAATCTATAACAAAGTCTGTACTAATCAAATAGGGTACCTAAAACTTTTGCACAGTATATATATATATATATATATATATATGTGTGTGTGTGTGTGTGTGTGTGTGTGTGTGTGTGTGTGTGTGTGTGTGTGTATGTATATATATATATATATATACATACACACACACAGATACATATATATATATATATATATATATATATATATATATATATATATATATATACACACACACACAGATACATATATATATATACACACACACAGATACATATATATATATATATATATATATATATATATATATATACATATATATACAGGTGCATCTCAGTAAATTAGAATGTCGTGGAAAAGTTCATTTATTTCAGTAATTCAACTCAAATTGTGAAACTCGTGTATTAAATAAATTCAGTGCACACAGACTGAAGTAGTTTAAGTCTTTGGTTCTTTTAATTGTGATGATTTTGGCTCACATTTAACAAAAACCCACCAATTCACTATCTCAACAAATTAGAATATGGTGACATGCCAATCAGCTAATCAACTCAAAACACCTGCAAAGGTTTCCTGAGCCTTCAAAATGGTCTATCAGTTTGGTTCACTAGGTAAGCCACAAACATTCATTGCCAAAGAAGCTGGCTGTTCACAGAGTGCTGTATCCAAGCATGTTAACAGAAAGTTGAGTGGAAGGAAAAAGTGTGGAAGAAAAAGATGCACAACCAACCGAGAGAACCGCAGCCTTATGAGGATTGTCAAGCAAAATCGATTCAAGAATTTGAGTGAACTTCACAAGGAATGGACTGAGGCTGGGGTCAAGGCATCAAGAGCCACCACACACAGACGTGTCAAGGAATTTGGCTACAGTTGTCGTATTCCTCTTGTTAAGCCACTCCTGAACCACAGACAACATCAGAGGCATCTTACCTGGGCTAAGGAGAAGAAGAACTGGACTGTTGCCCAGTGGTCCAAAGTCCTCTTTTCAGATGGGAGCAAGTTTTGTATTTCATTTGGAAACCAAGGTCCTAGAGTCTGGAGGAAGGGTGGAGAAGCTCATAGCCCAAGTTGCTTGAAGTCCAGTGTTCAGTTTCCACAGTCTGTGATGATTTGGGGTGCAATGTCATCTGCTGGTGTTGGTCCATTGTGTTTTTGAAAACTAAAGTCACTGTACCCGTTTACCAAGAAATTTTGGAGCACTTCATGCTTCCTTCTGCTGTCCAGCTTTTTGAAGATGCTGATTTCATTTTCCAGCAGGATTTGGCACCTGCCCACACTGCCAAAAGCACCAAAAGTTGGTTAAATGACCATGGTGTTGGTGTGCTTGACTGGCCAGCAAACTCACCAGACCTGAACCCCATAGAGAATCTATGGGGTATTGTCAAGAGGAAAATGAGAAACAGGAGACCAAAAAATGCAGATGAGCTGAAGGCCACTGTCAAAGAAACCTGGGCTTCCATACCACCTCAGCAGTGCCACAAACTGATCACCTCCATGCCACGCTGAATTGAGGCAGTAATTAAAGCAAAAGGAGCCCCTACCAAGTATTGAGTACATGTACAGTAAATAAACATACTTTCCAGAAGGCCAACAATTCACTAAAAATGTTTTTTTTTATTGGTCTTATGAAGTATTCTAATTTGTTGAGATAGTGAATTGGTGGGTTTTTGTTAAATGTGAGCCAAAATCATCACAATTAAAAGAACCAAAGACTTAAACTACTTCAGTCTGTGTGCACTGAATTTATTTAATACACGAGTTTCACAATTTGAGTTGAATTACTGAAATAAATGAACTTTTCCACGACATTCTAATTTATTGAGATGCACCTGTATATACATATATATATATATATATATGTATATACACATATATATATATATATATATATATATATATATATATATATATATATATATATATATATATATATATATATATATATATAATGTGTGTGTGTATATATATATATATATATATATATATATATATATATATATATATATATATATATATATATATATATATACATACACACACACACACACTATACAACTATTTATTTATTTATTTATTTATTTATTAATTACAAGTTTGGGTGACTTTAAATATTGTTTAAATGCAGTTATTTTATCTCAAGAATGTTTTTTCATCTCTGCATTCTTTCTAGCCAGTGAGCTATAACTAACCCTACCCTAGCGATCTTTGGCTGGTTTGGAGCATTTGCAAATTGAATAATTCATTTTTATTCACAGGTCCTTGCATGAACTAGCTTGCATTTGTCACATGTAGACACAAGGGAGTTTCAGTCCTGAATTGCAAAAACAATAGAGTCTGTTTGCTAGTTAGCTAGCAAGATGGTTAGTCATTCTTTAATAAAATGAAACCTGTCAGTGTTGGCAAATTGCTGTGGTAGGACATGCTGTTTTTGGAAAAGCATAAACGACGCGGCTGTGTGAGAATTTTTCCTCCATGCCTGTATAAACTTCCTGCACTCTCGCTCTCTCAGACAACTAACTGTCAGGAGAGAGTTAAAAATGACCCCCAATTTTTTTTTTTTTTTTTTTTTTTTTTTTAAAGTTAAACATGCTTAAGCATGCTTGGCGTTAACTCACCAATTTGTGAGGATTTTGTGAAACTAAATTAAACTAAATTTAAGATTAAAAAGTCTAAAGTGTCCCTTTATACAGCTTAACACACTGCAGCAGCTCATGGTTTAATGTTTTGTGTCATTTTGCGTGCATGTTCAAATATTAGCATTAGTATTCAAATAATGCTGTGAAAAATTTGAATAGTAAGTCTGCCTGAAATACCCATCCATATATGACAATGTTACAAGAAAGTATGTCTAACCTGACAAAATATACTTAGTAATGAAGAATTATTAGGAATATTATCCAAGTTAGCTAGCTGATCCACTAGCCTAGGATAAAAGCTCTGGGGCTTGAATTTACATGTTCCACGTCATCCTCTTATCTCTGACGTGTTTCGTCCAAAGCCGTGTGGAGATTACTTTGTGTTATCACGAACGGAGCCGAAACTCTTGCTCACCAAACCAGTTTACTGCAGTACTGAGAAAACCTGTTATAAATGCAAAAATATGCAGACTACAAATAAATGCCAAGTTAGCACATTTGACCCAAACTAAAACTAGAGTATTTAACCATTTCAAATCACATTCCTGGCTTCTTTCCTTAAAGAAAAAGTGCTTGATGTGCTATAAAAAGGAACACTGAGCTTTTTTTTTTTTTTTTTTTTTTTTTTTTTTTAAATAAACTAGATTTATATTCAACACCACAATGCACCTTCACAAAGCCTAGTGCTCATCTTAATTAACATTTGTGATAGATACTAAAATACAAATAATAATTGTAGAATGCAAACAGTTTCACTTTTTCAATTCAAGCTTCATATAAAGTGCAGCTGCCTTTGTGGGAGTATTTTGTAGAACGTCCGAAACAGGAAGAAGTAAAAGCAGGCATCCTGTTTGTGTCCTCTTCACACTCGCTGCTCACACACACACCTTCTCGTCATCACTTCCTTTTTCTATTAAAAGCGTGTGAGCTGCGTAGACAGCCGTGTTAACATACTGAGGTGCACAACTGTCTGATGCATTCGTTCCATTTATGGTTCATGTTTCTTTTCTCTCTGTCTGTAGGCTATGTATTCACAAACTGCTCAATGTAGAGTTAGGAAATTTAAGTCGCTTCATTTCAGCAAAGACCAGGCTGCGACATGCCTGGGGTACGGCTTGCGTTGCCTCGGTTTACGTCTTCATTTCCCATCATTCCCCTGTCCCATACGGAGTGTACCTGCATTATTTATGGAGCTGCTTCCTGTCATTATGCTAACACACGCAGCCCTAGATGCCTCAGGGAGCTTCCGTGAGCAAATTGCTGCTGCACTCCAACAGGCCATGCACAGTCAGCCAACACCAAGCTAAAGGCTAAGCTGAATTACTGAGAAGACACAAGCTGAAACACACTCACCTGAGCAGTAGACTGAATATGTATGCAAATATGGGCGAAATATGTAAATAAAGTGTATGTGGCTCAAGTGTGCAGTAGGTCTCAGGAATATGTAGGGAAAAAAAAAAAAAAAAAAATTCTCATATTCCTCTTACAGACAATGTGTGAAAATTTTAGATCTGATACTTAAATATAAATAGGAAAAATGAGAAAAGGAGACAGAAATGTCAATGCCTTTTTGTTTAGCATGAATGTAATAATAAACTGTTTGGTATGTTTAAAGCTCAAGAACCTATTAAAATAGCCAAAAATAGAAGAAGAATTTACATTTTTTTTTGTTTAAAAAAAAAAAAAAAAAAAAAAAAAAAAAAAAAAAAAAAAAAAAAACCCAGATATAGGAATATCCATGATTTGTTAATCAAAACCACCACCATATTCTCATCCTGTCAGAAACAGCTAGCTGGCTAGTTAGCGCCTTGTAAGCTACTTCCCGTTTTTGTTACAAGTGGGATTTCAGCACTAGAGTCTTAACTGTCATTATTATTCTCAGTGGTTCATCTAAAAGGTATCAAAATCTGTCAAAATGTTACATAAAAACCACAATTTTGTTCAACACTGACAACAGGCAAGTTAGCTAGCTGTCTAGCTTACTTACATTAGCTAAGTTTGCAGTCTTAGCCAGCTAGCTAATCAGCTAAGTATGTTTATTAGCCAAGTTTCCATTCTTAGCCAGCTACATAAGGACCTGGAAATCATGAGTAGTGAACAAAATCATGGTTTTTATGGAGTATTTTGAATATATTAGATAAATCACTCGAGTCAGAAGTAGACACTGCTTAGATAGAACATGCGAAAGTAACGGCACAATGATATGGCATACAGCTTTTTGTTCTTAATTGTTTCATTTTGTGCCTGTGTTAACGCAGGTTCTTAACGTTTCACTCTTTATACCTTTTGTTGTAATATTTGGTCATTTGCAGAGTGTAATTAATTACGTGTTAACAGCTAAGCATAAGAAGTAGGTCATGTCAATTAATCATGAGAGGAAAGTTGTGTGAAGGGAACTTGATCTGAATTTTCCTTTTCATAGATTGTGTGTGTGGAATTGTAATAATTCATCACCATGTGAGGGTGCTGTCCTATAACACTGACTGCTTTAAATCACATATTATACTTTCGGATGGCTGAAAGTAGCCAAATGATGTTGTGCGGTTGTAACGACGCCTTCTCAGGTAGCAAATGATGTCGTTGTGATGTCATTGAGATGGGTGGTGGGATTTTAATCAGCTTCCTACGGCGACCTGTAAGTGTAAAACACGCCAATTAAAACGAAAAATAAAAAACAAAAACAAAAACAAACAGCAAATTCAGGAACACGAAAGTAAAACCAAAATGAACTCGCACATCCGTAATGGCACATCCGCAAGGGGCATGTGATGCTTCAGTGATGACTGGACACAGTGTGTCTGATTGATGTGTGCTGTAGCCAATCAGCAGCAAGCGTATTATGTTTGATAAGATCCTACCATTTTTGCTTAACATTTATACTGTTGTGGGTTTTGGTTTTCTTGTTGCGATTTTGATTTGTTAGTGTGTTTTTAGGGGGTGGGAAGTTACAAGTCACAGCAGGATGCAAATTAAACTCTCAATGACATCACAACAAAATCATTTCCTAACTGAGACATCACTACAACAGCAGGTGCCTCGTTTGGCTACTTTCAGTGAATATAATGTGTGATTTAAACCAGTTGCATTCCGGAATTCGCTATTGTGTTTTGGTTTTGCTGTTGTGTTTTTGGTTTGTTCATGTGCTGTGCACTTACGGGCCACCATAGCATCCTCATAATCTTAACAATTTATTGAAAAGTGGTCAATCGTGTACAAATATACCATAACACCATGGTTTTGTCCACTAACATTAACTATCTAACTAGTGCCTCAGAATTTCTGAACATGTTGTCCTCAAATAATTTGCATATTGGACATGATCTGTTCAAGCCTTGGTGCTTTTGCAAACTAAGCTCATACTTAACATTCAATTTGAGGTTTTTTTGTTTATTTACAAAAACACTGATAACGTCACTGTTGCAACTGGAAAAAATGTTAATTGAGTTAACCAATCATAACCCAAGCACCAACTCATATAACCAGAATCAGACATCCAGAAGAAGTTAACAAGTCAAAAGCCACATTCTTGAGTTTAGGGGCACTTTAAACAATTACATGTTTAGAGCATGTGCTAAACATGCATACTTTTAAACTAACGATAAAGTGGAGAACAAATGAGGACCAGAAACTGCAGTGTGTCATAAAACGTTGATTTTAGACCACTTTTTTATGGATGAAAGTTAGCACACTGCATGTAACTGCATGCAGCGAACAAACGTTGTAAGCACACTACTCATGTCTACTCCGTATGACCACGAGACTAATGCACCATTACAAGCCGTCATCTTATAGGGCTTAGTATTACTGTCGTATGGTGTAAATCATACATCAAATATACCGAATATTAACATGAGCAGCACATGCTTACCACATGTGAGGGATCATTCTTGTAAAAAGACATCATGAGTGAATAAGTCAAAGTGAGAGGAATCAGATGGAGGAAAAAGAAGGAGAAAATGTTCGTGTCGCTCTGTGTGTGTGTGTGTGTGTGTCCTGCTGTGGTGTGGAGTAGTGGCTCATTGAGGCCCAGAATAACTGGGACATTCTGGCAGAGCCTGAAATACTGCATGAAATGTGAGCTGAGGCACACTCTCCAAACAACAAACATCTCACACTCTTACGAACACACACACACACACACGAGAACACACAAAAACTGCCATCCTCGGGCAAAACCTCTGGAAACAATGTTCTGCCTTTTTCCATCTCAAACAAAACAGAGAGCGCGATAAACATGTGGTTGAAAAATAAGAACTAGTTTGGCACACACATTGGACACCTAATCAAATTTCACTCAATATGCCCTGTCATCACTCGTCCCCATCAAAAAAGAATGGAAAATGGAAGGAGGGAGGGGGAAAAAAATGATTAAAATAGGTAACGAAAAGACAACTGACTGTACTCCTGCAAACCGACATGTGCCAAGCATGTGTGTACATAAGTAGCTTGTAAAATGGCTCTATTACTGAAACTGCAGAACACACACACACACACACACACAGACACACACACACACACAAACTTCAACTAGAGACTAGAAAAAAGTGCAGGAAAGCTTCAAATACAGTGAAATGATTCAATGAAATCAACTACTGCAGATGCAGTAACTTTGGGCTTTTCTCACATGCTTTGACACTAAGGATACACAAAATGTACAAAATACCATATTATCATGGAGAAAATGTCAAACTGCCAAAATACCATTAACTAGGTATACTAGGGTTCTGAAAAAGTACTGATTCGTAAATGCCTCACAACTCTCGAAAGATTTATCAATAAACAAAAAGCCAATCAGGCTGTTCATTTTAGGTCTAGCATAGGTAATGCATTCGTTCTAATATGCTATTGTTCATAGCAAAATGCGTGTAACTACCAATGTTAATTTACTTTATTTTATATATGGATGGAGTTTTTATCTTATTAATCAGTCCCTCCAGGATTTTGCAATCGCAGAAATTAATGCAAAATCAAGTAAACTCCGCAATATTCGGAGGAGCATGCAATTTTTCAAAATTACCTCCTGGATTCTCCACAGATTTGTCCCAAGACGCGTCATGTGACGTCATCACAATGCACATTCAGCCAAAGCCCTCTTCGATTCACGTGCGTCAAATATGAGTACAGCTAAAAGGTCTCATTTACCAACAAACATCACTGTGAAAGGCCGTGCAAAACAATTTTGTGCAATTGCAATTTCGCCAATTCAAGTAGTTTTCTGCAAAAAAGCGCAAAAAACACTCTGCAAATTGCGTCGCAAATTTTTTAAAAAGCTACAGCAAAATTAAGCATTTTTGCTCACAACAATCACAAAAAAAATTCTAAATCCTCTACAGACTGAAGAGAAAGGTCGGTGAGGGAGCTAGTGTTTATAGCCGCTGTAACATAAGTGGTAACAGGAACCAGCTTGTTTTGTGGACGTTCCACAACATTAAACGTAACTACAAAGGAATAGATAGTTTGTGTCATTCTTTAATAAATAATAAACAGTTAGCACTGCCAGTTTTCTGTGGCAGAAGAAGAATACAACACGCTGTTACAGGAAAATAATTAATGTTTCGTGCCAGGCCACATCACCCCATGACATCATTGATGAAAGGCGTCAAACATTTCTGCTGGAAAAAGAAAACACATGCTCGAGGCCATAGCTCATTATTTTAACTTCTTATTTACTGTTTAAATATTATTCCCTTAACACTGATTAAATTACTATATACATTATCCTCCACTAATATTGGCACCCTTGGTAAATATGAGCAAAGGCGGCTGTGAAAAATTGTCTTTATCGTTTAAACTTTTGATCTTGTGTTAAAAAAATTCACAAAAATTCTCTGTTCTCATGGATATCAAACAACAGCAAACACAACACAGGTTTATCCAAAAAAAAAAAAAAAAAAAAAAAAAAAAACTTTGTTAAATATAGGTGTGCAACAATTATCACCCCATGAATTCATATGAGATAAATTATGGGAATATATAAGTATATTCCCATATATATTTTACTTTTTTTTTAGTACATCTGGGTGACCAAGGATTATGGCTGTGATGTGCGGCAAAAGGTTGTTGAGCTTCACAAAATGAGAAGTGGCTATAAGAAAATAACACAAGCATTGAAAATTAGAGATGCACCGATTGCAATTTTTTTGGCCGATTCCGATTTCTTTGTAAGTGTGACCTGCCGATACCGATTTTTGCCGATTCCGATTTGCTTTCTAAGAACTATAATTGACAGCATATACAAACAAAAATCTATTTTTCTTCAATGCAAAATTTTATATTCATAATAAAAGAATTATTAAACATTACAATTTCCCCCAAACTGCACTAAGTTACAGGATCTTCTCTCACTTAAACAACTCTCAAAATAAAGTACTCTGTGACTGGAAAGAGGTAGAAATAACAACTAACTGAAAATGAGTTGCTTTATATAACAAAGCAGATATCATTTTCCACCAGGTTTATAAATTGACCTTTTTCTCTTTTTTACTCGTCTCACAAAAGTCCAAAGATTACAAGCCTATGAACAAAACTGAAGTGTACAATACCCTTCCAAATATTAATAGGTGCAGTGGCTAATAATTAAATAACAAGTGTAACAAGTAGAATTAGTTACTGCTCCTTTAAGGCAGAACACTCTCTCTTACTCCCTCACTGATGAGTGGGCAGTTGGTAGACGGAGCGCGAGCTATGATCATCGCATGTATGCATGTAAATCCTGGTTATATTTCTGTTGCTCTTTGCCCTGTTTTATTTATGTTCAGTAACGCAGTTGTTAGTGGAGTGTTTTGCAAACTGCCCCATGTGTGCAGGGGATCGACAACGCTGATAATAAACCACTGTGAGATATCAGATATGTGAGTTTTGCTTACACCTGGCTACAACCATTCAGGCAAGCTATCCGGCCTCTCTGTGTAAAGCCTTACACAAGGCACCTTTTCTTTGTTGCCAACATATGTATACTTGACCATTAATGGCAAGTTTTTCTTCACAAAGAGAAGCATCTCTGCCTTGTCACCTGATAATCAGTTTCTCCTTTCATCTAATCACATGTCCAGCCAAGCTAAACAAGCGATCACTTTCAACACTTGTACATGGAGCAGAGAGGTATAGGCTCGGGCAAGTGGAGCAAGTGCAAGGAAACAATCTTTGTTGATCCTTCAGTAGGTCAATGGGTTTTCGCGTTTTTGCCTACGACATGTTTACATGCGGTTGTGAGCGTGGCTGTGACGTTATTGCCTGTGCCGCTGGCAACAACATGGACCAGCTCGGAATCGGAAAGACGTGAGACTGACCGGCCTGCGGAAAATCGCCTGATTCCGGTCCCTGGCCGGTCGATCGGTGCATCTCTAGCGAAAATGCCAATTTCTACCATCAGGGCAATAATTAAGAAGTTCCAGTCAACAGGAAATGTTATGAATCAACCTGGAATTGGACGTGTGTCTATATTGTCTCAACTCACTGTGAAGAGGATGGTTCGAGTGGCTAAAAAATCTCCAAGGATCACAGCTGGAGAATTGCAGAAGTTAGTTGCGTCTCGGGGTCAGGAAGTCTCCTACAAAACTACAATCCGAAGTCAGCTAGATCACCATAAGTTGTCTGGAAGGGTTTCAAGAAAAAAGCCTCTACTCTCATCCAAAAACAAACTGAAGTGTCTTCAGTTTGCCAGACACTACTGGAACTTCAAATGGGATTGGGTTCTATGGTCAGATGAAACCAAAATAGAGCTTTTAGGCAATAAACACCAGAGGTGGTTTTGGTGTACACAGAGAGGTAGCCATATGGAAAAGTACCTCATGCCCACGGTTAAATATGGTGGTGGCTCTTTAATGTTTTGGGGCTGTTTTTCTGCCAGAGGACCTGGACATTTTGTTAGGATACATGGCATCGTGGACTCTATCAAATATTAACAGATATTAAATGAAAACCTGACTGCCTCTGCCAGAAAGCTTAAAATGGGCAGTGGTTGGATCTTCCAGCAGGACAATGATCCAAATCATGCATCAAAATCAACACAAAAATGGTTTACTGACCACAAAATCAAGGTTCTGCCATGGCCATCCCAGTCCCCTGACTTGAAACCCATAGAAAACCTGTGGGGTGAACTGAAGAGGAGAGTCCACCAGCGTGGACCTGGAAATTTGAAGGATCTGGAGAGATTCTGTATGGAGGAATGGTCTCATATCCCTTGCCATGTATTCTCCAATGTCATCAGGCATTACAGGAGAAGACTCAGAGCTGTCATCTTGGCAAAGGGAGGTAGCTCAAAGTATTGACTAAAAAAGGTGCCACTAATTGTTGCACACCTATATTTAACAAAGTTTTTTTGGATAAACCTGTGTTTTGTTTGCAATTGTTTGATGTCCATGAGAGCAGAGTATTTTTGTGATTTTTTTTTAACAAAAGATCAAAAGTTTAAACAATAAAGACAATTTTTTTTACAGCCTTCTTGGCTAGGGTGCCAATATTAGTGGAGGGCACTGGAGTTACTTTGTGAATACATTTAAATTTGCCTACAATTTCATACAGCCACAAACGGAACAAACGTTAGCAGTAGTTACACTATGCTTTCGTCTCAAGCCACAGATAATAACAGATCAAGTTCTAACAATCCATCATCTTATAACCGGATGCCTTTTCAGAATCTACCTACTGCACTACAGCTCAGCAGAGATTCAGAACAATGGTGACATTGAGTACACAGAGTCTTCTTCATGATGGATGAGAATGATAATGTGTTTTAAAAGTAGCAAGTGGTGATACTGAAGAAAAAAAATCCTAACATAGATTCTAGAAGAAAAAAATAATCAAAACTGAATCAAATCTCTGGATGCCTACAGATTCGCACCTCTAATTTCTAGTTATAGTGACTGCAATATGTTGTGCGATATATTAAAAACATACTGGTGAATCCCTGATGTGACAGTGCTGCAGATTGGCCTGTGTTATACTGCAAAATTATTTCCAGTTGTTGGATCATGTGAATGTTGTGATCCGTCAAAACCAGTAAACACTCACGTGGAGGGTTTGAGCCTGGTCAGGATTTGTGTAGCAAACGATAAACCGATGTAGTTACAGGGTTCATTTGCATATTGCAACCGTATGTGATACGAGTCCTGCAAAAGCCAATTATGTGATAACGATTAAGTATGGAATAAAACCCTTGGGGGCGTGCTGCTATAGGAAAATAATCAATGATGGGGTGGTGTGAGAGATACTGTTACTATGACTTGAAGTGCTTTATTGCACTCATACCACAGCAATTTGGTACAATTTTTTTTTATTACTTAAATGTACTTTAAAAGTCTGTTTATTGTTACGTTTCATGTTGCGGAACATCCACGAAACAACTTAGTTCATGTTATCACTTACGTTATAACAGCTATAAACAGTCATTCCCTCACCAGCCTCTCTTCTTTTCTCTCTCATCAACTTAATAAAACAAAAATGCAAAGCCTGTCCATCCTGATAACTTTCCCACATTGGAAAAATTTAAATTACAGCTATACCTCGGACTATTATGAAACAGTCCGTACAGGATTTTGGGGAGCTTTTTGTGATTGTTGTGACCAAAAATGCTCAATTTTGCTGTGACTTTTTTCGCAATTGCACAAAATTGTTTTGCACAGTGTTTCACAGTGATGTTTGTTGGTAAATGAGACCTTTTAGCTGTATTCATGTTCGACATGTGTGAATGGAAAAGGGCTTTGACTAAATGCGCGTTGTGATGACGTCATATGACGCGTCTTGGCCCAAATCTGTGTAAAATCTGTGGTAATTTTGAAAAATGTAAAGCTCCTCCGAATATTGCGGAGTTTGTTTGATTTTGCGTCAGTTTCTGTGATCGCAAAATCCTGGAGGGACTGAAAAAGCACTGACACTGGAGACTCCTTCCATAAACACTGAATAAACATCTCACAGAAAACTACACCATATCAAAATTCCCCCTTTTTTAAAACTTGTTTACTGAGCTTCCACCATACAAGTCCCCATATAAGTGGTTACTATAGACACCATAACATATCAGCCCGAGTGCATTAACATAAACCTGTGATTTCCTTTGTAGCCTACTGTCTGAGCTGCTGTTGTAGAAAAGGAATCAACACCTTCTGACCAATCAGATTTGAGTATTCAACATCGCTGTGTTATAATAAATGATATACTGCATAGACTGCTGAACACGCTCACATGTGTGTCTGCAATTTAGTGTGTAAAAAATTTAGAAAATATGCATCTTAGTGGCCAGAGGTCTGCATCTCGAGAGCAAGAAGGACGTAAACATTTCACATCCATATTTTCCCCTGTACTGATTGGTCCTGCATAAAAAGCAGATTAGAACACCCCCACCCCTCCCTCCCTCCCTCTCTCTCTCTCTCTCTCTCTCTCTCTCTCTCTCTCTCTCTCTCTCTCTCTCTCTCTCTCTCTCTCTCTCTCCCTCCCTGTTGAAAAGCCACATGCTGGCCTCTCCTCCCTCCATCTCCTAGCCAAGCTAAAACTGCAGACTGCAAGCAAAAAAAAAAAAAAAAAAAAAGCAGGAAGAAAGAGAGAGTGAGAAGCAACCCTGGTATAATCACCTCTGCATGAGAGAGGGAGGAATAGACGGATAAAGGGGGGGAGGCAAAAGGCAAGAGTCTATTTTATGCAGATTCATTCATTAATCTATGACAGAGGCTGCTTTCATCAGGCTGACAGGAGAAAGAAGCGAGAGAGAGAGAGAGAGAGAGAGAGAGAGAATGGGAAAAGGCAGAAAGCCGAAAAAAGAAAAAGAAAAAGCAGAAAGGGGAAAAAAATGAGGGGAATGATGCATTAAAAAAGAGCAAGCTTACCGCCTTGCTTCAGTTTTACCCAGTGAGCTAATGTAGCATTACCTCTTTTACACACACACACACACACACACACACACACGTTGGCAAGCAAATGGAAAAGGCAGAGGGTGGGCCTCATTTTCCTCATAAAAAGCCCATTTTAAGAGCTTTGCTTCACTCGGAAAAACATCCATGGCTTTTTGAACCCGTTGAGGAGGGAGAGAGAGAGAGACAGAGGGGGAGAGAGAGAGAGAGAGAGAGAGAGAGAGAGAGTTTGGGGGGTGGGTGAGAATGGCTCAGAGGGTATAGTGCGATTTAAAAACACTGCATTTCTCTCCTCTCTTGCTATCTTTTTCCCCCCATAGAGTCAATGTTGACGGCTCCGGTGCTGAAAGGTTCTTATTCATTTCATCAGTTGTGCTGATTCCTCTCTCTCCCCCTCCCCTCCTGCTCTCTCTCTCTCTGTCGTAGGGAGCGTGGCCTCGGCTCCTCGCTGGCGCTGGGCGTTCCTGCGTGCCTCCTGCAGGGTCAAAAGTTTACCGTGGTTTTAATTTCACCTTTCCTCAGCCAATAGCAGCAAGGCAGCCAACCTTTGACCCTTGCAAAAGAATTCGACTGGCAGGAAGAGTGTGCTCTCTCTCTCTCTCTCCCATTCTCTCTCTCTCCCTCTCTCTCTCATTCTTCCCTCCTTCCCACCCACCACTGTCTTTACCTTTTCTTTTAGCACTTTGTTTCTTTCTCTTGCTCAAGGTCACATTTGTTTTGAAGCAACTAGAAAGGGAGGAACTTGAAACAAAACGGTTTCGCCACATGGCCACAACTTAAAATAAAATTTAAAAAAAGATCTTTTAGAGACAAATTTATTTGTCTGCAATATGACGGCATGAAACGGTGACTTATTTATTGAGTCCAGTGACTGATACATGATTTATGATTAATGGTCAACTTATACTGATGGCATCATCTGTAACTTTTATTTATTTATTTTTTACTTTTGTTTCTCTTTTTGTTTTGTTTTTTTGTTTTTAAAATCACATTTGCAAAATGCAAACCTGCAGCACCAAGATCATATTCATCTTATTCCCCATTGGGTTTGTTTTCTTATCTCATTCAGCAGCTGCTCCAACGTGGGCTCCGACCGAGTGCTTTCAACCTCTTTATCTTCCCTATTCACAAATCGAATTATATAGTTTTCATAGCGAAGTGAGCCGAATGCCCTTCGCTGACCCTGCGGGAGTGACCTCAAGCCCATAACCCCCCACTGTTCTCCAGCTCGAACGCAGGCTAACACTATTAAAAGCGTGTTTAAATGACTTATGAACGCTGAGCGAACAGAAGGGTCGCGAGGGGCAGGAGCCCTCGGGAACGCCAGTGACAGACCCACAGCTTCCGAAAACATGGATGCGGTGACTAACAATCAACCAAATCGAGTTTAAGCCACCAATATGGTCGGAAATGTTTTAAACGGTTTCTTTAAACCTTTTAAGGGTGCGTTTAGTTCCTGCTTCAAAATTAATTGAGCCACGAGGAAGCAGTCAGCTGGCACAAAGCTATGCAAAGTGCACCTCCAGAAACCAGTGGGGAATTTGTAATTCTCTTATCATATGGCCGTTATGTGTTTGAGCGGGGGGGGGGTTAAGTAAAGGTTAACACGTTGCACTAATCACGTGTGCACACACGCAAACTACTGTTGTGTAACTCACTATACTACTCAAAAACAGTGGAGACCAGCCTTCATGATAACACGAATGGCTGTAACTGCAAAAGCTTTTACGCACCTAAAAAATGCTGAACATTCATTTTAATAGTGTACATGAAATTTCTTCCCATCGTGTAATATTAGCAAGTGAAAAACACTAGATTAATAAATATATATTAGAAACTATAATCTATGTGCAGCCCCTTATGTTACCACTAATGGCTCAAATCTCCAAGCTTTACATATTATTTGTGCTTTAGACTAGTTTTGCTTAAATTTTAATAATATATAAATATTACAATATCAATTACAATATCTACTATTACTATTACTATCTACAACACTACACAGCACTTTTTAAAAAAAAACAGACTAAAGGATTCGTGACTAAAGTCTTCTTAGTCTTGAGGCAATGGAAATGAACTGCTGTTTCATCAAATATGAAAAGTACACTGGAAAAAAAACAGTCAAGCAAAAACATTTGCAATATAGGCAAATAGGCAATTTCTCATTATGAGATTATTATAAAACAATTATAAGCTGATTCGACCTATTTCTAGAGGTTCTTCTTCAAACTAATTTACTGATATTTACTGTTTATAATCATTTATAACTATAGAAACAAGCTAAAATGAAGCTTTACTCCTTAACTACATGAAACCTTGTCCTGTGATTGAGTGATTGGTGATTCTTCACCATCCATCTTGCTAGTTGCATAACTGCATGATTTGTTTGAGTTCGCAGAAGAATGTCTGAGCTTTCCGGAGCTAACAGAAGCTGTAACAGCTACCACTCAGCACAATCTGCCAAGATAACAAGGCAAGTGGTTTTGTTGGGCTTTTTTCGGCTCTCCTTCGAGATAACCCCTGACCCGTGGTGGACACACACACTGCTGGTGGTGCAGAACTGGACACTTGCTGAAGTGAGCTTTGGCACTGTTTGGTTAGATGGTAGATCGAGACAAGCCCAGGTAAAGGGTCAGGAGGTCAGATGCCACTGGTGAGGACATCACTTTTGTTCCGATTTTTAATGGATCACCTTTGTAACAAAGAAAGGGTCCCGAGATGATGAGTGAAGAGGAACATTATTGAGAATGTAAACACCAATTAGGCATGTGCCGGTAATCTGTCATATGATATATGGCAGTAATGTCAGTCTGTAGGTGATACGGGATGGGTATTTTAACTTTTTTTCTATTTGAATATCTTTTGTAAGAATAATATCTGGCTACCCTAACAAGGGAATACATTTATGTTGAATAAAAACAGATTTAAAATGTTATGGTGTTTTATACTGACCTGAGTTTGTAGATCTTTAACCAAAGATGCTTATAGTAAAATAAAATGACAAATAGCCTAAATACAAAACTCTGTTGTGTCTGTAATATCTCAAATAGTCAAAATAAAAGACTGCTTAAGATGGCAAATATACAAACAAAAAGGTAACCCAAGGTAACTTTTCCATCTAACAAATATCTAACAAAGTGTTCTATGAATCCAACCTTTGTTTAAGAACATAAGAATGGCCACATGTTCAGGTTTAATTAAAGCAAATATACTATTAAACTAGTCAGGCTGTAGGTGAACAGAATCCATCCAATGGATGGACATAGCGATTATATTTTAGTATTTCCATATAGCGCTCCTTTTAGAAGTAGTCACTTTGATTGATATTAGACGATATTAGTCGCTTGTTTCCTGAAATACTTTATTCTACATAATTGTCCTGTCAAAAAATCTTGACAATTACATTCTAACAAACATTTTGAAAAATAAATATTGTCAAAATAATTATAATAAATGCACAATTTTTCATTTTCATTCCACATTACATAGTATATGCTTTATTTGAATAAGTAAATAATGAGTTTGGATCTGGATATTTAAATAACTACACGTATCTCTAAGCTACTTGGTTTTTCTGAACCTACAGAAAAAAACAAGTAGTGTTCTTATCTAAGCAGAAAAGCTAATGAGTGACAGAGTGAACAAATGTCACGTACACAGCATACTAACCACGATGTGCAACAACGCATGATTACAGAATCCCTGATGCCAGTTCCTCTTTGGTTAAACTGTTGTATAACAAGAAAATGCTCAGTCAATATACTGTTTGTTTTTTTTGTTTGTTTTTTAAATACAGTATCTCAGAGCTATAAGAATAGACCTAACTTTTGGGTTGGGAGTCACAGATCATTTTTAACACAGTTATCAATACCAACAGCAGAGCTCCAAGTCCCAAACAATGACTTTTTGTCCATTTAACATTTTGAAATGCTTTTTATGAGGTGTTTCTGGTAAGAGCTTGAACATATTAAGCAATCTGAGTTCAAACCAACATCTATCGATATCATGCAGAATGGGCCTTGTTTATCAATTTTTCATTTTTATGCCTCCCCTGCCTAATTTGTTTTTTGTCCAATTCCCATCCGCCAGTCATGTCTCGCCTATCAGAAGACAAGGGAGGGCAAAACCGTTAGCTTCCTCCAAGTCCCGCATCTTTTCAAACTGCTGCTCATTCTGCATCACGGGGCCAGGTAACACACTCAGAGCACAGCGTTATTTCCGCATGTATGAACTCAGAGTTGCCCACTACTGGCCAGTGTCACTGTGATTGACAGGGAAGAGCGTATGCCACTCCTCCTACCCAGAGAACATGGCCAATTTTGCTCGCTTGGACTCAGATGGTTGTGGCATTGTCGGGATTCAAACTCGCAAAGCGTTTTTGTAGGGGGGGGGAATAAAAAATCCTGCCAAATTTACAAAAGCTTCCTTAATACTGATTTTCTATGTACTCCTGCACATACATTGATAAATGGAAAATCACCCATAAATGACCAAGTATATTCATGGCTCAACTTTCACATTCAGTGACACAGACAAAATTCCATAAAAGGCAAAGCTCACAGAGAGCTGAAAACATGACAACTAAACAGTGAAAGAGTGCCTCCTAAGCACCACATCTTCCACTAATCTCGGGTACAAGCTCCCGTGAATGATTTACGGATAAATATATTCATATCCAGTTTGTTAAATAAGGTCCAATTTCATTTTAGTTGTTTTGTTTCACAGAAAAGATAGTGGGTTTTCTAGCTTTTATTGTACACATAGTATCGATTTGAACAAAAGTCCAAAACCTGGCAATGCAGTTACAATCTTTATCAAAAGACTTTGCAATAGTAGGCAAAAGGTAGAGGAGAATAGGTTGGCAGTAATTCTCAAAATAAGGAATCCTCGTGTTTTTAAGCACTCGCTGTGCTTGGTATCATGACCGAACCTCATTAGTAATTACATCAAAGAGCAACATGTAACGTTATGTATATTGAGGTCATTTAGAGTACAACGTTCAAAGCAAATCTGATAATTACTCTCGGTACCAGACACCTGAAAATCTGCAAGGATTTTGTACTGAAGAATCTCTTCAGTGGTTTGTCAACAAAACGTCCCACCCTAATTTTTTTCAGAGCCATTTTCGAAACACACGGGTATTACATTTAGATCCCCACCTTGTTTTTTTTCCCTTAATTACACTTCTCAGAACAGCGACTTCCATGAAAACGACCAACACCCCTACAGAAGGAGGGTAAATCACACAGAGTTCTATCAACCTCAACCATTTTTGATCATCTGGAAATCAAGGCTTGGTAATGGTTATAATGTCTGTTGACATTTTTTTTGTGCTACAATGCTTCGATTAGACAGGAATTCAGAAGGAGGAGGCTGATGGTTGTACTTCCTTTCTTTTAATTAACATCACGGAGCGCAGTGCACCGTCTGCTACGCTGCCTTGACAACAGACCACAAACACGAGTGACATCATGGAGCCATGTCGACGTAACAGAGACATTAGACCAGGAAGCAGTCTCATTTACCACAGCGCAACCTGTCAGATGGGCTACGTGGGTTATTCTTAGCAGCAACGCTCATAATGATGGCTTAGCAGAATCACAACCAGACCATGATGTGGAGTATAGTCGTTACTTGCATAAAGCACTCACATACTATTAAACAACACTAAACATATTAAGTCACTGTGTTACAAACAGAAGTAATAGTCAGTACCATTTATGACATTTAGGCCAAAACACATGCTGCTACTGTTTCTGAAATTCTCAGACAAGGACATAACATGCACCAGTCTATAAATAACAAGTGTCGTTAATTATTTATGGAAATTTCTACATGACTCCTAATTTAGCCTTAACATAAGCTTTAATAATGGCTACAGAAATGCCTACAGAAACTTTGATTCGACAAAGTTTCGAGTAGACAGTAATTCAGAGGGAGGAGGATGGTTATACTTCCTATCTTAATTTTCAGACAAAACAAAGGTTTCTGAAGTTGAAAAATACTCAGACTGGGACATAATGTGCACCGGTCTATAAATAATAAGTGCCATTAAATATTCATGGAAATTTCTTGACCGCTCCTAATTTAGATAAAACATTTAATAATGGTGACAGAAACCCACATAACAGTATCTGCACTTCGGTATGTACGAAAACGAAGAACTGAAAGTATCATCATGAGGAAACACTTTTTCTGGCTGGTAAAACTTGCCATTGTATACCCTCCACTTCCTGGAACAACGCAACCACATACTGTGTATGTATGTGTGTGTGTCACTCAGTATTGACCCGATGACACACATCACTGTATGATCAGTTTGAGAACAAGACCCGATGTCCGGATGTCCGATTTCATGGAAAAGCCAATAGCTTTCCAGGCTAATGAAAAGAATCTCTGGTACAAAGGGAATCACAGAGAAAGAAACGACAAGTTCCTGTGATTTTCAGAAAACTAGAGATGGAAGGGGCAGCATGGAAAAAAGTATTCACGGTATCAAAAGTGTCTGAGAGGATGACAACATCGACTACTTTTAATACTGCAGCAACAGCACAAGAAAATCACTCCTAGATGTTTAGTAGTTTATATAAAAAGGTATAAAGTATTTTGTCTGGTGTGTTTATACCTTAAATATAGTCTTAAAAAATCTTGTAGCAGATTTTTTTTTTTCCCCCACAATCATTAAATAATCTGATCAGGATTGTTTCAGGTGATCGTGATTAATCATTAGATCCCACAATTACTTTGTATATATGTGTTGTTTTTAGTGACTACATATACTTATAATAAGATACCTAATTTTATATCTTATTTTAACCATTCTTTGATCTATGAAATATTTGCAGCTACGTTTTGTCATTGAACAGCAATATTTAGTGCAGTTATAACTTCTGTAAAATGTGCTGTAGATGGCAAGGCTTAGTATACTTAGCGTAAAATATTTTCATAGTTTTGGCAAAAGTATATTGTTCATTGTCCAAATATTTGTTTACTTCAGTAATTGCTTTTATATACTTTATTCAGTTGTAACTTGTTTTTATATTTTCTGTTATAATATGTGCTACGTCTTTTTTGTTCTTGCCTGTGAAAGGGAAACAGAAACTTAACGTAGCTAAATGTTCAGCATTGATAATTACCGTTATGTCTATGTTGTAAGAAGTACAAACATTGCTAACAAGGATGTCAGTGGACGAGAAAGCGAATTTTTTCATTTGTATTTTTTTGTGTGCCAAGCAACAGTAAGTAAACAGAGAGGCAAAAATCCGGTATGACTGCTACACACTAATTAGCAGCTCCTTCATTTTTACCAACCAAAGAAAACTGTCCTGCTTTCTTGGTCCTACTGGGTCTCAAGACCAAGACTCGTGAATTCACAGGTCACAGTTCACCTAGATAAGAAGTCAGTGCGAAGCGAAAGTAACCACTACCAGTAGCAATTGTGTCTATCATGTCCCAGGTCCTTTCCCCTTCAGTGAACTGGTATTCCTGCTTAGTGAATTGTGTGTTTGGTCTAGCTGAAAAAGCCAAGTGCAGTTTTCAGAGGACTACTCCATCAACACATAAAAAGAAGTTTAAAAAAAAAATGATCCAGCTAAACCATCGCTGTTAGCACTTCTGACCATTAATTGCCAAAGAAAGTGTGAAAATGTGCAAAACTATTTCAACAACCATAATACGGTTCTTTAGTCTTGTGTTACTTTTCGTAAGTCTCAGATATGACAAATTCAAGACTTTTAAGACTTTTAAACCAACTTCCACTTCCAAAAGCTACCTAAAACTCCTCCTCCTACTTTCCGACCTGGATTAGAGGAACTGAGGTTTTTACAGAGTGAAATTCAGAGCCTGTTGGAGCACCAGGAAGGGGGTGGGGAAAGCTGGCAGAATGAAAACAAGGTGGCTACTAAGCAGTTCAGAAGTTCACCCAGAGTTGACGCTCTTGCTCTTGCTCTCGCTCTCTTTCTTTCTTTCCATGCACACTGATTGACAAAGAAAGCATCTGGTAACGTTTAGGCTGCTACTCCAAGCTTTTCTCTCCTTTTATACTGGGGGCCCGTAACATAACACAAACACACAGCTACCTTTTTACAGCAGTAACAGGAGTGGACCCCTCCCAGGGACTCATTCAGGTAAACTCGGTTTACGAGCATTCTTCAGCAGAGCAAGAGAAAGCAGAAAATGAGCGAGAGAGTGAGAGCAATAGAGAGAGAAAGCGAGAAAGAATGGGGGATTGTTCACTTCTCGCTCCACTTTTCAGAGTATAACACAACGCGGTTTAGAACATAAACAACAAACTGTTATGCATGATATTGACAAAAACATGCTGTTTATTCAACGAAAAGTGCCCCAATCTTGAGAAACTCGCTGGTTCCATCGCGTTTTTTTGTGTTTGCGGTTTTTGTCCACACTAAACAACACGGCACATGCAGAATACATCAGGGCTTAATCTACAACAGCTGAACCTGACAATGACTCTTAAGACACTCAAACAAAATGCACAATGTCTCCACATATAGATTTTTTTTTACCAGTAACCCTGTTTACACACATGACCAAAATAGTAAAAATTAACATTTCTAACTATTTCTCTATGTTAATGTGCATATCCCATTTCCATTTCTGGTTCCGTGTGCGTGGGCAAGTTTTTTAATATTATATATCTTATAGCTAGGGATTCTCAAGGCTAGAAATATCTGACAGATTTGAACATGTGGCTGGTCCCCACAGGGAAAACTGCTTTCTACAAAGGCTACAGGTTAGCTGCATTAATAATAATGCCAATGAAGGGTCCTCACAAGGATAGCACGACAAACATGTCAGCGCATGTGTGTGTGTATGCGCGCATATGTGTGTGTGTGTGTGTGATGAGTCATCAGGCCTATCCAGTTCATCATCACAAACCTGATGACCTTGAGTTGTGCATGCAGGAGCGTCGTCACGGCAACGGGGCTTTACACAAGCAACCGCAGCTGGACACAACGTACACATTCCTCTTAAATTTGAACCCGCGCTGTTGTGTGCTAAGGAGAGCAGTAAACTTCTGCACACACGCTCGCAAACACAGATTCCATGCAGAGCCTCCGTGACTCAAAAATTTCCAACCAATTTTAGCCAGTTTTTTTATATATATATATATATAAAAAAAACTTTTTTTTTAATAATGAAGTGTAAACTTTTGCCCTGTCAAAAATGCTAGAAGTCATGTCTCATTAGCGTTTTTACTAAAACATCAGTCATTTTTTATGAGGCGCTCTAGAGGCCAGATCACAGAATCGGTTCTAACAAGACTCAATAGTATTTTTTTAATGCAGGTTCAGTGACCCAATGGCCCTTTGTACTACCCATAATCCAATGCAAACACATTAGTTTCATCACTCTGAATTGTCCTAGAGGTGATTAGCAAAAAACTAAGATTTAAACAATTATGCAATGAAACAGAATAGCTATGCTGTCTGTAAGAGGTTGTTTTTCGCCCGTGTCCCTGTTCTTTCAGTCAGCTCTCAGCTTAATGTTGATTTATGCATAGTTGATGTTTGGTTTCGTGCACACTAACCACTAATTATCCCATTAACTACCATACTGTTTCTTCTACACCTTCAATTGTGCTGAAGCTAGCAAAAAGAGGGTGGAATTAGGACAGCCGTGTTTACTTGTGACTTTTCTTTGTCACGCAACGTCTAATGACGTGCTATTTTAGGTTTTCTCAACGATTGGACAAGTCCTAGCAAGAGGTCTATCAAAGCACCAACATTTGAGATTCAACCAAGTCAACTGCAGACTTACCTAAGAACTAAGAACTGCTGCTGTAATCATAAAGACACTGACGCTTATACTAAAACAGTACTGTTTGACCACTATCCCACTATCTGGTGTCACTCAGAAGAAGATGGATTCCCTTTCGAGTCTCGTTCCTCTCAAGGTTTCCTCTCCATGCCACTTTTTTCCCTGTAGGCTGCTCATTAGGGACCTGAATCTACAGTCTGGAATTCTGTATGGCTGCTTTGAGTCAAATACTATTGCGAAAAGCACTATATAAATAAAACTATACTAAATTGAATTGAATGAAGTCAAAGAACAGAGCATAACATTAAACTTCAAAACCAAAATGTATACAAAACTATAAAGGGTGTCCTTCTCTTATATCCAACATTAAAATGTCATGTGAATGCCAGCACACATCTTGATTATAGGTAGCCAATAATAAATATGCTAATTAATATAAAATTCATTTGCTTACTTACATTATAAGTATATTATACTTTAGCCATTTTGATCATATATAGATTTTAGGTTTATTGAGTGTAATAAATCAGTTTTTGACACGCACCTGTCCACGCACAGATAAGCAACAAACATGAAGATGGCCACTGCATCAGCCAAGCACTACCAAGCAAACCATGGCAACCACCAGACCAATCGAAGCAGAAACGCCTACTATTGACAAACACATATCATTTTGGGTGACATGGGATAGAAAAATAAAATCGCTGCTAAGTGAACATGTTTCAGTATGCTTGATGCTTCCTTACCTACAGTAGAGCCAAGTGTAAACCATGAAATAAAGAAATGAAATAAATAGTCGCCATGTCCATCAACTGTGATTTAATATTTTTTTTTACATATAATCAGCATTATAGCTTTACAAGCTTTAGTTGTCTTCAGTTTTCTCCCCTGGATTCAGGAAGTGTTTCACAAAAAACTATTTAAATCCAGAACTTTCCGTACCCTGGTTGATAACCAGTGTTCATTTCCAGTTGCATAACTGTACCTGTGAATGTGGGTGGAGTTTACTGCAGCCTGTTTCTCACGCAATGCTAGTGTTAAGAGTAAACACTGATAATAGCAGCAACAACAGAGGAGCTTTTCATGGTCTGGAGTTAGGTTTTGCACAGCATTTGGTGTTACATGTAGAGAAATAAAGCAAAATAGAACTTTGAGGTTTTTTCCACTGTCCTCAACAGGAATGCTATCAAACTCCAACCACTGAAGACTGCCGTGTCTTACTGTTTTGTAGAAAAGTGATTCTAGCTTGTATTTTTTTTAAATTGTCAAGATGCGGCTTTATACAGTATGCCTGATTTTTGTCACAATAATCCTGTTGCAGACAAAACTCACAAATAATGAAAATTTCTTGGTTGGGGGTTAAAACCAGTGGTCTTAGGTTGCTGATATGTTTACCAGCACTCGATTCACCGTCTTTGTGATCAAAAAGCACAGATGAACATGTGTCTAAAAGAGAGGTCATCAACTGGCGGACCTTGACCAGACATGGACCCAGCAAGGTATCTCATCAGATCGAACCAAGCACTCAAAAGAATACTGTAGTTGAACAAATCGGTGTATGAAAAGCATAGTTTTCTAAAGTTTTCTGTAGTAGACCCTCTGCTGCAACCAATCACATGCATTTAGGTAAAAACCTGATTCATGAATAGACAACAAGGTGTGCAAACAAATAACTAAATAAAGGTCAATGATGAAAACAGAATGCTGAACAGTCCCTCTGGTATTTCGCGATTTTGTGATCACAGAAATGAACGCGAACTCTGCAATATTCAGAGGAGCTTGCAATTTTTCAAAATTACCACAGATTTTCCGCAGATTTGGGCCAAGACGCGTTATGTGGCATCATTAACGTGTGTTCAGCCGAAGCCATCTTCGTTTCACGTGCGTCGAACGAGTACAGCTAAAAGGTCTTGTGAACCAACAAACATCCCTGCGAAAGACCGTTCAAAACAATTTTGTGCGATTACGATTTTGCCAGAAAAAAAAAAAAAAAAAAAAAAACTCCACAAGTTGCATCGAAAATTTTTTAAAAAGCCGCAGCAAAATCGAGCATTTCTGGCTGCAACAGTCACACAAAAAAAAACCTCTGCGAAATCCTGTACGGACTGATTGAAAGACAACTTATGGAGACGTATGCATATATCCTCCACTTTAAAGAATCTGTATCTGTTCAGAGTCTATGGCTCTAGTCAAAAGTCGTAACGTCTTATTTATAGCCATGAAGCACGCACTAATGGTTAAGGATTGAAATTTAACTTTCACTGCCATTCACTTACGTTATTTGTTTATCCGGTCCTTCGTAAAGAAGGAAATTTACATAGTCGGACCTTAACAAAATCACCACCCCTGGTCTAAAATGTCACCAATAGTAGCAATACTGCATTGTGAAAGCATCGTAATGGTACAACCTAACTGATTACACGGTCTACCACAGCATATAAGGAAGATTTCACTGACATCATCTCGTACAGTGGGAAGCTGTTATCCAGCCTTTATTTATTTATTCATTCATTCAAATGACGATTTTCTTTGCACCTGTGTTTGACCAAGCAGAGGTCTATACTAATTCAAGCTTCACCCACACGTCCTTATTTGGTATCCAGGCAGGAAGCGTAACCAAATTCAGAACAGGTTAAGTTCAGTACTGTAACCTAGTTACA
>CM042558.1:14552299-14687299 GCA_023630585.1 Cranoglanis bouderius
GAGAAACAGAACATTCGACACATGGAAGTCCTTTATCAACTCTGTCTCAGCTCATTTTCAAATAAATAAGATCAAAAATATAAAAAATGGTATCCATGTCCATGTCCTACATCTACAGAAGCACTTGCGTAGCGGTTTCTCAGTATTTTGTGAACTACATCTAAATCCCTGAGAATTTACATTTACATTTCAAGGTTTTTGCAGATGCTCTTATCCAGAGGTGGTAACATGCCTAACACAGAAAAAAAAAAACAAAAACCTGACTTTTACTACAAAAAAAACAACAACCCTGGCATGTGTTGGTGGAAAGGAAGAATTCATGCTAACAGCATAAATAATCCAACATACAGTATATTGGATGAATTGATATTTAGCTATAATCCGGTTGAGTGTGCGTATAACCTTACTTTATACAATTGTTACTGTAGTTTTATCCATGTCAGATGATGCGCATAATAATAAAAATAGATACAGTATGTATTATAATGTGTATAAAATGCTAAATATATCTAGATAAATTCAGCGCAAAGCAAAAGTGCAAGTCTTTCACATCCTGCGTCCTTTCCCCTTTAGTGAATTGGCTTGTTTGCTGGCTGAATTTGAATCATGTTAAGCAGCTGAAAAAAAAAACAACAACAGAAAACATAGTTTTCAGGTGGCTCCTGTATCACTTTAGCAAAGGCTCAAAAACCGTCAATGCTTCGGCTAAACTGTAGATGTTGGTACCTCTTACAAATGTTTTGTGTAGTCTCTATCAAAAACATATAACCATGCTATTACAAACAACACAGGCTCTATTAAGCTAAAACCCTTTATATTGTGCAACGAGTTAGTACACCAAAAAACCCCAAAAACAAACAAACAAACAAACAATAAAATATATATATATATATATATATATATATATATATATATATATATTTTTTTTTTTTTTTCAAATCAGTGCTCATCGCTCATCAGTGAACAATTTATTGTCTTTGTTTAGATCTGAAGTGGTGTGGTTACCCTGTGGATTCTTAATATCATAAATATTTACATATACATGACTAAAAGTGACTTCTGGGGAAGCCATTTCAATAACTGATGTGTGCATTTTAATGAATACGCCACATTCATACATAAAGATTATAACCTTCCTTGGAATGTGAGGTTAGCTCTAACTTAACACATTGCAAGTTGTTTTTTTTTTTTTTTGCTGTTATAAATAGACCATAAATTTCATCACCACACACAGACAAGCCAGTACAGTTCAGGCCAGAAACGGCTTTGTCTGAATTAACAGGTGTCCTGCTGCCGTTTTATTTTAACCTTCCAGCACGAGCTGCAGTTATTTCACTCTTAACCTCCTATAGACTGCGATATGCACTTTGTTTCCATAGTAACGCTCTTAGACAAGAGAAGAGGTTGAAATTTGCAGACTTTAATCAAGTATCACATTATAGAATGTCGAGGATTGAAAGCTCTCAAAGAAAGCGTTATAAAAGCATTTGTTTTGGAGCTATTTTCCTAACAACACACTTGCTACTTCGTTGACTAGATGAATGTGATCAGTGTGGGGAGTTTCATGTGCAGCGATATCACCTGTTGCCTTGTGCTCAGTTTACTGTTGAGTCTCAGTTTTGAAGACTCGTTTCCAGTGAGTATTTCAGAAACCCAACTTTTACCATTTTATATTCAGCATGTTGAAGAAAACTTTTCCCATTCACTATATTACTCTTTGGTGGTTTTTTTTTTTTTTTTTTTTTGGTCATTGGTCCATAATCTCCATTGCATAATTACCACCTAACCACATAATTCACCATGTTTCCTTTAGAACGTGTTCCCAACTCAAGGAGTGCAGTCTGATCTGCAGTTTCAAGTTTTTCCCCACTCCCAACATCTACATTTATTCATTCGGCAGACGCTTTTATCCGAAGCCACTTAAAAGTGATCCAGAATACAGTCCAAGCATATGGCCGAGCGCTTGAGGGTTAAGTCTGCCAGTCACTAGCCCAGAACTTTAATCTCTGGGCCACCGTGTGTTTATCTCACAACCAATTCATCAGCTCATTATCAACTCCCTCAGGAACTGAACCATGGCTGATGAGGTCAGGGGGAACTTAAAAGTCAGTGTACACTTAGAAAAAAAGGTTCCTAGTAGCACTCTAAAGAGTTTTTCAGCTTGTAGCCCTGGGGAAACCTCTGGGGAAGGGATTTTGTTTCAGAAAAGCTTCCAAATAGAACCCCTTTAGAAAGCTTGGACCGATAACCATCCAAAGAATCCTTGGGAAACCTTTTTTAAGAGTGTAGGGCAGTGGGTTTCTAGGACTGGAGCTGAGAACCCCTAGCTTAGCCAAAAACAGACCAGAAGTATGAGTCCTGTATGTACACTGTTTAATAAACAGGTTCCCCAAGGGGTTCTTTGGATGGTTGGGACTTTGGGAAGTACTCTGTGGTAAGGTTCTACTCTAAGAGTATACATGTTTCTGTATCTAAAATGCTTATACATTTATCAAAAAGAGTGCAATAACACATTTGTCCTCTAACAGGAGGCTGACACGTCTTGGACTTCACACTGAGGCAAAACCAAAGAACACTGATGTGTCAACCTAGAAATCCACAACATTTCAACTCTGGACTGGATACATTCCCTTAAATTGGATTAAACACTAATCAAATGGAAATACAGCCATTTAAACTTTATTTACGGTCATGAACTAGCAACAACATGTGAAAAACACACCATCTGAAAGTAGTGTGCTAGAATACTTGGCCTCAACATGGCAGCTAATGGCCTAAGGGGTTCTCCTTCCATTCCAAAAACCCTCCCACCCAAGAAGAGGAATTCAAGAGAGAACTCAAATGAAGCTCCAGCTGAGCCGGTTTTCAAGACGCCGTCCCCTTTCTGGAATCAGAATAACCTCAGGAGATCCAGGAGGACACGGGAACCAGCAACTCAACACCCTTACATCGATCTTCATTCCGCAGCTACATATCATCCACTGTGGACTGATGCTGGCTGTGCCTCAAACCAAGTTCTTTTACACCCATTAGGTGACAATGGTACATTCCCTTCATGGGGTCCATATTTTGAAAGAGGCGAGCAGCTATTAGGTGTGTCGAACCATAATAGGAATGATCCGATGAGTGTCCATGATTTTTATGGAGCTTCTTCCTACTGGAGCTACATTCCTCTTACAGAACAAAGAGATTTGTTATTTAAAAGCTATGGAAGATTCTCCAGTCAGTCCAAGCCAAAAATCATAAAGCCTGTACCTCGGACTTTGGCGTCTCATTACACCAGAAGGTCTCTTCATAAAGATGCCCCAAGGGGGCAGTTTGACATGGGGAGTGTGAGCGGTGCACAGTGGAATGAGAGACTACAGAATGAGAGTGCTAAAAATGATACGAGCTTGAGGAAGAGGGACTACACAAGAGAGGGAGTAAAGCAGAGTTCTGGTCAGTTTGCTGAGTCCGGAACAGATCTTTCCAGACACAAATATTATTCCGAATTTAAGGACTTATCACAAGCAAGTGCCGCCAAGACAGAAGATTTCCAGCACCAGCGGTTTCCTGTTATTCACCAGTCTTGTTCCAACAATGAGCAACTAAAATCAGGGACTGAAGTGACTATGAGAGATGAGTACCCTCTGCTGGCCAGGAGTGAAAAAGCAGAGACACAAGAACAGCAACTTGCATTACCTTCCTCTCAGCTTTTGTCACGCTTTTTTGAGGGCTCTCTGATTGAGCTTGCTGGGGGTCGGCTGAAGCGTGTGGAGGACTTACAGTTGGAGGATTTTGAGTGCTGTACTACATCATGCCCAGAGTTAAGGCTGACGAGGTTCACTGTGAAGAAGATCACATGCTCTGATAAACCTGGACTGATCTGTTTGGAGGTACAGGTTGAGGATAACCTTCATTCCAAGGTACACACACAAAACAATGGTTAAAATGCAATTAGTGGAGAAGAAAAATCCTATAGGAAATCTTTGGAAACATAGAGATTTAGATTTTCCAAGGGTCCTCAAAAATGCTTTTCCACTGGACAGTGTGGTACAGCATGGTACAGTTGTTAATCTGAATCCAGAACTACTGGCACACTGTTGGAGTGAGTACTGCGATTTTTAAATGTTGTTATAATGGTGGAAATCACAACCCACCATTATCAAACTTTTTAGTCTTTTAAGTAAGTCTATATTAACACCAGCTTAAACTTGATATGTTCTGTTGGCGCTAAGTTCGGTTATAGAAACCTCCATGGCTCTAATAAAGGCACAATGTATTATTTCCCATGTAATGCTATTTGATCACTGTAGAAAAGCCAACAACAGTAGCAATGATGGAGAAGCTTCAAGATTTGGTTTACCTTTTACATACCATTGGGTTCTAAGTGGAAAAACAAAGCAGGTGAACAAAAGGAACTTATCGGATGAGTGTTATTTTACAGGACTATTGAATATTGCTGTACAAGTCAGTAGATTGTAGCTTGATAGGTTATATCCCAGACTGGTCCCTAGTTTAATCATAAGCTCGGGTTACTATCTGCGCAAGGTTTCGGTTGTTCTTCCCATTCCCATGTACTGTTCACATATTATTGAAAACCGTGGTGTGTTAGATAAGATGCAGCCACTGTTTTTTTTCTTTTCTTTTTTTTTTTTAATTGAAGGCCTGCACTATTTCTGGCTCCAATCATATTCTGTATTCTAGGCACCCTGGGAAGAAGGCTGACCAAATTTATTATGGGTACTGGAATCAGCCAGCATTGGAAATAATCACAAAATCGCTTATCTGTTTCCGTACCATGCCAGTTTAGCGGAAAAGTGAATGATTGGGTATCCATGAGAAAATGGTTTACTATCCTGATGTTCACATTGATTTTAAACAACATGAAATAATATAAATATAATATTATAAGCTGATATTCACTGCTATTTCGAAATGGCAAATAGATTCCGCATCATTCCCCTGAAGTTCAGCAACCTTGCACCTAGCTTATGTTGTAAGTGTGATCTTTGGCAACGACAAAGTTCAAGGAACTTTATAGGAAATGTGAATTAGTACATCACAGCTGCATGTTTGCCCTTATTCATTACATTCCACATTAAATGAGTCTTTGGCTGCTATAACAATAAAGCCTGGTTGTGTTTTGCAGATCTCGCTGGAGGTGTGCGAGGAGTACCCGCTCTTTGTGTGCGGTCGTGGCTGGTCTTCTTGCAGCCCTGATAGAACCGCTAATCTCTGCTGCCTCCGCTGCCAACAGCTGCACCTGGGGGACATGTGCCTGGCACTAACACCTGTACCTGTTACACCTGCTGAGCCTGCTCATCGCGGCACAGGTGTGGGTGACGTCAGATTTCTGAATAGTGCGGAGGGAGCAAAACCGAGTAAACTGAGAAGGAGACACAGTTCAGCCCCAGAACTCAGAAACGCACAATAATAGCAAACAGGATGACAGAGTTACAAAGTTTATTTTATAATAACTATACACACAACAGCTTACACGATGAAAGGATGATGATAGGAGCAAAACAAACAGTCATATTTTCTATAAATCAACTAACTACGAAATTGCACTTAGGTGTTTTATAAAAATAAAAAAAACCAAAAACATAGTAATAAAAACAGCTGAATAAAACAATTAATTGTCATTTTCTAAAAAAAAGTTTTTAATGTCCTAAGGCAACAATATTTGTTGGTTTTGTGCAATAAAAGAGTCAATCCCCATCTGACTGTAGTTATGCGTTTGATGATCAACTTGACAAATGGGAATATAAGTTCTAAAAAGACTCCCATTTCTCCAAAACATCTGGACTTGAAGGTTGTATTCCCTCATTATTGCGAGTCTCAGTAAGTTCTGTTGTATAATAACATTCGCATGACCAAGAACAGCTGTAGAATTCCAGTTCTCTGCAGGAGAAAAAAAAAAAAAAAAAAAAAAGGGAAAAAAAAAAAAAAAAAAAAAAAAATCAATTGCACCTGTCCCTATCCAGACAGTTCTATTTAGCTGCTTTATCATCCGGTCTATAGAGAGAACACAGATGAAAACCACATGCTGCTGTCCGGGCCGCCACCCGCAGCTTTGGACCCGCTTCAGAGGAGAGGACGGAGTATGTGATGGTCCTGTTGCCGGCAGTTAACACATGCTGAACACTCGGCTGTGTGATAAATGCAGTGTGTGGGATGGGGGTTTTGCCACAGGGGGGGTTGAACGCACGCGCGCACACACACACACACACACACACACACACCTGCATGTATAAATCACACCCTTGTAAATCTTCAGAGCTGACGGGGGGGGGGGGGGGGGGGGGGGGGAACTTTTACGTCACTTTGATTCCTGTACGCCAAATATGAAAAGAATTTCCTCACTGTTCATCACACTGATATTGTTTTTGACCCAGTCTCCAGTGACTCAAGCAAGGACAGTGTGCCTAATACTAATTTAACACATCTCTTCATGTGCACATTTCTGGACGTTTTACCACTCTCAGTTTTACAGCTTACAATGAAAGCAGCTCCCAGTCGACTTGGCTGCAGTTGTGACACAATTGAAACACGTGGGCACAGCACAGTGGTCCAACTTTTTCCTCCAATAACGAGTCCTATTAAACGTATGGCTCCTAAAGGCACGGCTGGCCTCAATACGACCGCCTCCTTTTCTGTCCTCCAAGTGTATGTCTGAGCGTGCGTGTCGGTCAGTGGCAGCCACACGCTCGGACTACCATGTTGCGATATTTCTTCAGGATGACGTTGGAGCTGTCGTCGAAATACAGAACGGAGATGCCGTGGAGCTGAGTGGGGGCGCAACATGGCTTCGGGACCGAGTCTGGGTTTATGAAGTGAACCTGCAAGAGAAAGGGAATTAATAAAAGAAGGTAAACTTTGCAGTTTCCCTTCAGGAATCAATATTGTTCCATCAGTGTAATGTGTTACACAGTTAAACAGTCAAATAAAGTAGAAAGTATATTATTGTGCTTGTTAACTAAATAAAATATTGCACTTATGCAAGAGATATCACATTATAAGATATATGGTAAATAAGGAATAAAACCCTTTGAGACATGCTGTTATTAGAAAATAATCATGTTACCAGTTGATTATTTTGTAATCACAGCAAGTGTTTTATTCCTCTTACACCACAGAAATTTGACAATACTAACATTTTTTAAATTTATTAAAGAACGACACATCATACTTCATATGCTTAAATAACTACATTTAATGTTGTGGAATGTCCACAAAACATGTTATATGTCCTGCTATCACTCACATTAAGACAGCTATAAACAGCCAGTCCCTCACCAGCCTATAGTATTCTCTTTCTTAAAGTTAATGAGATAAAATATGCAGCTTGTAATGGCACCGATAAACCAGAAACCACAAAGCCCTCCGTCCAGAAGACTTTCTCATGGCAGTTACATGGAGAATTCAACCGCACCATGGTATGATAAATATTTAAATAATGAATATACTCAACGGCTGATCATAGATATTTGAGCACAAATAGATCCATTGTTATGAAGTGCTGGGCATTAGTAGGAGTAGTTAGTGCAGCTTTGCTGTGTATATTATGTAATACACCCTGTGGTGAACTTACCAGCGTCTGCACAATAGCGTGGTTGGTGGCGTTCATGTAGGAATTTAAAGGGAAGGCACACTCGCCTTCACAGTAGTATGCAGCATAGCCTTCTGGGGCAATAATCCAGTCCTGGATACACAGGGAGAGATGGAGAAAGATTGTGAAGGAAGAAAATAAAGGAAGGGTTGGGGGAAAAAAGGGGGGAAACATGTGTTGTTCTCTCTGAGAGAGATTTTTCAAGTCTTTCATTATACCTGCCATCCCAGTTCTCTGAAGCTGACATACAGCTCATGTTTCTTGCAGCCCTGTTTTGGGTCCACACTGATGTTCTCTGTAAAAATAAATAAATAAACAAACACACATATATACATATATACACACACACACACACACACACACACACACACACACACACACACACACACACACACTAAAAAATGATTGTGGCGTGGAGGTCCACACATTTAATCATTCATCTATAAATATTTTGTTAGCATAATTACATAACCAACTACTGTACTGTAGCATGTGATTTATTCAAACCAACACTACCTGCAGCCTCCGCCAACCTCAGGGCCTCCTGGCTGGAAGGCGGTGTGTGTTTAGGAGTCTTTGGGCGGTTCTGGTTCCTCTGTTTGTGTCCGGGAGCTGAGCGGACGCTGCGCAAATGGACGCCCGTAGCTCTAAAGAACGCCACAATGAATGGCTGCTTGTTCTGGGGTCCTTGGTTGCCCACCAGCCCTGCAACCCTGGGGTACACACGGTCACCTGTAGGGGAAAACAGAGAGAGACACAAATCCGTTCAGCTAACATTCAAGAGCAGACATTAAAAAAAAAAATTGCATACTGAAACCAGGAAGAGGAGGAGGAGATGGAAGTTTGACCCACCATCTGCATTCTCCAGAACAAGCAACAGGCCCAGGTTTTGACCCGGGTGCAAAATCCAGTGGTTACTGGTAGCAGTGAGATCAAAAACCAGCCAGCGATCTTCTGCTGCCCAAATCACTCGCGAGTCCAACAAGAACAGATCTGACTCCCTGCCAGGAACACACATGCAAGCATACATGAATTTATAAACATGTCAGTCAAAGGCAACATATTTTGTGTTCAAAAGCTTTTCATTTTGCATTATTACTATGCATAAATATGTACATTCACACTGATTCATTTAGCTTTTAGCCAAACAGACTTGCAATTCAGAGATATAATCTAGCAATTAAGGGTCTGGGGCTTTGCTCAAATGTTATATATTATTCTTCCCTTAATCCTTTCTTGCCTTATAACATCCATCCATCAATTTTTTTGTACCGCTTATCCTACACAGGGTCACAAGGAAGGGGACACCCTGGACGGGGTGCCAATCCATCCGTTTTGTTGTCTTTTTGCACATACATACACTGCCAGTCAAAGTTTTTTTAAACTCCCTGTATTAACATTTTTAATTCAACCCTATTCAAATAATGAATTGAAGTTAAATAATTAGAAATTAGAACATCTTAGATATTTAGAAGTGAACAGAGAAATGATTGATGTATTATAATGAAAAAAAATCTGGAAAAGGAAGATACGGATCACTACATGTATATATATATATATATGTTATATGTACTTGTCTCACATTTGATACAAAAACTGTAATAATCAACTGCAAGACAAATTTTGGCATTCATTAACTGATTAACCAAACAAGTGCACTTTTAGCGATAAAGCACTCGTTTCCTTAAATCTTAAATACAAAGATTTGACTAGTAGAATTGAAGCAACATTTGATGGGCCACATCTAAAATATTAAATTAACTAAAATGGTACTTAGAATGAAAATACAAATATAATATTTTCTGACTGAGGAAGCAGAAGCCTTTATTTGTCACATATACATTACAGCACTGAAATTCTTCCCCACCCCCCACCCCCCGCTCCGCATATCTCCATGATATGGCGCCCCTGGAGCAAATAGGGTTAAGGGCCTTGAGGAACATATAAATAAATTTATATTTAAATAAATATATCAAATGGAAATAGATTTGAATTTTCAAATTGAGCACAATCTGCTTTATTTTACTGGAATTTCGTTCAAACACTAACATACTTTTGTAACGTATGTTAGCCAAAAACAATTCCTGTTTGAGAAACTTCCATCCATCCATTTTCCATACCGCTTATCCTACACAGGGTCGCAGGGAGCCTGGAGCCTATCCCAGGGAACTTGGGGCACAAGGTGGGGACACCCTGGCCAACCCATCACATTCAAACACTACAGACAATTTGGAAATGCCAATCAGCCTACTACTCATGTCTTTGGACTGGGGGAGGAAACCCGGAGTACCCTGGGGAACCCCCGAACCATGGGGAGAACATGCAAACTCCAATGAGGCGGGATTCAAACCCCCAACCCCGGAGATGTGGGGCAAACTTGCTAACCACTAAGCCACCATGCCCCCCTGTTTGAGAAACTTTTTTAAAAACCGTATCAGTTGTATTGGTACAAAAGACATCTACATCACCTACACTATATGGCCAACACACCTGACCATCACATCCATACAGGTTTTTTGAACATCCCATTCAAGATTTAATCCCTCTTTGATGTTATAATAACCTCCACTCTTCTGGGAAAGCTTTCCACTAGATTTTAGAGCGTGGCTGTGGGGATTTGTGATCATACAGCTACAAGAGCATTAGGTAGATCAGAAGCACTGGTGTTGGGTGAGGAGGTCATGGGTTCTCCGTGGGGTTGAATTCAGGGCAAACTATGTCTTCATGGGGCTCACATTGTGCAGAGGGGCAATGTCATGGTGAAACAGGTTTGTGAAGGGAAACTGTAATGCTACAGCATACAAAGGCATCCTATACAATTGTTTTCTTCCTGCTTTGTGGCAATAGTTTGGGGAATAACCACATACAGGTGTGATGGTCGGGTGTCCACATACTTTTGGCCATATAGCGTACTGTCTATTCATTTCATAGTCCTTTTTGTGCGACAGGAAAACAAACGCCTTGTCATGCCACGACTGCAGAACTACAATTAACAGGACCTGAAGTCATGCACAACCCATATCCTGGTTCCCAAAAAACAATGACTCTAATCACTAGCCACTTACATGACTTATATATGACTAGTAGATACATGCGTGTCTGAGGAGTTGTGATGCCTTTGTGTTGTCAACAAATAAACCAGAAGACATCACAAAAGTCGAAGTCGACAGGCCAGAGCTTGCCCTCTGCATCTTGTCCCAGATCAACCTCCCTAAATTGGGACGTCTCTTATCGCAGATTAAAATTCCTGTCTGATCCAGGAGAGATACTGGAGCTGATCTGAGGAACAAATGGCACGGTTGGGGGTCGGGTTTCAACCCCCTGGGGGGCGCTGGGCAGACGGCGTCTGTCTGCGTGACGCGTCTGCATCACAAAAGGTGTATGAGCGATGATTCACATTGCCAGAGGGGTGATAAGGAGTTTGAGTGTGAAGTTGATGTAAAGAGTGTGTGTGTGTGTGTGTGTGTGTGTGAGAGAGAGAGAGAGAAAGGAAATAAAACACAGCGGCTGAGCGAGAGAGAACGGAGAACATGCTGCTCAGAAGGAACGCTGGGATCAGACTGGAGATATGGCTGGAGATGAAAAGACAGACCATGTGAGTGTAGATGGTGGAGATAGACGAGCTTCTCTCCTGCTCAAGCCTCTACAGCTCACTAACCGACAGTAATGGCTTTGTAATGGCCGGCGTGCTAACAGCTGTGCTGTAAATCAAAGGCAGGAATTCAGTGGGAGACCTGGCACTGGACACCTACCATCGGGCAGGCCCATCAGAGTGTGTGTGTGTGTGTGTGTGTGTGTGTTTTCAGACACAGACAGAGTGGGCGGCAGCACATGTTTCATCTCGCACAGTTCACCCAGTCTTTCTCTCATGCTTTCACACTAAACTCTAATAAAATTCTAACGCACCACAGCTGCAGGCTGACTGCACACACTGGGTCGACTATTCAGGACAAGAATAAGACAAACAAACATCCAACTGGAAAAAACATCATCACAAACATGTTTAATGTAATCTAAACACATACAAAGTTCAGTCCACAGCTGCGTGGTTACCTGTCATCGTATTCCCGGAGCACTTGATACACACTGACGTGAAAGGTCTCGTTTTCGTAACGTTCGTGCACGAAGTCCTTGTAGACACGGAATTCGGCGGCAGTCACGGCTTCTTTCTCGGGAATGCGGGACAGATCAAATCGGTGGAACTGGTGGAACACATGTGGGTCTTCTTCAGGTTCAACTAGGAATGGAGAACAAGACACACACACACACACACACACACACACACACACACACACACACACACACACACACACACACACACACACACACACACACACACACACACACACACACACACACACACACACACACACACACACACACACACACACACACACACACACACACACACACACACACACACACACACACACACACACACACACACACACACACACACACACACACACACACACACACACACACACACACACACACACACCTTCAGTTCACCATGCTCAAATACGAATGGTTAATGAATAATTTTCTCAGTGTTTTCTACTCAAACCTTTTCTGAAATGTAAAAACTTTGTTGTCAGGTTCTACATAGAACCTGTTCCACGGAAACAAACCAAAGATGGAACTTTTTAAGAGGGTATAAGGGAAAATGGCTTCTGACTTTTTAAAATTTACAGTCTTTATTATTTTCTTCATTAAGGCATATTTGGATTGTTACTTGTTCTAGCTTTCTAAAATGGGATGAAAACGACTTTGTAGGGAACCAGAGGGATGAACTAAAGTACCATTTTTTGGTGCTATAGAACATATTTTCTAATTGGTACTGGAGGAATTTAAGGGTTTTTCTTATAAGGAATTTCCTTAAGGGCCGTTTGGATGGCTAGCTTTCTTAACAGGTTCTCCTCGAAACATATTCTGAATGGGAAACACTATAGGGTTCTACCTAGAACACCAAACAAGATTTTGTGGTTCTAGATGGTTAACACCCATAATCTATGCTCAATGCAAAACGAATTCTAAAAATCTTGCAAGTTTACTGATTTTTTTTTATTTTTTTATTTTTTATTTTTTTTAACTGTTTACTGCGATTGTGTGATTTCACCAAAACTCCAAAAACTTTTGAGGGGCTCAAAAGTGTCAAAACTATTGGATACACACTGCAAGGACAAGTAATAGAAGTGATGAGACATTTCAGCATGCGACAAAATACAGCAACTAGGTGAATCTCCAGAAGAACAAAGATTTGCTATTTATTGTGTAAATATGATGTAACATTAATGTAGCATTTTTACAAACTTCACGCTTTTTTGCCGTTTCCATAACCATCATGGCCATCGAAGCATGTGCAAAACAAATTCCTGCAATGTTTTGGAATCACCACTCAGCAAAACGTCATGGAAAGATTCGTTCAGCAATGCCTCTGGTATAAAACAAGCTTTGGTAAACACAGGTCTTCAAAGTGCTGGCCAAAGAAGCCTGCGTTTGAACCAATCTGAATATCAAAAAAAAAAAAAAAAAAAAAAAAAAGATATTCAGTAGAGACAAGTTCCACCCCTAGTTCATGGTTTGGGGGGTTACTGTAGCTGTGGAACTGGAAACAGTGCACACTTAAGCCAGTGGACGCAATTGTCTCAGTTGCCTCGATTCACTCATCTGTGCGTCCTCGTTCCATTCTGAATATCTAGGCCGAACCACACATCACACACCACACACAACTCTGAACAGAAGTCCTCTCGTAAAAAGAAAGACCGCACTCTGTCAGAATGGCTGAGCAATCGCACGCAGAACTAACGCTTGATTGGTGCGCCCACATCACTGTGGCCAAAAAAGAAATGTTTGCTTCCATAAGCCGAGTCGGATCTCAGGCCCACATGAATTATGGGAACATAGTTTGGGAGGGGTGAAGGGAAGGGAGAGGGGGTGGCTGAGCCTGGCTATGGACTCAAATCACACACATGTGTGACCACAAGAAAAGCTCTGTAAAAGGCCTGGCCCGGAAACTAGCGGTGCCCCATATGCACAGACACACATGTACTGTAGACACACACACACACACACACTCTTCCTTTCCCCTTTCTTCCTCACGTACACACACAGATTATTGCACAGGTTACTAGGGAGTCGTAAGTAGTAGCCCTTATGGCCTTTATATCCCTTGCTAATCCGCCAGTGACCTTGGCTGCACTCCCCGCCAACATCCTGGTCTCATTCGTGAAAGTGCAAAAAATAACCTCCTTGAAAAGGCCTCAGACAGCGTTCCCTGTCCCAAATTGAGCCAAATTCTCTGAGGCATCATGAACCACAGTTTTAGAGCAACAGGAACTGGATTAAATTCTCTCTGCCCTTAGCTACTCAACTTATTCCGATGGATTAGTCTGATGAATATTTCCTAATCATCTGAACATGATGCATGGAGGAAGGAGGCTGAGATTTAAACATTCTTTTTCTCAGGAATAAAAATATAACATGACGAGGCACGACTGTTCATGATCAACCATTTCTCATTTCTACAGCATCATGTCCAGAGGTCTTCACAAACACAAACGAATCTCTCAATCTCTGTTTCTCAGAGTACTTTGCAGAAATAGGTGCAGAAGGAGACGCCGTGATGTTTGTCACATTTAGTCAACAGGATGACATTTCATGAGTATGTTTATCCACACACCCTACAAAGCAGCAAAACTACTCAATGAAGGGGGGGGGGGGGGGCCCTCCAGTGTATATGTGAGTAAGTGACTTTGTTGAGGAAAATTCATGATTTCAGAACGAACCCTTGGCAGATGTTGGCAGAGTGTTGTCCCCACCCCAGACCGGCTGAGATCCTCTCAGACTTTCCAGCATGTGGCACAAGCTCAACCTTTCCTGGAGGTTTCTGGGAAGTTGTTTTCTCAGTGCTACACAATCCGTTTATCCTTGGGGGGAAGCACCCTGCTTTTCTGGTGCAAAAGGTGAAAGGCAACACCTAGAGTGTTTTTACAAACGCACGTTCAAAAACAAAGAACTGGACACGAGTCAAGGCAACTCGAGGTTGTAGTCCTAGTTCATTTACCACCAACTCGAGAGAAGACAGGAATGGATCATCACTTCATTGATCTTTACATGGTGAAGTTTTTGGAAGGAGACATTTATTTAGCATGCTTGGAAGGAGTCTCCAGTATGCAACTATAAACAGATAAAAGGTGATATAAAGGTAAATAAATTCTTAGCATGGGCAAACTGCTGTGGTATAAAAGGAATAGAACACTTCAGGATGCACCATTATTGGAAAATCACACCACCCTGTCGGTGATTACTGTCCTACAAGAGCACGCCGAAGTGTTACATACAGGATGAAATCAGTTCAATGTCAGCATTTACTCCATGTCCATGGCTCCCCTTACCCCATATTCAAACAACCAAGAGCTATACTATTTATAGTATATTTTATACTATTTTATACGTCTTTTTCACTCCTTGCAAAGCTGGTGCTCAAGCAAAGACTTATTTAGGGGACTTTTTAGGAACTAGCCACCGGATTAAGCACTGATCCATTTTGTTATTAGAGGCGGCACTTCCCAAATGCATGACGTGATGTCTTCAGGTAAATGTTTCTGTAAATTCCTGGCCAACGTTTTTATTGCGTAAACTTTGTAAAACATGTAGTACATACAGTATTGCAATAACGTTTCACTCATTCAGCACTACAACAACAACCACTCGCACCATTTATGTTAATATAGGCCATGTAAAAATTTAAATGCTTGAATTGTTGTGACAAAATAACACCCAGCCCCTGATTCCTGATGTCACTAGTTCTCAGTTCCAGACCAGCTGCATTTTAGTACTGGAACTGAGAAGACAAGAAATGAATCTTAAGTGGGGAACAGATCAGGTACCAGTACCGCATCCGTATAAAAGTAGTAGTTCGGTGTATTTTTGGTGTCAGCAACGAAACCATATGTTCTTCTTGGAGAATCTTGAACAGGTACCAAAAACTATTGAAAAAATAAATAAATAAAGTAGAACTGGTTGCTGATGGAAAAAGCACAGTTCAAGTTTTCTGATGCCAGGCTCCGGTGCTTTGTGCAAAGGAAAAACGCCTGTAGAGTGTGTGTGTGTGTGTGTGTGTGTGTGTGTGTGTGTATGCTGGTGGGGGTCAGTCAATAATGATGACAACCATGATTACTGCTGCTTTTTACACACATCCTGCCTGCATGTGCTGCCACGTATGACATCATAGCCTACAGAACGGCCGCAATGCACGTGCTCAAATTGTTTCCATCATCGCGCAATAATGAACATGCATAGCCAGCGGTGAGTGAAAAGGGGAGGGAGGGAATAAGCTCTCTCTAAGCCGGGCACATACTGAAGGCAGAGAGTCATTTATTTGACCGCAATTGAACACTGGAAAGAAAAGCAACGGTATTTTGTGGAGGCAATAATTGCTTGTAAGGGTTTGCTGTGTTTATGTTAAAGGCCATTAGGCACAAAGATCAGCGTTCAGATATGCAAACTGCTCCTTGCACGCACACACACATTTCAACACTTTGCTCGCAGCCCATAGGTTGATACAGTGAAGGTTAAACATACTAATTAACATCAATGCTCAACAATTATAACAGCAGGGTTTCAGCACACCATACAGATCAAGTTTAAACTGCTTCCAGTGTTTGCTGTGATAAAAGCAGACAGAATTTCATCTCAAAAGTGTATTGTTAAAGGGTACAGCGAGCACCACTCTCTTCACTAGTCAAGATGACCCTAACTATACAATTCCAGATCTGGCGATGTTTACGGTTTAGTTGCATGTTGTTTTTGTTTTTATGCCTTCCTACTGCGATACAGTGTACACTGTAAAAAGAATTTAAGCTTTTCTGCCTTTTCAGATAAAGCAGCAGTGAGACCAAATGCAAATGCAAACCAAGTCACTGAAGGGGAAAGGACGCAGGATATGAAAAGATGCATTCGATTACAAACTAGTAACTGAAATTCCAACCTCGGACTAGGAAAAATCGAAGAAAACATCCATCAACTCGGAATTCCTCCTTGGAAACTCAGTGCGGTCTCCTCAACGCGGAGTTCAAAACAAGACATCCAAACAACATGGCTGCTCACAGCCTCAACAGTAAACAAAGCAGCATTTCATCACTTTTAAAAGAGTCGTGTGATATACACAAGTATTAGTTTTTGATCACTCAACATACAAACATATTCGCTTGTTAAAGCGAGAACACTGACTATACAGTTTGTTGTTTTGAGGAGGTAAATACATCACACATCACACTTATGTGCCTAGATTGTTGCTAACAAATGACAAACAAGGAGGTGTCCATGTTTTTCCCCCACTTTGTAGCTGATACACACGGGGGGTTGAAAATGCTGCATTTCAGATTTCTGCCTTCCATCCAGTTCTGAAGCACATCAAAACACAGCATTTATCTATGAGAACTTTGAAATCACAAGCCTCAGTGTTGTGAGCCAATAGAAAACAAGATGGCGGTACTGTATAACAACTCTTTGGTTGGTATACTAGTCTGTATTATTAAATAGCGATCACAACAGACTTTTATCTTGCTGCTTTTTTGTTGTTGCTTGGTGCAGAAATCTAAGGGGAAAAAAAGGGGAAAAAAGCCAATGAACCAGAAAACCAACACACTCAAGTTTTAGGACTTTCTTCTTAGCTGTGTTGGTACATCTGCAATGCTAGAGCATAATGATTAGTTAAAAACTTAAACGAACATCTTTATTTTACTTACATGAATTTAATTACTCAAAGGATTGTGATGGTCTCAACCATAGAAACATTTATGTGGTGTTGTTTTAGGATTATTCAAAACCACATAAAGAAAAATTTCTGAATTTTATTATGACAAGTAAAAATACACTTTCCTACAAATCCTTCCAGAATGTTTTAAACTAACAACTAGAAACACTTTAAAAGAGGGCATTGGCTTTCTGAGAATTATATTTGGAGGAATAATCGGATTTCAGTGTTACTTGGCCAAGCTAGCTTATCAGCATAAACATTTGGAGCGTGACTGCTTCTCCACAGAGTCACATTGAGCTGCAGGGATTCACTCTGTTGTAACTTTTTTTGGGGGGTGGGGGGTGGGGGTAAACTATTGCGACACGAGATCAGGTGCTTACACTAGTCTTGTCAGCCTATATAAACAAGCATGTTTTAATGCAACATCAAACTTTGTTTTGATTGCTTGTTAAACTAAAAAGCATGACTGAAATCAAAGAGCGCAAAGAACGGTCTGAAACTAAAATGGGAGAGAGTAACACGATCTCACACGTAGCAAATCTCCAGAGCGAAAACAATGTCGCTTGAGTTTATACAAGTAAAAACCGAAATTAACGAAAAAGTTCTAAGCACACCTGGTAACCCCAGCCGTAACCATTCATTACTCGTTACAAACTGAAAAGGATCGTGTTGAAGAGGCAGCAGTGTGTTAACATAAGAAAGAACAGATTGCAGACGCTCTATCCTTTCCAGAGAACAGCTGGCTCTTGCTGAGAAAAAAAACAAAACCCCTCAGACACATCTGTAGCAATCCATGGCACATTCCCAGGTAAAACACAAGCTGGGAAAAATGAAAGCCGACCGGTTCCAAGCAGAAGCTTCAACGCTGCTCTACAGCTGGTGTGCTGGATGGAGTCTGAACTTCACAGGTTCTATCTGACTTGAAGTTTTGATCTTTTGACTGCAATGTCTACGAGAGATTCTCGCATTTGTACTGACTTCACTTATTCAGTTCTCTGCCGTTAAATCGATTTTACTGTAACACAGCATTGTCTATTCAAAAGGGGGCAAAATCTGACTCTCTTAACCCTGTATCCTGTACAATGGATCATCTCATCCATTTCCCTCTGTATTTGTCTCAATCTTCGTAACCACAAACTGTTGAATAGTTGGAAAAAAAAAAAAAAAAAAAAAAAAAAAAAAAAATGCTTAGATGCATCAGAGGGTTCAAACTGAACCTGCTGAAGTGTTCAAATATTAACACAATCTAAATAAACTGTTTAGATGGTTTGAAATCCACATGCTACAAAAATAAATAAAAATAAATAAATAATAATAAAAAAAAAAAAGCTCAGAGGTACGCTTCTTAACTCTCTCCCTAGTAGCTGTTGTTCTGTGGGAAGGAAATACCTTTAATACAGTCATTTAGGGTGGTCCTGGATTTAACACAGGCCTGCCTGCCTCAACACACATCTCAACAAGAGGAGGAAATTATCCTGTCAATCAACAGCACAACATGGAGAATAAAAACAATGATCCTGAATGAAGCCTAGGCCGTTTTAAAGACCTTCTCCCCCCACTGTGAATTCCTTATAAGCTCACATCATATCCGTGTCTCAACAGTAACATGTTTTTTAAGGGGATTACACAAGTGACATCTGGCTCTGCTAACAAAGCTGAACTTTTTCAGAGGCCACCGTGCACCATTGAAAGAGATTTGGACTGAAACATTTCATTCTTTGCTCTGAGGCATGAAATGAAATTACCACTGAAAAAAGCTTGTGGATAAAAGGAAGGGAGGACAGAGAGGGGAAGGAGACTCGTGTCCACTACAGGAATGCTCCCTCGTTACACAGAAACACAGGCAATGCTATAGTTTCCAAAGGAAACAAAGGCAGAATTCAGCTTTGATAAGTTCAGTAATGTCCAGGGAAGTCCCCCGGTCATGCTCACAGCTCTCTGAATACATGCAGACCTTCTTCATTATCCACACACAAACCTGTGAACACTCACAGGCAAAACCTACTGTTACTACTAATAATACTTCTAATAATACTTATTAGTACTATTACTAGTATTGCAACAATATTATCTTTCATCAGTCACTGTTTATCCCATCTCTCTCCTGGTCTTACCAAAAAACAAAACAAAAAAACCCCACACTTGAGGGTCTCCCAAACTGGTCTTTATCTCTTAACAGCTTTATCTTCCCCCTGTGAGGTCAAAAATGCCTTCTCAAATTTTAGTCATGCCAAACTAAGACCTGTGAAAAGCCCTCTTCACAGCACAGGTTTGGATTCTCGAAATGGCAAACCATTACCTCCGAACAAAAGAAAAATTCTTCATTTTACAGCCTTCTAAGAGGCATGGAAAGCAGCCATGTGAACCGTCTGGCGAGAAAAAAAACCCGAGCCATTACAGTGTATATTGACATACCAGAATGTCTTTTGGGATCCAAACAGATCTATATCATCTCATGAAACAGCTCTGGGAGACAGTACTACATGGCAATGTCCTCTGCTTTCTGTTGTAGTTTACTTTCCTAATGAAACTTGAGCTTAAGCCTTAAGTGCAGATGTTGTACTGCCTCGTGTTGACCTACGGAGACTTTTTTTTACTCCCACAGACTCAGTTTTAAGACCTAAAGCTCACTCATTTGCCCTCATGATTTATAATCTCGTTATGCAAAAATATCCTGCATATTTTATACAAAATATTCATGTAATCTTATAGCCTGAGTCTGTGTGCACTGATTTAAATGCCAGCTGCCAGATAATAAACAAACAAAACAAAAAAAGAATAATTAGCTCCAGGCACGACAGGATTTTTTTTTTTTCTTTCTTCTTCTTTAATTTTAAGGTTTTCACGTTTCCCAGGCCAAATGTTTAAAGTAACACCCACAATATTATCAAAAACAGTCGTTAGGAGGGTGTGGCGATGCTTCTTCTCCGAAGGAGACAATAACAGTTGATGTCAGTGTTTATATCATGTTATGAGTGTGCGTAAAGTGCATAAAGTTACATTTTGGAAGAATATAATGCAATAAAGTTGTGTTATGAAATCTTGGAGAATAGAACAGATGCAAACATTTTGCTGTGCAAACAAACAAAAACACCTCATTTTTAAACTTTAGGTATAAAATCCTGCACTCACCCATATTGACGAAGCTCATCACCATGTCGGCGTCGCTCAGATAGCGCTGGTCCCGTCGTGTCGGTACCGGAACAGGAGCAGCGCGAGAGAAGCCAGAAGCAGCGGGTTCCAGCGCCGCGTTGTACAGCTCCAGCATGTAGATGGGCGCCGCCGTGCGCCGCTCCGGAGAGTGAGGTCGCGGCCGCCGGGGCAAACCGAGCACGGACAGGATCTCTCTCTGCACTTCCCGGCGCTCCTGACTGCGCAGAGCTCGGTGCACGAAAGCCGAGCTGAAGTCGTTCTCCAGCGTGAAGTTTGCGGCGACCAAAACGGCGCAGCAGCAGCAGCACCACCACCACCAAGAGCCCCACCACACCGCCATCATCCTTAACTGCGACATGCTGCAAGTTCGGGTCCTGTGTCTGTGCAGCAGCTCTGGTCTTCAATTCAGTTATTTAGGTCCTAACTTTACTAATCTCTCTCTCTCTCTCGCGCGCGCGCTCTCTCTCGCTGTCCTCAGTCGTCTGTGTGGCTCCTCGGTTGTCCTCTCGTGTGCTCACGCGATGCGCTGCCGGTTGCGCTCCACTGAGCCCAGACTTTAAGGAGCGCGCTGCACCTCGGGGGTGGAGCTTATCAGTGATGAAAGGGGGTGTGGTCAAAATGGGAGTGGATATGGGGGGGTGGGGGTGAGGAGGGGGGGCGGATAAAAATAAAATATAACAGAATATATTTATTGTCATTGAACAAGTACAACTTCCATGCCATATAAGACATAATAAATAAAGTATATGGAATATATGAAAGTATTGGAACAGCAAGGCCAATTCTATTGTTTTCGCTATACACTGAAGACATTTGGGTTTGAGATCAAAAGATGAAGATGAGAAAGAAGAATGCAACAGTTTGTCGATCTCAGTGGGTCTCCGGCTTGATGCAGTTATTGCAAGCAAGGGATATGCGACCACATATTAAGTGTTATTTCCTTTAATTTACTTTAAGAATATCTGTTCCTATACTTTTGCTCACCTAAAAATTGGGTGGTCTGCCACCAAAAGTGCCATGTTCTAAGTTTTTAACACATCTAGATGTAAATATCATGAAATAAAATCTGAAATTCTGATCTCTCGTCGAAGTTTTTTCCATTTGGAGATAATGGCTCTCACTGTGGTTCTTTGGAGTCCCAGAGCCTTTGAAATTGCTTTACCCATATGTGGTTCTTCCCCAAACTGTTTCCACAAACTTGGAAGCATACAATTGTCTAGAATGTCTTTGTATGCTGTAGATTTACATTGTATTTCACTGGAACTAAGAGGCCCCAAACCTGTTCCAGCATGACAATGCCCCTGTGCACAAAGCGGGCTCCATGAAGACATGGAGTTTGATGTGGAAGAACTTGAGTGGCCTGCACAGAGCCCTGACCTCAACCCCACTGAACACCTTTAGGATGAACTGGAATGCTGACTGCACCCCAGGCCTCCTCACCCTGACTTCACTAATGTTCTTGTGGCTGAATAGGCCCAAAAAATCCCACAGCCACATTCTAGCAGAAAGCCTTCAGAGAAGAGTGGAAGTTATTATAATATTACCAAGGGTGGACTAAATCTGTAACAGAATGTTCAAAAATTACATCTGGGTGTGATGGTCAGGTGTTTACAAACTTTTGGCCATATAATGTACAGTATCTCACAAAAGTGAGTACACCCCTCACATTTTTGTAAATATTTTATTATATCTTTTCATGGGACAACACTGATGAAATGACACTTTGCTACAATGTAAAGTAGTGAGTGTACAGCTTGTATAACAGTGTAAATTTGCTGTCCCCTCAAAATAACTCAACACACAGCCATTAATGTCTAAACCGCTGGCAACAAAAGTGAGTACACCCCTAAGTGAAAATGTCCAAATTGGGCCCAATTAGCCATTTTCCCTCCCCGGTGTCATGTGACTTGTTAGTGTTACAAGGTCTCAGGTGTGAATGGGGAGCAGGTGTGTTAAGTTTGGTGTTATCGCTCTCACACTCTCTCATACTGGTCACTGGAAGTTCAACATGGCACCTCATGGCAAAGAACTCTCTGAGGATCTGAAAAAAAGAATTGTTGCTCTACATAAAGATGGCCTAGGCTATAAGAAGATTGCCAACACCCTGAAACTGAGCTGCAGCACGGTGGCCAAGACCATACAGCGGTTTAACAGGACAGGTTCCACTCAGAACAGGCCTCGCCATGGTCGACCAAAGAAGTTGAGTGCACGTGCTCAGCATCATATCCAGAGGTTGGCTTTGCAGAGTAGACGTATGGGTGCTGCCAGCATTGCTGCAGAGGTTGAAGGGGTGGGGGGTCAGCCTGTCAGTGCTCAGACCATACGCCGCACACTGCATCAAATTGGTCTGCATGGCTGTCGTCCCAGAAGGAAGCCTCTTCTAAAGATGATGCACAGGAAAGCCCACAAACAGTTTGCTGAAGACAAGCAGACTAAGGACATGGATTACTGGAACCATGTCCTGTGGTCTGATGAGACCAAGATAAACTTATTTGGTTCAGATGGTGTCAAGCGTGTGTGGCGGCAACCAGGTGAGGAGTACAAAGACAAGTGTGTCTTGCTTACAGTCAAGCATGGTGGTGGGAGTGTCATGGTCTGGGGCTGCATGAGTGCTGCCGGCACTGGGGAGCTAATGCCAACATGTACTGTGACATACTGAAGCAGAGCATGATCCCCTCCCTTCGGAAACTGGGCCGCAGGGCAGTATTCCAACATGATAACGACCCCAAACACACCTCCAAGACGACCACTGCCTTGCTAAAGAAGCTGAGGGTAAAGGTGATGGACTGGCCAAACATGTCTCCAGACCTAAACCCTATTGAGCATCTGTGGGGCATCCTCAAACGGAAGGTGGAGGAGCGCAAGGTCTCTAACATCCACCAGCTCTGTGATGTCATCATGGAGGAATGGAAGAGGACTCCAGTGGCAACCTGTGAAGCTCTGGTGAACTCCATGCCCAACAGGGTTAAGGCAGTGCTGGAAAATAATGGTGGCCACACAAAATATTGACACTTTGGGCCCAATTTGGACATTTTCACTTAGGGGTGTACTCACTTTTGTTGCCAGCGGTTTAGACATTAATGGCTGTGTGTTGAGTTATTTTGAGGGGACAGCAAATTTACACTGTTATACAAGCTGTACACTCACTACTTTACATTGTAGCAAAGTGTCATTTCGTCAGTGTTGTCCCATGAAAAGATGTAATAAAATATTTACAAAAATGTGAGGGGTGTACTCACTTTTGTGAGATACTGTATGTTCGACATGCTAACAAGATAATCTAATGTGAAGATCAGCAGCGTGTAATGTTAAACATTAATTCAGTTTGTTAAACCCCACCAGATTCTAGTTAGATTCCTACAACAGTGGGTTTAACTTTCAGAAAAAGTAGACTCAATTTGGAAATGCAACCTGTTTAGAAAGCTGGAACCAAAGAATACCTGAGGAAACCATATCTTTCCTAGAAATTTCAACAAAGTTCCTCGACACTGCGCTGCCACTGCTACATAGCTGAGGTATTTTGTCACATATTTTGTCACCATGACATACTTTGTCAGATACAAGAACAGATAGTTTTTTTGGGTTATTTTTGTGCAAATTTGTTTGTGTCTTGTTGTTGGTGTTTGTAGCCTATGGACAATTTATAGAGTTGAACTAATGGCGGGTTTCTTATTGAATGGACAGCTATAAATGAAATCATATGTAGTCTTTATTTCAAATGCAAATGTTTATTTGGCGTAAATGGTTGCATTACTAGTACCTTTTTTTCCCCGCACATCGTAAAAGAATTATTTGCTTGTGACTTTGCTTGTACTCATAATGTGGTGTGCTCACCCAGGGTCGATTAACTACAAAGACAGCCGACGAAAACGTTTGTCAGAAATTTTTGATTAAAATCTCAGAGCTGCTATAATGCTTGTCTAAAAGCCATCAATAGGAGGACGGCATAGGATTACGCAAAAACTCACGGGACAGCTACAAAAATGGACAGAATAAAATATGCTTATTACCTCAAGCTCACTTCGAAGGATGTTTATGTTTACATGAGCCCGTTTTCTGATCGATGATGTAAGCAGAACATGTTCATTTTCTTTGATCGTGGGTCTATCGTTAGAGGATCTTCCTCATATAACCTGACATGGAGAACACACCTTATCGCATAGTCTGTTATAGAATTCATCCAAGATTTTATTGGGATCATCTTGTACAGTACGGCAAGTAATGATCTTAAAAGGCAGCTGTAATCACACAGTGTAAAGCCAACTTATTATTGATATTTTAAGATTGTACTGCCACGTTTTATCCTCCTCACCGGCAGAAAATATAAACATGTGAACAGTAACAAATGTAAGCAGTGAAATAACACACGCCTCGTTGTAAGTAATACATAACTGGCTGTTGATAATCCTAACTACCCATACTGCACTCATTTATAATGTGTTGTTACTTTAAATGAAACAATAAGTAAAGTTATATGAAGTGATGAATAAATTCTGTGTATACATTACTATGTACTGTGTATGCTGTTAAACATTTTTACACAGTCGGATCTAACTGATGAACCGATGCAACTTTTGGCTCTGTTGCAGCTGTGACCATTAAAAAAAATAATTAAAAATTTTTTTAGGAAGCAGTATACAGTTTGTGACACAGGGCTGTCCCAAATTTGGGATTAAATGGGTTAACACCAAGGCACAGTTTAAACAGCAGTCTGGGTTTTGTTTTGTAACATAGCCGTTTTGTGTCTCGAACCCTCATTGCCCTCTCCCTTCCCTTATGAGACCCAAATGCCCCGTTCCATAGTCCATATGTTTTAGCTTCGGCGCTGACTGCAGGACACCTTCTACCCTGCAGAGTTCACTTTGAACACAACCTGCTCTAATGTTCAGAGGCCCCTGAAGACCTTGCTTACCTATATCACATGTGATCAGAGTTTTTAAAGGTGCTGGTACTAAACTCTCCAGGAAGGGAAAGTAACTGTTAAGACACATTCGGGTACAGCAGGGGTGTTAACTTTAGTGCTCTGTCTTAAATCACATACTTCAGCTATAATACTTAAAAGTGTCTTCTATGTAGACTCTAGCACCCAGACGATTAGTACGTAGAACATACTGTAGGTTATGCAGGTTTGTACACGAAAGGCTAATTACATTCGAAGGCTAACGATTTTGTACACTGATGTTAAAATGCATCTGATGTAAATAATTTAGTGCAGTGTTGTCAGTGCTATTCAGAGGAAAGTAGTTAACGCGTGCCCAAAAAAGTCACTAGAGGTTGTCAGATGATGTCATAAACCAGTTCAAAAACAGTCACAAAAATACTCTGCTCTCATGGATATCAAACAATTGCTTTGTTAAAACATAAAATTGCAACAATTATTGGCACCCCTATGAATTCATATGAGAAAAATATATTTGAAGTATATTCCCATTGATATTTTAAAAAATTTTTTAGTACACCTAGGTGACTAGGAACAGGAAATTGATCAACCATGACTTCTAAGGAATATAGTTAAACATGGTGGTGGCTCTTTAATGTTTTGGGGCTGTTTTTCTGCCACAGGACCTGGACATTTTGTAAGAATATATGACATTATAAAGATCGAATATCTATCGAATATCAACAAATGAAAACCTGACAGTCTCTGCCAGAAAGCTTAAAATGGGAAGTGGTTGGATCTTCCAGCAGGACAATGATCCAAAACATACATCAAAATCAACACAAAAATGGTTTACTGACCACAAAATCAAGGTCCTCTTTGCTCATATTTACCAAGGGTGCCAATATTGGTGGAGGGCACTGTATTTACAAAATAGAGTCAAACTAGCTATTTACATATTTACAAAATAGTCTAACCTACCATTTACATATTTACAAAATACTATAATTTCTACCAAGAACACAGACGAAAAGAAGAGGTGGTAGTGAGTAGTTGGAAAATAGACATGGAATAGACAGGAAACAGTTACAGATTAATTTGAGAGTAACTCACTTTTATTACTTGTAAATATCACCAAAAACAATGGTGTTCAGTGATTGGTCATTGGAAAAAATAGTGATCAGTGATTGGTCATTGGTAAAAAATGGTGATCAATGATTGGTCATTGGTAAAAAATGGTGATCAGTGACTGGTCATTGGTAAAAATGGTGATCAGTGATTGGTTGTTGGGAACATCGACTCAAACAAACGCAACTCAGGCTTTACTTAAGTAATTTAACCAGCAGCTGTTATGTAAGCTGGAGAACTGGGGTGTAGGACAGTCACTATTGTCGGCATAAAAAGTCACTAGATTTATCATTAGGCTTTTTTGAAATAAAGTTGCTCAAGGGGTCTAAAAAACTCATGAAAGTTGGCACCACAGGTTCAGCGTTAACTGCCATCAGTGCGCTTACTCAACCAACAATGTTTGCTGTGCTATGTGTATTTTTCATTTTTAATCTAAAGCTCTAAGGCGAATCTCTTATCTGCTACAAGTTTATGGTTCTCCCAACTGACCTGATACTCATGATAGGTTTGATAATTAACTGATCAACTGGCTCAATCAACAGGTTTGTTGGATTTAGGGAAAGGTTTAATCTCTGGAGAGTAATGGGTGCCCAGGTTAGGAGTTGAGAAACCTTGCACTAACACACCTAAAGACCTGGTCATTAACCGATAAGTTGAATCAGGTGTGTTCGAGCAGGGACGGCACTTAAAGGTGGTTCATGCCGAGCCTTGACGATTCGCTTAGAGGCTTTTTCCATCAGATTGTTTACACCATGCCATTTGTGTCAGTGTACTATAACTTTATACCAAAGAAGCTTGAGCTATATAGACTAAAAATAAGTTACGTAACCAAGTCGTGTTTTGTGTCTAAAGGTTGCTTCTTTAGTGAATAATGTACATTGCAGAAGTTTATGTCACCCAAAAAAGTTGTAAAGTTCATTTTGGCTGAACTATTCCTTTAATCTGGGTTCGGCTCCAGAACTCCCAGAATGGCCAATGAAAAGCTTCGCCACTGCTTTCATTCTGATCCAGCACTGACCCGGCTTAGCCTCCGACAAGTGATGACAAGCCTCTAATTGTCCTTTGTCCCGTTATGGGGACGCGGCAAAGATCACAAGTGACATCTCCAATGCTCTGCTGCTTCCCACCTGCTGTGCCTGCGCCCCGTTTCCCACTGCCACGGCGACCGTAGCCTAGAGACAGCAACCTGGCAATCATCGCCGCCCTCATTCCTCTTCCGGAACAGGTCTAAAGGTCAAATGTGTCCCACACCCTGGTTAGCTCATGCACGCTGTGAGCTCACCATCATCTATCTCTGCCTCGCATTTATTTCTTACCAAACGATCAGTTTCAAGCACAGGCTTTCTCACGGCACTACACTCATCTGCTTTATTTTACTCTTTTTGAGTTGCACAGATTAGATTTTCTGCTTTGGTAAAGAATACGCATGAGGAATCCTTGATCAGAAGAACACAAATATTTCAACTGAAACTAAAAGCGACACGTTTATCTCTTGATCTACAGGTAATCCAATCATTTGTGTGGATTAATCACTGTTGATCACAGTCACACATGGATGATCTAGGACTTAGTGTCCTAAAGCTTAAATGAATAGTTTGTATGAAAATGAAATGCAAATAATTTTGTAATTAACCCCAAACAAGACATGTTTAGTGTTTAGCAAACCCTCAGATGTCATGTTACATAGAAACCACAAGGAGACATGTCCTACCTGTAACTGTTACAAAGCCCTGACACTGGAGACTCCTTCCAAAAATGTAAAATAAACATCTCCTGATATAAATCACCACCAAATTGACATTTACAGATGTTTCTGACTTTATTTCTGGCAATTCTGAGTTTATGTCTCACAATTCTTTTTTTTCTCACAATTTATACATCAACTTGCCATTTAGTTAGTTACACAGAATAGGCTAAATTATATAAGAACAAAACTCATCAGCTAGTCAAGACAAGGAAAACCAGACACTAGCACACACTTGTTATCTGAAGTTAGTCACCTTTCAGGTACTGCGTCAAGTGGATGTCTAAATTGCTATTAAAAGAAGTCAGAATTGTGAGATGTAAACTTGTAATTGCGAGAAATAATGTCAAAGATTTTGCAATATGAACTTGCAATTGTGAGAAAAGTCAGAATTGCGAGAGGTAAACTCAAAATTGCGAGAAAAAAAAGTCAGAATTGCGAGAGGTAAACTCAAAATTGCGAGAAAAAAAAAGTCAGAATTGCGAGAGGTAAACTCAAAATTGCGAGAAAAAAAAGTCTGAGCAATTCTGAGATGTAAAGTTGCAGTTACCTTTAAATAAAAATGTATCCATAGAGGAAACGGACTTCCATACATATTAGAATGAGCGCATTAATGTAAATAATGTAACCGGCACTACAGTCAGAGCTGCTGCTGTATGAAATTGATCAACACTCTCTGACCAATCGAGAATTCAACAACACTGAGGTAGTTAATTTAATAAATGGTTATTATTAACAAATGGTATTACCTTGCTGATTTTTTAAATGTGGGTGTGTGATGATGTACACGCAATTTATACGAGGCTAAACTGAAGTCTATACTCTTCCGTTAGTTGTTAACACAAAACTAAAGAACCGACGTTCAGAAACTGAACATATATTGACTGACTGATTACACATTGGTTGTGTGATTCCACAAGCTCGATTTATTATAAAATAAATATCAAACAGGACAATGTTAATCTGAAACAGAAATAAGTATATACTAGCTAAACAGCAACAGTAAGTACTATAATATACTAAGCACTTGTAATTATACTATAATAAGGTTAATGATATACATTTGCAAAGAAAATATTTATATATAGAATCCTATAACTGGTGGTTTTCTTTTCAGAAATGGTTCCAAGTAGAACCTCTTTAGAAAAAAAAACAAAAAAAAAAAAAACATTGAGGAACATTTATTTTTAATGTATAGAAACAAAGGTTAGATGGAATCATTCTTAGGTTTGACCCTTTAACATAACACTTAAAAGTTTTATGTAGAAGCAGACAAGGTTTCAGGTAGAACCCTTTAAGACAGAGAAGAAGCCTTAAATATCCAAAGAACCGACAAGGAACTCTTCTTTCTAATCCGTGTGGAGTACATATCAATGCATTAAAGACCTACTGAAAACCCACTGACCTACTGATTTTAAATCAGCAGTTATTCGTTTGTAGTTTCTTTTGTTTGAGGTGCAGCACTCTGACGTGGAGAAAGAACGGGGGAAGGAATCATTGCCATCTGCTTATCTTTATCAAAGGCTAATCCCTCATTCATGCTGGGAACGTGTGAAATACAACACAAAGAGCTTACACACCCTAGTCATGCCAACATCACCTCCGCATACAGCACAGGCCAGGTGTTAATGCTCACACAGCTAGGTGCTAATTAGTCTATAGGGAGGTGGAATAATGCATGCATATAGGTGGGTGTGATTTACATTGAGGTGGGCTTAAAAAAGAAATGCTGAAAAAAGGTTTGTTAAAATTGTGCGTTTTAATATGAACAAAATGTGGTTATTCTTGCTGGAATATGCTGCTTTTACAATAACCATATGTATGTATGTATGTATGTATGTATTTGGCTACTAGTAACTTTTAATCAGGTCATTTCTGCATTTTCTACTACTGCTACTACTACTACTACTACTACTACTACTATTACTACTACTACTACTACTACTACTACTATTACTACTACTATTACTTCTACTACTACTACTACTACTACTATTATTATTATTATTATTATTATTATTATTATTATTATTATTATTATTATTATTGCCTGTGGCAGTGTTGTGAACAGAAACAGGTACTGATGACTACTTTTTCTTATTTTTTCCCTTAATTTTGTACACATTAATGATTTTTGCATTACGCATGCACGTTTTAATGCGCGTGAACATTCCTTCACACTAAACCAACACTTTGTTTTGTTTGTGCTCTGATGTCTGTGTACTGTGTGTGTTCAGATGTGATTAATATGCGAAATCATATACATATATTCCTAAAATCTCAACCTGGTCTACACTGCCACCTAGTGGCCTGTACAGTGTAAGACAGAACGTATTTCTCGTTTAAATGATCTGACTCACTAATAAAGAGTCGACTCTTTGACCACCCTATCGGCTCATTGGCATTTTCAATAAACTGGGCAAAGTGGTGAATCTTACTCTACCTTCTAATTGTCAAAATAACATTATTCTGCATGTACGTGTACACTTGTACAATCTATTTAAACTATTGTTAAATCAGCAATGGGCTCTCAACGTTCACCTGAAAGAGCCGACTCAAAGATCCGACCCATTCGCAAACGACACATCATTAGTTCGAGCTGCAAAGTTGGAAAAAACATCCTGTACTAAAAAGCTCATGAACTAGCAACAAGCTAGCCAGCTAACATTCATTATGTATTTACATATCATTACAGTAAACCGTATGATTAATGCTACAGATTTAACCAAATAACGTGTCTGTTGGTTATTCTAAAGATAATACTATTATAATCTCCTTTAAAAGTAGAGAAGTGGTACTTTATTTACTGTTGATGGTGTGAGCAGCCATGTTGATATGACGTCACGAGCTGAACTCGGGGCTGAGAAGACCTTCCCGGCTTCCAAGTTGAGGGGATTTTTCTTTGGTTTTATCTAGTCTGTGGTCTGAAGTTCAGTCTATATGGTCTTTAGTCGAAAATAGCGGAAACAGCGCGTCACGTACAGGGCGCATGCGTACTACGCGCTTGAGAACGACGCATGCGCACTGCGCGCTTTAAATTAAGCCTGTGAGCTCGTGGTTGTCCCAGTCAGTCTGCAGTGCTGAGGTGAGCGCTTTAATATATGTTCCGGTATGAAATTTGTGTTTGGTATGGTTAGGTGTAATTATTGGGTGTAATTATTGTACTGGTTGTGCAGCTATCCAAGCAGTATTGTGTAGTTTATGATGGTTTAAAGCGTGTCTGATTGAAGGATGCTGTTTTGGAGGAACACGTTGTTCAAAGGCCGGAGCTGTAAGCCACGTGGAGCTTACTGCGTTGTATGGTGTATTAATCGAAAAGATTGAGTTATTTGTGTGGCAAAGGCGTATTTAACTGAATTACAAAGTTACATTATCATTTAAAAAATATATTCCAAATACTAAGCAGGTTTCCACCTTATTCCTAACATACATTAATATTGTTTGAAACACAACTGAGCCAAATGTAAAATTTACATCTGTAGCTTGCATGAATAGTGTTAAGATTAGAAACTGAAGTGCTATTATTGATCTATTTAATTATTAGGGTTTTTTTTTAGGCACCACGTGCGTCCTGCTGGCTTCACGTTAAGGATAATGCAGCCCAAGAGCCCAATTTCCGGCTCCGGGTCACGTGGTTATTACCAGCGTGGAAGGTGGGACTCGCTCCCTTTTTGTGTAGAAGACTGGAGTCCCTTTCACTCCAATGGGCAAATGAAGGTATTTCACTAAAATGTGACTATATATAGTTTCTCCTCCAGTGATTAAATTGAGCTTATGGTCACTTTAAAATAAATAAAAAATAAATAAAAATAAAAGATTTTAAGAAAAAGAACCTTTTAGTTTCAGGTATGATCAGCCAACAGCAGGAAGGTGAATTGGATGACCCAAAGCTGCACATCCACTTGTGCAGATGGCAACTGTAACCCTTTGTTGCATTATGTGAAAAGGAGGCTTGCACCATCATGGGATTTGGGAACATACCTCATGGTGAGATTCTCTACTGATCTGTTTGAATTTTCATCAAACATGGCTCTGATGACTAAACTTTTTTCCCCAGCAGATCGACTCTGTTGACTTTTTATTTATTTAAGCCAAACTGTCTGAGCCGTAATCATGGTGTACAAATACAAGTTTAACTGCCCTCTGAGAACATGTCATAAAACATTTTCCTTTCCCCCCCCCTAGAACCTGGGGCTCAGCAGATGTCCAAATGGTTCCAGGACTTTGTTTTCTTTCTAAGGATGTAAAACTGGTGCGTTTCACTTGTCCATTTCCATTTGAACTGTTCTAATGATCTTGCATTAGATTAATGGCGTGAATGATGACTAAACTTTTTTCCCCAGCAGATCGACTCTGTTGACTTTTACAAAAATTAAGCCAAACTGTCTGAGCCATTATAATTCTGTGTAAACACAAGTTTAACCAATTTCTAAGAACATGCCATGAACACTTTTTTTTTTTTTTTTTTCTCCCCCTTTTTTCTTTTCACTATTTCTAGATCCTGAGGCCCAGTAGGTGGCTATGTTCCCCTGCCCTGCCCCCCAAGTTGTAAAACCGGTGAGTTTCAGTTCTGCAGTTAACCATGTATGATAGTCATATCTGCAGTGCCGTGTTAGACTGTAATGGTGTGAAGGATGACTAAGCTTTTTTCCCCAGCAGATCGACACTGTTGACTGCTCTATATTTAAGCCAAACTTTCTGATGCACCATTTGGAACATGTACTTGGGTCAATAGCTGCATGCAATTTTCTAAAACATTTTTCTTCAATCCTTTAATTAGGAGACCACAGCATGAGGAATCTGGAATGGACTCATGGATGCTCAAGGGGAGATGCACATGGTACGTTTCTCTGCCCTGTAGTCAGTTTAGTCTTGTGCATTTTTTGTGCCTTCGTGATGACCATTTTTTTTTCCCCGGCAGATCGACCATGTTGACTGCCTGTGAATTTAAGCCAAGGATTTCTGATGCACTGAAGTGATGAGTGTTCTGATTAACAACGTCTAGATTTGAGTTCTAATATGTTCTCTATGTTTCAGGGCTATCATGGTTTGCTGTAACCTTCAAGCTGGGATGCTCATTGGTGCTCAAGTTGTGTTCAGATTAATGGGGGACATCTGTGTGACCAGTGGTGGATTAAGGTGGTCATCCTGCTGTACTAGGGGGGAAAAAAATAATTTAGGGCCATGTGAAGGTGTTCTAGGAATGTTACACTACACACACAGGGGCTATGTTGGCATACACAGCCTTTACAATAATTAGCAATGCCACAAGAAAAATTTTTTTTTTTTTTTTTTTTTTTTAAAAGTATTCAGTGTATCTGCAAGCTGGTAATAGCTTTTAGCTTTCTTAGCCAACAGGTACAACCCCTGTAGCAGTAAAGAACGCCCCATTTTCTGGAGGCAAAATCATAGCGTCCTTATAGAGACCCAAAGCAAACTGCTGTGCAACACTCAAAACAAAATTGTAATAATACAATAGACACAGCAGCATAAATGCATATTCCTGCTTTTTTTTTTTTTTTTTTTTTTTTTTTCCCCTTCTGTGTTTTTGACAGATCTTTTAATGAGGCTGGTAAAGCACATGCCCATACATTGACTTCATGATGTGGTAACTATAAGCATATATGGATATACATTTTAAATTGCTGTATGTAGACTATAATAAACATTTTTCTATTAAAGCCTTTTGCGTTCTCTTTTATGCTGTGTTGAAATAGTGAAAAAAGCTTGGATAAAATGAAGGCGTATGATTCAAAGGAACTATGCAGTGAGCCATTTCTTAGACTCAAGGTACTGGCAATTCTATTTATTTATTTTTTTTAGGTTAAACTGACAATAAATAAAGAGAACTTGACACTTAATAAACTTCAATTCATTCTCTATATCAGCATCATCACTTGAGACAATAGCTCTTAAATATATTGTACCAGCTTACAGTTTGTTCTTCAGAGCTTGCTTGTAAAATTCTTAAATGATAAACTCTAAATATAACAAAAAATATAACCTACCCTGTCATACTGCAGTTGTTAAGAGTGGTTCAAATGCTATTGTACTATACAGATATATTGTAGAGATGCACCAGAATAAAGAAAAGCACTTGACCTGTTGAATCAGTAGCTTCTTTTCTAGATAAAAGCATTTTAGGAGAGCAGTGTGCCAGATCTCTGATCTACCTATAAACTGTTCCTGGACTGACTGCGTTGAAGAAAGCTTTCATCATCTTGATTAGTGTGTGCATGAGGTCTTCTGCATCTTCTCACGCTATAGATGCTCACTCCGATGATGCTTGCAAAGACAAATCCAAGTAGCACAGCCTGAACAGCAACTTCATTGCAGTTGGTGGTTGTTAATAGTTGTAGCCCTGTTTAAAAAAATAATTTGATTAATTTTTAGAAATGCTGTAGACTGTGGAACTGTCAACACTAACATACCTTTAGGTGTCAGTTTAGTGGTTGAGCCGTTAACACGCTGCCTGACATGAATGGAGACTGATTATACACCAGTACAGTACAAGTACAAATAAGGGATGAACTTACCTTCTACCTTCAATGAAACAGCTCGTGGTTCTCCTTCCTGGGATTCATCATGGATGAGACACTGATAAAATCCTGCATCAGATCGGTGAACTGAACTGATGCGAAGCGAGAGATCACCATCTAGAAAGCCTTCTGTTGACATCATAAATCTGCCTGCTGATGCTTCTTCGGTAGTCACAGATCTGTTATCATGAGTGTACAGCAGAAGCGTTCGTCCAGCTCTTTTCCATTTTACATCTTTAACATCTTGCCGAGTGTCTCCGTAACACGGGAGGGTGACGTTCTCCCCCTCAAAAGCCTCCACGTCTGTTGGAACTGTCAGGCAGAAACAAACCGTGTTATTCTTTTTAGCTTTACCACTCTGCTTTTCAGAGTTACATTATTTCCTTGCTGCTGATAACAGACTTACTGATGGCACACTTACCATAAACCTCAAGTTTTACTTCAGTAACTGGATCTCCATCACAGGTGCACATGTAGGAGCCAGCATCATTGTAGACGACTGAACTGATACTTATGGAGAAATTTCCGCTGCTGGTATCTCCCGATACTGCAAATCTTTTGTGAAAATGCCGTTCAATCCGACATGTCCGGCTGTGACATTTAGCAACGACAGCTTTACTGGGAATGAAACGGGCCCACAGAACCACTGGCCAGTTTCCAGAGCAGGTCCAGAGGAAGATCACAGGTTCATTAACTAAGATTTGTCTGACGATAAAAGCTTGGCACTGCAGGATTAACATGTACACTAATGGATCAGATAACAAATTAGATTAGACATTTTGACCATTTGACACAATTAAATCAGAAGAAAGTCCTGTCTACAGCTGATAGCTGTTTTAATTGACTCTTTTGGAAATAATTTGGACGCCAATAATTTGGTTTAAAAACAGTGACACTTACCAATCAGAGGACCACATGGGCTTAAAACCAACTTCATTGTGTTATTTCAGAACAATGGGCCTACAATAAATAATCACAGGAGTTATTTGCATGACAACAAACAACAGTCTTCAATTATATTTCACGTGACATCTCTACTGTAATGAATTAGAAACAATATTTTTTATTTTGGTAATACTAGTGGTGCTTCCTTCCTGAACATCAGCACATTATACTTTTTTTTTTTTTTTTTTTGCCTCAATTTCTTTGAATCGATCGAGTATTTCTTTAAAAATATAAAGTAAAAGTCAGTGAAATATCGACACAGCATCAGCAGTGTTAGTTTCTTGCTGTATGTACACTACATGTCAAGTGTCACTACTATTAAACAGAACGATTTCGGACGATTATAAAAGAAGAACAAAACTTACTTACTGATGCAAGATGTAAGTTTCAAAACGTCTCTTAAATACTAGCTCTTTGTCAACTTTTAAAAATCTTGGACTGATTGACTAGATTTCACACTAGACTCAGTCACGTGACCTAAGGCAGTTGCCGGCGGACGTGTGAAACACAGACTTAAGAACTGTAGATGAGTGACGAAACCGGTTTTCACGCATATCTTTACAGAAAGACTTGCCCCCTGCACCATCTGAACTCAAGTTCTGTCGTATCCTAGTTATAACTATGTTCGAGTTTACAAACTACTAAAAGATGACCGGTTACACCAAGCGACAGTTTCAACGTAGCCTCAAGTTATAACTTAAAACCCACATCTACACCTAGTTTGTAGATGTCGTTTGACTGTTCAACCAATCAAGAAACATGCTCACAAACTCACGTCACATATATTGCATTACTGGAGTACCGTAACGTACCACTAAATGGCACTGGACTGTCCTCTAATGGGACGAAGGCTGAAGACAAAACTGCCATTACATATACATGCCCGTACACTGACTTCCTGACATGGTAACTATAGGAGACCAAGGTTGTACATTTTAAATAGCTCTATGTAGATTATAATAGATGATAATCTAATGGTTAGAGAGCCAGACTGGTAACCCGAAGGTTGCGGGTTTGAGTCTCAATACTGACAGGAAATGACTGAGGTGCCCTTGAGCAAGGCACCTAACCCCCTCAATCGCTCCCCGGGCACCACAGCAAAATGGCTGCTCTGGGTGTGTGTGTTCACTACTCACTACTCCTAATGTGTGTGCACTAACTTGGATGGGTTAAATGCAGAGGACAAATTCCAAGTATGGGTTACAATACATTGGCCTTCACATGTCATTTTCACTTTTCTGCGAAAGCCTTTTGAATTCTCTTTTGTGCTGTGTGGAAACAGTTATGAAATAAGGCGGGATAAAAGGAAAGTATATGACTCTTTTAAAGGAACTATGCAGTGAGCCATTTTTAGACTCAAGGTATTTGTAATGCTCTCTCTTCATTTTTTAGGTTAAAATGAAAGTTTTATGAATAAATAGGATGAACGTAACACTTTTAATACACTTTAGTAAATCAACAAACCCAAACAGGGACTGACAATATAGATAATATCAGAGTGACATGAAAATTAGCTGTCATTTCTATATAAATCTGATAAATGTTAGATATAAATGTCTACCTCAGTCTGAGGTAGATCTTTCAAACTTTTGTGCGCCTGTCCCTTCAATTTATTCTCTATATCAGCATTATCACTTGAGACAATAACTCGAATATATTGTACCAGTGTACAGTTTTTGTTCTTCAGAGCTTGCTTGTTAAATTCTTAACAAATTATAAAAATTAACAAAAATATAACCAACCCTGTCATACTGCAGTTGTTAAGAGTGGTTCGAATGCTATTGTACTATACAGATGTACTGTAGATTTCACATTTTGAATCAGCAGCTTCTTTTCTATTTATTATGATTTTATTAACAGGAAAATCTTGGCACTGCAGGATTAACATGTGAACTAATAGATCAGAGAATATTGACCATTTTGACCATTGGACACAATTAAATCAAGAGAATTATGTGTACAACTGATAGCTTATAGTTTTAATTTACTCTTTTGGAAATAATTTGGACACAGTATGGGCATAAACACAGTGACACTTAGCAATCAGAGGGACCCCTGTGCTTAAAACCAACTTCATAGTGTTATTTCAGAACAATGGGCCTACAATCAAAAGTTATTTGAATGTGGTAAGGAAGGAGAAACAAATGTAAACAGAGTGTTTCTGTTACTCTCACACTGTTCTAATCTGCGTTGTGTTCTGTCGATACAATGAGCACTCAGGCAATGTTGAGTGATCAGTCTCTTTATTCCTCTGCACAATATAAAATAAAAGCATACAAATCATGCGTGGCTAAACATTACAATTACATACGGCAGAAAATATATCAGAAAACTGAAGTAGTATGCGATTAAACAAAACAATATACAAAGGCAACTGAAACATACTACACAGCGTATATATAATGAACGAAATTATAAACACAACACTTTTGTTTTTGCCCCCATTTTTCATGAGCTGATCTCAAAGATCTAAGACTTTTTCTATGTACACAAAAGGCCTATTTCTCTCAAATATTGTTCACAAATCTGTCTAAATCTGTGTTAGTGAGCACTTCTCCTTTGCCGAGATAATCCATCCACCTCACAGGTGTGGCATATCAAGATGCTGATTAGACAGCATGATTATTGCACAGGTGTGCCTTAGGCTGGCCACAATAAAAGGCCACTCTAAAATGTGCAGTGTTACTGTATTGGGTGGTCCGGGGGGGATCCGAAAACCAGTCAGTATCTGGTGTGACTACCATTTGCCTCACGCAGTGCAACACATCTCCTTCGCATAGAGTTGATCAGGTTGCTGATTGTGGCCTGTGGATTGTTGGTCCACTCCTCTTCAATGGCTGTGCGAAGTTGCTGGATATTGGCAGGAACTGGAACATGCTGTCGTATACGCCTATCCAGAGCATCCCAAACATGCTCAACGGGTGACATGTCTGGTGAGTATGCTGGCCATGAAAGAACTGGGATGTTTTCAGCTTCCAGGAATTGTGTACAGATCCTTGCAACATGGGGCCGTGCATTATCATGCTGCAAAATGAGGTGATGGCCGTGGATGAATGGCACAACAATGGGCCTCAGGATCTCGTCACAGTATCTCTGTGCATTCAAAATGCCATCAATAAAATGCACCTGTGTTCGTTGTCCATAACATACGCCTGCCCATACCATAACGCCACCGCCACCATGGGCCACTCGATCCACAACGCTGACATCAGCAAACCGCTCACCCACACGATGCCATACACGCTGTCTGCCATCTGCCCTGTACAGTGAAAACTGGGACTCATCTGTGAAGAGAACACCTCTCCAAAGTGCCAGACGCCATCGAATGTGAACATTTGCCCACTCAAGTCGGTTACGACGACAAACTGCAGTCAGACTGAGACAACGATGAGGACGACAAGCATGCAGATGAGCTTCCCTGAGACAGTTTCTGACAGTTTGTGCAGAAATTCTTTGGTTATGCAAACCGATTGTTGCAGCAGCTGTCCGGGTGGCTGGTCTCAGACAATCTTGGAGGTGAAGATGCTGGATGTGGAGGTCCTGGGCTGGTGTGGTTACATGTGGTCTGCGGTTGTGAGGCCGGTTGGATATACTGGCAAATTCTCTGAAACGCCTTTGGAGACGGCTTATGGTAGAGAAATGAACATTCAATTCACGGGCAACAGCTCTGGTGGACATTCCTGCAGTCAGCATGCCAATTGTACGCTCCCTCAAAACTTGCGACATCTGTGGCATTGTGCTGTGTGATAAAACTGCACATTTTAGAGTGGCCTTTTATTGTGGCTAGCCTAAGGCAATAATCATGCTGTCTAATCAGCATCTTGATATGCCACACCTGTGGGGTATATATATATATATATATATAAAATTATTAGAATATCATGGAAAAGTGATATTTCCATGATATTTCCAAAGTGAACTTTCATATATTCTAGACTCATTACACATAAAGTGAAATATTTCAAGCCTTTTTTGTTTTAATCTCGATGATTATTGCTTCCAGCTAATGGAAATCAAAAATCCAGTATCTCAAAATAAAAGAATAAAAGAACTGTAAAAATAAATAAATAAATAAAAATAAATAAAAACATTTATAAATCCAGAAATGTCGACCTTCTGAAAAGTATGTTAATTTATGCACTCAATACTTGGTCGGGGCTCCTTTTGCACGAATTACTGCATCAATGCAACGTGGCATGGAAGCAATCAGCCTGTGGCACTGCTGAGGTGTTATGGAAGCCCAGGTTGCTTTGATAGCGGCCTTCAGCTCATCTGTATTGTTGGGTCTGGTGTCTCTCATTTTGACAAAATTCAGGTTAGGTGAGTTGGCTGGTCAATCAAGCACAGTAATACCATGATCAGCAAACCAGTTACTAGTAGTTTTGGCACTGTGAACAGGTGCCAAGTCCTGCTGGAAAAGGAAATCAGCATCTCCATACAGCTTGTCAGCAGATGGAAGCATGAAGTGCTCTAAAATCTCTTGGTAGACGCTGCATTGACTCTCGACTTGAGAAAACACAGTGGAACAAGCAACTTGGATTCTGTGCCGCTCCACTCTTCTTGACTCTGGGACCTTGATTTCCAAATGAAATGCAAAATTTACTTTCATCTGAAAAGAGGACTTTGGACCACTGAGCAACGGTGTTTTGAGTAAAAAGGTGTTTTGAATTAATTAGCTGATTAGAAAGCTTCTCAGGTCGATATTGCTGTATTATAAATTCTTTATTCTAATGTTTTTTTCTTATTTCCATGAGCTGTAAGCCATAATCAAGATTAAAACAAAAAAGGCCTGAAATATTTCACTTTATGTGTAATGAATCTAGAATATATGAAAGTTCCACTGTTTGAATTAAATTATGGGGGAAAATGAACTTTTCCATGATATTCAAATTTTTTGAGATGCACCTGTATACACAGTGCCCTCCACTATTACTGGCACCCTTGGTAAATATGAGCAAAGAAGGCAGTGACAAATTGTCTTTATTGTTTAACCTTTTGATCTTTACAAATACTCTGCTCTCATGGATATCAAACAATTTCAAACAAAACACAGGTTTATCCAAAAATATGGGAAAAATATATTTGAAGTATATCCCCATTGATATTTTACATTTTTAGTACACCTAGGTGACTAGGAAGAGTAAATTGTTCAACCATGTCTTTCTGTTTCACAGGGGTATAAATATGAGGTAACACACAAGCCAAATTCTCGTAGTCATTTATAGCAATGGGTAAGACCAAGGAATAGAGTTGTGATGTGCAGCAAAAGGTTGTTGGGCTTCACAAAATGGGAAATGGCAATAAGAAAATAGCACAAACATTGAAAATGCCCATTTCCACCATCAGGGCAATAATTAAGAAGTTCCAGTCAACTGGAAATGTTATGAATCAACCTGGAATTGGACACGTGTGTGTATATTGTCTCAACGCACTGAAGACGATTAGAATTTTTCTAATTCAGTGATGCTGTTCCCCCCCCGACATGTTAGTGTTATATCTTTCACGTGGATGTTGTAAGTTGCACTGAGCTTAAAAAAAAAAAAAAAAACTGTGTCCATCTTCATTTCAGGCTGAAAAGCAAAAAAAAAAAGAAAAAAAGATTATTTTGAATGGGGATTATTATTTTCTATAACCACTCTATATATACACACAGATACAGAGCCGGTCCTACACCATTTGGTGCCCTAGGTGAGATTCACCCTCAACCCCCCAAAATACATTCATTTCTTGTACTCAATAATAAAAATAAAACAACTTTTAAAAAATAAATAGCCATAAGTCTGTGGAGTCTGATGGCACGAAAGATGGCACCAACTTGCTCAGTTTGTTGGCCCCACAAGTCCCAATGCCACCTCCCCAGCACACCACAGCAAAGAAGATAACGCTGGCCACCACAGACTGGTAAAACATCGTGGTTAGGCATAACCACAAAAAAGAATATAAACACAAATTGACCTTATGTGCTCAATACAAAGCAAGCGCTAAGATTTTTTAAATAAAAAAAAAATAATAATAATAATAAACAAACTACAAGAATAACAATGCAGTTGTTATACTGCATTTAACTGTAATTTAAACACTGTGCTGTACCTGTTATAAAAAAATAAATACATTATTATTTTTTTTTTTTTAAAAACACCGGCGTCCTCACCAGTGAGTGTCGTGTTGAATTTAATACAGCCTTTCACACACTGTGCTTATTTACATCGGCACTAGGGAGCTCAACAAGCCAATTTGATCAAACAAAATTTTCTGGAGTAATAAAAGACACAAGGAACGTTAAATGTGGTACTGTTAATCGGATTCGGTGGGGCGGCGCCCCAAATATGGTGATGCCCGAGGTGGCTGCCTATGATGCTTAATGGATTGTGAATATAAAGTTTACCCATTTTTTTTCCCCTTTTACCCAAATCTTAGGGGAAATGATTTTTAAAATAAAATGGACAAAGAAAAATAAATAAATTATAACATATCTACAAAGATCAAATATACAACGTATACAAATGAAATGTAAAGCATTTCTAGCTGATACACATACTGTATAAGCATGTCTCAGCTCACAGTGCAGGTAAAATTGGTTCTTACAAAGTCTGATTTCACATTGCCTTTCATGTGAAACGCTAAAATCGGCACACTGTAACAAGGAAAACTACAAACAGTTGAGGATCCTAATACACCACCATGCCATACCCATTTCTAAATTGGCTTCCTACATTCTCAGGATTCTCACTTCAGATTTACATCTAGACTAAATGCAACATGGCTGTCCCTGTTAAAAAAAATTATAATCCTTAATATCAACTTTTGCTTCCCTTCGTAAGAAAATTTCAAAAAGCAGAGTGGCAGATCTTTGTTAACTATGAACTAGTCCTGGAATGGCTGTATCGAAGAAGGTTTTGGGTTCATTGGGACGTTCTCTTGAACAGGAGCCCGTATAGTGTTGGTTGCCAGTGCTTGAGGTCCTTTGTATTTTCTCACAATGTAAATAATCACTCCGATGACTACGAGGAGGACCAGTCCTAGTGCTAGTCCTAATGCCAGTTTTGTGTAGCTGTTGGGGGTTGTGGGTGGTTGGTACTCCAGTTGGCGTTCTAAAAAGGGCAATAAAAAAATAACATTTATTTTTAGATTATTTCAATTGAAATGTCTGTAGACTGAGAAAATGTATAGACTTATTATATAGAAACACCTGAACTGTGGAACCATCCACTTAAACACAACTACACCGACGTACAAGACGTTCAATAAATACGTTCAAGTTTCTAATAGGTAGATAAACTTACTTTCCACCTTTAGTAGAACAGCACGTGGGTCTCCATCACGAGATTCACCGTGAATAAGGCACAGATAAAATCCAGCATCAGAGAAGTGAACTGAACTGATGTGGAGTGAGAGATCGCCATCTTGATAGCCTTCTTTTGACATCGCAAATCTGCCTGCTGAGGCTTCATCAGTAATCGCAGAATCGAACTCCAGCAACTTTTTCCCATCTTTCTTCCACTGTACATCCATGGCATCACGCCGAGTGTCTCCATAGCACGGGAGGGTGACGTTGTCCCCCTCAAAAACCACCAAAATCCTAGGGTCTAACAGAGGCAACAGTTAATTAGAATTTGTAATTATATTATTTTTGTGTAAAAGCTACACCTGACACAAACTATCCTGTAAGAATTATTATATACTCTTACCATAAACCTTTAGATTTAATTCACTAACTGATTCTCCATTACAGGTGCACCTGTAGTAGCCATAGTCATTGTAGTGAGCTGAATTGATGCTCATAGAGAAATTTCCTTTGCTGGTATTGCCCAAGACTGAAAATCTTTTCTTGAAACGCTGTTCAACCTGACACCTCCCTTGGTGACACTCAGCAATCTTCAAGTCTTTGATGGGAAAGAAGCTGGTCCACTTAACCTCTTGCTCAGAGCAGGTACATGGAAGAGTCACAGGTCCATTCACTATGGCTGCTATATTGGGGAAGGTATGGGGCTGCACCACTAACAGATAACCTAATGGGGCAGAGAGAAAATTAGAACCCAAACAGAAAAAAAAAAGTACAAAATATTCAGTACGTAACTGTTACTGATTAAGTTTACTCCATTGTAAGCCTTATATACTTTTCTTGTAAATTGATTATCACACATCAAATGTTCTACAGTAACCCAAAAAGGCTACATATTTTAGATATATACTGTGCAAAATCAAAAGTTTTCAGGCAAATAGTCATGCATTAGCAGGGAGTAAATCTTGGCAATAGGGCATTGCAAAGGGGCATTAACCAGCATGGCAGAAGGGCTTATAGGCTGATTCTATATGGTGGTGGGTACTAGTGCAAGCGTAATATCATGTGAACACTGAGACCTACCCATCAGGAAGACACCCGTAACCTTCATGTTGGTCATGCATACGTCCTTGCACAATTAACCTGCAGTAATAAAATTGGAGTTATTTCACGAGGTAATAAAAGGGACTAGAACAATAGAGCGGTCTTTTAATACATCTTTCACCCATGACCTGTAATTACATATCAGGTAGCCTCGGAGCGTATCTCGTGTAAATTCTGAGCATTTATACAAGAGAGAAACCGAAGGCATATGAGTCTCTTGATGCTCACAGTTTGGTTGGTTGTGGGCACATTCAAGACCTAATCTTTTAAGATTATAACATCATTGCTAAACATACCCATTATAGACAACTTCTCAGTAATAACATGACCTAGATATGTAGCATTAGATAGCTAGTTTCTTGATATAGATTTTAGGTGAGTATAGGTAGGTTTATGTATGTAGATTTGTTAAAACAATATAAATTAACTAGCAAGCCAAGCCTCTTAAATTCTTAGTTAGTTCACATATATGATGGTTAGTTACTTAACCAAGATGAAATGCGCACTGCAAAGACAGAGCTCCTTGGTGATTTATTTAATAAATAAATACGTGTTTAAAATATGGGGTAAAAAAACGTACATTTGGTTATGTACATTAAAGTAATAATTTTTTATTTTTCTTTAGTGCCTTTTTAGGTCTTCGCCACAGAGGTCCGTGCGCATGCGCAAAGATGAAGGCACATACAGCAACAGTGACACCGCCGCCGCCATTACCGCTGTTTTTTTATTTTTTATTTTTTTTAAATATCCCCCGGCTAGTCGACAACACGTTGTTGTAATTGGAAATCAATTAATAAAAATGGTTGCCAGAAATATGACAAACTACACAGCTAATATTTGCTAGTTTTATAATCGATAGTTTTACTGAAAACGCGCTGTATGTCTTTATCCTTTCCTGTCTGACCGCCTGCTCTCTGCACAAAAAAGTCATAATGTCCCGAAACTCCTCTAATTCCAGAAGTATTAATTATTATTATTATTATTTTACACGTGTTCAACCAGAAAATCGGGATTATGTGCAACTGTACTGGATTAGTTACCTCGCCATTGCTAATTTGAGGCTAACAGAGTAGAAACTAGCCGCCTCACCTCCTGTCCTTTGCTTGCTCGACACAAATCTGGCACAAACACAAAGTGAACACTCAGTATTTTGGTGAACAGTAAAGCCCTATCCGGACGGGATTAAATTTACATGGAATAACTTCATATTTCACAGGTGCTCCTCTGTGACTTTATTAGCGGCCGGTTCGTGTCAGTTCGTCATCAGTTTCTCCGTCCTGCTGTAAGCAGGAACCACATGCTTATTTACCTACTGTTTTTCTCCAAACGCTCGTAAGCTGGCGCGCGTGTCAGTAAACCTCCTCCAGAAACTTCCAGAGTCACGAAACGAAAAGTGGATGCTTCTGGTATACTTTATGATTATTGTTTTGTCGTATTTTCAAATTGTTGCTGGAACGTTGCTTGTATCGTGTCTTCCTCTTGTGAATTGGTGAGCATTCACTAAATTTCAGGAGTTGCCGTTCTACCGTGACGTACAATGGGCGTTTCTGGAGTTGTGAAAACGCCCCTTACAAAAAAACAAACAAACAAACAAAAAAACAACTACAGGTCACCGAACATAAGAATTGTTTTTTTGTTTTTGTTTTTTTTTGCGCAGGCATTCCCAGGATCAGCGATGTATGATGAAGGACAAAACAGTCACATCGGTAACAATTTTCGATGTTTTATTATCTTGCAGTTAAACGATTTTCTAAAAACAAACAAACAAATAAATAAATAGACAATCGTTTGTAGCGTGCAGTACTTGTTATACGTTAATTACGTTTTACTGTAAGGTAGTGAGTTTTAGTTTCTGGTCCTGTCATTGGTCTGTTCCCTAATGTGTGCACCTGTTTACAGTTCAGCCCTTAATTAGGCATACTGAAGGCATACAACTCATTAGATGTATATAATGATGTACTTTGAGCCACCTTTTGCTTTAATTACTGCTAATTACTGCTAAATACTGCTAATTTTTAAATATTGAAAATAATATCATATAACTTAAAAATAAGAAATATTACTACAATTAGTAAGAGTTCAGACATATTATACCTGTGTCACCTGTAACACTTTAGGTGCAGGGTCACACCAGTGTCACACCAGTGTCTTTGGTTTTTGCACCACTGAGCTCTCAGGAGTCACTGCAAATCAGTAAAGCTCTGACTAATCACCTTTATCATATAATACACACATACATATAACACACACCTGGTCCTAGAGAACCTCTTTTCTAACACATTTTAGTGTTTTCTCTGCACTAATACACCCACGTCCACTCAGATATGGCTGTCTAAGATGGCTACTCCAGGACCAGGGTTCAGAACCTGTGCTATGAGGAAACATTTCTATCCTGATGAACATGGTCTCTTCCAGGATGAATCCTCCCCAGCCACAGGTTACAATGGTCACAGAATGGTTTGACGATAAACGTTATGTAAATCGCAGGCTTTCACTCTCAACAGATCTTACCTTTCCTTCACAGAGCTGCAGGGGAGCCCAGACACTCTCCCAGAGAACTTGGGGCACGAGGAAGGGGACACCCTGGACAGGCTGCCAACTCATCGCAGGGCACAATCGCACACCCATTCACACACTATGGACAATTTGGAAATGCCATTCAGCCTACGTGTCTTTGGACTGGGGAGGAAACCCCCAAAGCGTGCAAACTACGATAACATGTTTGAGAACATGCAAACTCCGTGCACACAGAGTGAAGGTGGGAATCGAATCCCTGACCTCAGACAGTGATGTAATATAGCTTATCCATTTGATGCTACACTGCACCATGTAAGGAATAACATACAACAGACCATGCTATTATATGAAAATAATGCACACAGAGGGAGTGTGATGCAGCACATGGAAAGTTAATTAATATTAACCAATCGTTCATGTTATTTGGAACTACCTGTGCTGTTGCACACCTTCTGACCAATCAGATTTAAGCATTAAACTGTCGTGGTATAAAACCGAACAGATAATGACAAACATTCTTAATGAAGTCATGTTAATGCATGAATGGTTAACATTGCACACCCAGGCATAACATTAGCTTATATGCAGCAACATTAAGCAATACTTTGTAATAGAAATGGAGAAAAGTCTTGACAATTATACAAGTGCCTTTCTTTATTAACAATTAGACAGAGCCTTAAAATTAAGACCAGACAAAAGACAACACTGACATGCAACAAAGAAAAAAAGAGCTTTTTTTTTTAGTGCCACAATGACAGCCCTTATTTAATACAGTAAAAACCACTCATGGATCTACATGAAAAAAAAGATATCCCACTGAATGTTAAAGACATCGAATGTTAAAGACATCAAATGTCATCCCAGCTGTGTTGTCCCAGATGTCATTCCTGCTCCAAATTACTGACAACACATGTTGTGGAGATCTTGTATTTTTGACGTCTGTTAACAGATGCAAAGAGTCAGATCAAAATGATAGATGACAAATCTGTAACTGGGTACCGAGTGGCCAGCGTGGACAAAGCAGCGGCTCTTCTTTACTCAGGTAACTCTGCTATTTTCTGCTTGGTCACAATCCATTTTAAAACGCAGCTTTGATGCTCGAGGGTGCAAGATGTTACATCGACTGGTCATCTGTTGGTTGATGTAGGTACGTCAGTCTGAATGCACACAGAGTCCAGAGACGAAGTGAAGAGAGCATCCATCTTAGACGAGCTGGACTGAAGCTGCCTGGAGGTAACCCTGCAGAAACTGCAATGCATCAGAGTTTAAACTTGTACTCAGCATGGAGGTAACCTGCCCAGAGAAAGACAAAAAAAAAAAACATCCATATAATTAGACTTTTAGTAACATAAAAGTCTAAAAACTCCATTGTAATGCAACAAAGGAAACATTTGTGATAATGTTCACACTGAATTGGCTTGTCACAGTGATGCGATTTTAGATTACGAAACAACTGAATAAATGTTTGTTTTTTTTGTTCATTTTAGGATACCGAAACATAACTGAATTGCAAAACTGCTTTCGTTATAAATTACATCATACACACTGTCCCATTTCAGACAGGACATGGAAGATGTGTTACTTCTGCACACAGGTTTGAGGTTTCTGGGTGTCCGATTATCCTTTCGTCTCAGTTAGTTCATGATATATGTTCATATGCAAATCGGAGAACGTCAAATTTGTTCATCTGTAGTCACATAGAATTTAGACATATTTACCAAGAAAAAAGAAAAAGAAAAGAAAAAGAGCAGAAAAGCAGAGGAAATCTGAATCTGACCTGATCATGACAAACGTTTGAGGCATGAATGATGGAATCTAATTATTCCTGTCAGGTTTGGGTGGCTTTAATGAATTATTTTGAATGAATTATAGATTGAAATTGGTGGACTAACTCCTACATCCCAAATAATAATAAATGTGTATTGTGTTCTCACCCTCCCAGGGCAGGCTGTGGAGAGTTTGTGTAAAGACTGGGCCAGCAGGATTTTAGGGTTGCTGACAGCATCTCCAATAGGATCGTGCTCCTTCTTGCCAGCGAAGGCCAGCTGGGAGAAGGCGGTCTGGTAACCCGGCGTGTCCTCTATGTCGATGAAGTGCTCATCATCAGGGATGCTGTCGTCCTCCGGCAACTCAAACAAACCGATCAGGGCCTGGAGCACAAGCGGCCTACAGCAAGACATGAAAGTTCTTACAGAGGTAGAGAACGCCACTGGAAAAACACTTTTAGTACTCAGAACTGGATTCTTGAGAGTTTTGAAACGTTTTTGCATATTTTGCTCAACATGTTTGAATTGACACATGTGCCCAACATATTTCTATTGTTTTGTGAACTTTCAGGTCAAAGACCACCACCGTAATCTTACCAGAGCTTGGTGTACTCTGTGTCCATCATGGCTGGGCACTCAGTGAGGATTTTGGTGATGCCTACTGCACAGATCTTCTTCTCCACCTGCCCTGATACCTTCTGTACTTCCGGGATCACAATCTTCTCTAACACCATGCCAAACATCCTGCCAATCAAACCAACAGCCAAAAAAAAAGAAGCATTTGGCATGGAATGAGATTTAGTACAGTTGAAGTCAGCTTAAAGTCACAGGGGAAAAAAGTGGAATCTATTTAAAATGTTTGTATAACACTAAAGATGAGTGTTATATTAAACTCCCAGTAAATCATTTACAAAGTTTGGATAAGAAAAAAGAAACCTGCCTAGGTGTGGTCCAACATTCTAATGAGCACAGTACATCGACACCCCTTTAATCCAAGACTACTACTCGAGCAACTGTGTAAGTGGAGAACATCAGTACTGTTCAAGCCGGTATGTATGAACTAGGAGTGTAAATCGCAAGTTTCATGACAATACAATCTAATATCGATTCTTTTAGTCAGTGATTCGATATTTGCAGATACCTCAATGACTGCCACAATGCGATTTCGATTCGGTCGATTCAGGGGCCTGCGATCGATATTAAACAATGTGTCTATTTCACACAATCAGTAACATTTCTATTAATTCACAGATGCAACAAAATATATTTTGAAACATTTATTGAGCTTTCCCACTATGAAACACTATATATTTTAGCGCAAATAAGGACCCGTGATGAACTTAAACTTTGACGGACATCATGTCCGGGAAGTGGCTGGAATTAAATAAAGGTCCATCTCAGGGCCGGAGGGGGACCTATTTTCAGCCCGGGTGTTTAATGCCCAAGACCAGCCCATTTTTTTTCGTTACAAGAGTATAAAGATAAATAACAAACGATGTACTGAGTATTGTTTTCTGCTACAAAAAGTCGACCTGTAACATTATGAAAAAATTTTTTGGTTTGCATTCAAAATATGAAGTATTTCAGTAAGAAATACTTTTTTGGCAGCTACCTCGCGCCACAGCATGTGGCCACGTTAACGACCTGGGTACGCGGTTGAGAAAACAGCACTTTTTGATAGCAAGTACCTGATGCGTTGCTTTAAATAGAAATGTAGTGTAATTACTTTAGTTATCAGTCACGCAATAATGTAACACATGCTTTTTCTGCATGTGTGTGAGGTACAGAGAGAAAGCGGGCGAGTGGTACGTCTGCTGGCCCAATTTATGAACAGCCCACCGGGAATTCTCCCGATGAGCCACTCTGGCTATGGTCCATCTTAAAAATTATACATGCATACACATTGCATCGATACATCGGACCGTTGGTTATTTGACTGATGCCTATCGATGGATCGTTAGACCCCTAGTATGAACGTATCAGTCAACAGACTGATAAACCAGTGCTGGGCCAACACACTATATGGCTTAGGCAAGCTGCACCGCTTGAAATTTTGTAAACATTTTAGCAGACATTATTACTCACTTTGGCTGGATGTCATCAAATATCTCCTGCAATGCAATCGCCCCATATTTCACACAATAGAGGTTAATGAAGACAAGAAAACCTGTGGAGAAAGCAGGAAATTGTGGTGAGGTGTCATGAGAAGTTAAGATGGATTTCTAGTATCTCTAGTGATACTCATGTTAGTCTATTTTGCTAGCATGAATAAAAAATCTGAGTGCTGTTCTCTCCGCTTACTCTTGATGAACTTTGTGGTCTTGGAGCTCTGCAATCTTTGGAAGAGCAGGATGAAAATCTGCTTCCTATACTGACTAATTGATTCTCTGGAGATAGAGGAAATAAGACCATTAGGACAAAAAATAAAATTCCTAAACCGAACACAAAATTTCAGAGTTAGTGATGATCACTCACGGGGGCATGTGCTCCACTATGCTGTTAAGAAGGTAAAAACCCTGGTGGTCATTGGCCTTGGAGGCGAGGAGCTTCTGGAACACGCCGAGGAGACCAGGCTGGAGAAGTAAAGCATACAGAAGATCAGGATATAAAGCAGCATTTTAAACTGACACAGTGGTGTGCAAAGTCTTGATGTGTTATATGAGCTAAAAATTGGACTGTGATGGTATAACAAAGTTGCCAGCTGTACTGAAACACCTGAATGGGCAGGGTATTCTTTTCGATTTGTACAATACTTCTTTAATGGATCTTCATGGATTGTCAGCTCACGTCATGTTTATTTCCGCATCAACATGTTCCTTTCTGGCAGCGTGCCCATTATTCAGTTTTCACTTGTCTCATTGGCACTTTTGTAATCTGCTTAACTAAATGGGGTCTAAATATATGTAGTTAATTTGTTGCTGATATTCTGTTTATGTAAATAATGCAATAATCTCTCAAATTGCAATTATTTGTGTTTTACTGTTTAAATAAACACATTCCTACATAAGTTTCATTTTGGCAAAACTTAAGCACGAAAAAACCCTTCATTCATGATATACAATCCCAGAACTATGCAATAAGAACATTTCAGCAGTAAATTTTAACAGCTGCACTGCATGAATGCGTTTAATGATATCAGAGCAGGTACAGTGATGCAAGATCATAATGTTGGGCTGTAGTTGAATTTTTCATACTGTCCCCACCTAATTTAAAATAAAAAAAAAACTAAACTAATACATCAATTGTGTGCAGTCAGGCACTCACGATCTTATCTGCGGCTGAGCTGGCGATGGTGCCTCCTCCTTTCTCCAGGTAGGCCTGCAGGAGGCGCACCAGAGGCGGGATGTTACCTGTGCGCTCCCACAGGACAGGCTGCAGCAGGTGAGGGAACAGAGCCAAGTAGGAGGAAGGGATATCACTAGTGTGGATCTCTAGCAGTAAGGACATCACCTGGAACACGTACGGCACAAACTCTGCATGGGGCGGGAGAGATAGACAGACGGTTATTTATTTCTTTCTTAAAAAGAGGTTTTATGTTTCTCAACCTCTCAAATCGGTGCACCAAGACTCTGTAGAATTGTAGATTGTTTTACTAAACAGTGATGGCTTTGATCATTCTTTGTAGGCTGTGAATCGTCACCAACAAAACTCCAGCTTGCCAAACAAGCTTATCAAAATTTGGTTTATGGAAAAAGTGTTATAAATAGCAACAAATACTTTTAGGGAAACAAAAACTACTGCGTGAAATAAATCTTGCTCAGTTTACGCACCCCCCCCCAAAAAATCAACAATAATGTGAATTGTCCACAAGATTTCCCAAATCTTTTAACAAATGTATACAAAATATATAAATATATACACAGGAGTTCCAATACTGGGATTGGCCTCATTGCTCACTAAATACATCAGCCCTTAACACACATCTCAAAGACTAGTGACTGACTATAATTGGTAGACACTACACAACTTTTATATTCTAAGAGAAGGTATTCTGTTGTCCTTCTTAATTAAACTCCAACTGTAAGGTGTGTGTTAGGGTTGCTTGCTGGTGGTGAGAAAATCAGGGTTAAAAATTGTGTAGCGTGCAATCAGAATAAAAGGTGAACCTGATGGCTGGTGAAATAGTCTACGCACCCTGCACATCGCTCTGAAGGATCTCTGTGAATACGGGGAAGAGGGCCTCCTCGAAGCTGCCCACAGTCACAGGGTTTGCCTTACAGGTGATCCGGATGGATAAGCACAGTGACTCAAACAGGTAGTGATTGAAATGGGGCTTGCTGGGATTCTGGATAGACAAAAAAAACCACATCAGGTGGACTCTTTAAAAGACTGATAAAATAAATGTAAAATATATATATTTATTATTAAAAAAAAAAAAAAAGCATGGTCAACTTATATCAGTCAGATATCAAAAGGTTCCACAAACTCATCAGCATTTGTAAACCCCACACTAAAGACATTATCATGGCTTTATTACACATTAAGAAAGCCACATACAGGAATGTGATATTTGAAACAACCAAACTTACTGTTTGGTCACTTATGACGTGGGAGCAGAATCATTTGTAAGCGTCTTTTGTTAAGGAGAACAGAAAATGTACTTTAAATTAAGTTACATACTTGCTGTGAAGATTTATAAATGGCATGTTTTATATTCATATTAAGAGTAAGCTGCTGTTTGAGTTTGGGCAGTTATTGGAATTTTAACTCCATAAAATTGAATTAGAGACAAAATATTCATATTGGTTGGACCGTAATACATTTATTTAAAACAGACAAAACACACAAAAAGACACTATTTGCCTTTCTAGCAAATATTGAAACATTTTAAATGAATGTCCCATCCTGCCTTTAGGACCAAGTCCTCCTTGGGAAACGTCCCCTTTACTGGATGGTTGTTAATCTGTGTCCTGTCTGTGTGTCCACTGCCACAACTGGAGACAGGGGCTGTCAGAATGGACACTGTGCACAACCGTTTAAAGCGTGTTCTTTGGGTGTCTCTGTATTCAAGGTATGCAGACATGTGATTTTCTTACCTTGCTGACTAGAAGGAGCTTCTGTGTGAGTTGGCCAATAAGCGTAGGGATGTAGGGCACGATGGCTTCCTGGAGAAGCGAGAAGCTTCGCATGATGGCTGTAAAACACATCAAATGAGAATTCAAGTCATTTTACTTATAAATACCTAAGTATTACATACATAATTAAAAGTGCCAACTAATGTGAGGCAGATTTAGCATAAAATATAGCAAAATTTGTCATGTGGTATCTGAATAGGAGGCACCTTTCATGATGTATTCATTCTCTGACGAGCCAGGTATTGCCAGGGCATTGAACAAGTTGTTGAGGAGCTGTTCTGTGAAAGGTACAATCTCAGCAACTGAGAAGCTAAAGTGTGAAGTGGGGAAAAACACAAACATGAATATTAATTTGGGACGGTGAATAGTTATAGTGGTTTTCCAAGTCCAACACATCTGATTCTTCCAAAAACCGTCTGATATTTTTTTTATATAATTCCACTAAAAGTACAAGCTAGTTTGTTTACATCCAGTATTACAGCAACTGACATACAAAAAGATTAATACAAATTTATTAGTAAGACAAATTTATAACTGACAAACACAGACAAGGACCTCTATTTTGAGTAACCTACTCACACCCTAAAGAGTCTGTCACGGAAGGTTATACAAAGCACTTGATTCTTGTTGGATGAACCTTTGGAAGGTATTAACCGTAAAACGCATCAGATTTAGTAAACACAAGTTACAAGTGTAACATGTCGCCTTCAGTGGGTTGACCTAAAGTAAATGATGAGACTGATCCAAACCCAGAAGTGTTGTGTGCGTATATATAGTTAAGAACTGGCGCACTAGATGATGCAGGAATGTAGCTGCACTCACAGTGTGGAGTTGTTGGCTCCCCTCATGGTAAAGAGTCGCTCTAAAGCATGAGCTGCGTAGGTGTGTTGCACCGTGCTCTCGGCCCGTAGGTGAGTAATCAGCTGAGGAACGGTCTCAAGCAGCTGCTCCTTGGGAAGCTAAGACAATTCCAGTGCAAATAAAGAGACATTAACAAAGTAAATTGGTTTCATTTAAATAATCACCTCATCCCTATTATCTGAGACGGCTGTAATCATTTTTAATTGCTACATATATGAGTAGTGACATTCCTCAGTATTCAGTCAAAGCACGGACTGCACTAAACTAATTTGGTTTGGCTATGCCATTAAAAAATAAATTAAAAAAAAATTTAATCAACCCACAAAAATGGTTTTGCAGTCACATTTGTCAACAGTTTTACTTTAATCACAATAAAGATTTTACAACTCATTAACAATCTATTTTATTTGTCAGTACGAGTAACTTATTTCTTACAGATGCGAAAGGGGAGAAGTGCTTACCTGACTTCTGAAGGTCATTACGTATTTGATTGCATCTGCTTTTAAGACGGGAAACTCATTCACTGTAAATATAACAGGACAAACCTGTGTTATTTTAGCTGCAGCAGTGTGGATATATGAATCTGGATTAATAAGCGAATCCTTTTTACCATTGGGAGACCTCAGGTCAGGTAGAATGTGGTTCACAAAGAACTCTGTTAGGTTCACCAGCTCGTTGGCTTGTGTGATCCCATGCTGCTCAAAAACAAACCTTAATCAGACAAACTGGGGCTTTTTTTCTTAGATCAATATAATGAACAGCACAACAAAGCAAGCACAGATATATACAGTGACTGATGCTCAAATTAAAGAGGTAGATAAGTCCTAACCTTCTGTGTCTGGGCTTTGGAGGCTAGCGATGTCACTAGGTAGATAGCGGCGTCTTTGTGTTTCCAGTTCACTGCTGGGTTCTTGGTGTATTCAGTCAGCATGGAGTTTACATAGCCGGAGAAAATGGCTGTCACCGGGCCCTCAAAGAACTTACAGAGTCCTCGCACCAGGTCACAGGCAGCTCGTCGCCTTGTGTCAATGTCTGAGAAGAAAAACATTGCAGCTAAATTTCTGATCTTTTTCATGGTGTTTAAAAGTAAAACACACCTGTTGAAATGGGTAAATAAAATATTTTCAATTTAAAACAGGTACCTACAGATTGGACCTAAAATTGCATCTTTAAATGGTATTCATAACAAGTTTAACATTTCTCTTCCCGGGAAAATTAGAAACTAATCAAATTCTTACCTGAGCCTTCAAGGTCTCTTATAATATACTCTTCTGAATTGTCTTCAAATGCTTCTTCATCCGCACCTGACCACACGTCATTAAAAACACGATTACAAATAAAGGCAACATACCAAAATATCTGCCAAAGCAAACAAACATCATGGGCAAAAAAAAAAAAATCATCCAAAATGCTGCACATACTTCTGAATTCCATGTTGGGGACGATGACCTTTTCACAGATGCTGGTGAGTGTGTTCTGATCTTCAAACAGATGCTTGTAGTGTGGCCTCTCACACACCGACGCCAGGAACTGGATGGCATTGCTAACTAGCTGCGAGAGCCAACAATAACCCCAGGAGAATGTTTCACAAGAGAACTTCAGGGAAATCATTTAAATTCTGGGTCTTTCTGATCTGTCCAGTGCCATCTAGATGATGCTTTGGCCGCCATTTGCCAATATGCCAGAGCAGCCAAAGGCATTACACACAAACTGAGTCATCTAAAGCCATAACTCACCAGGTCATATTTGACCTCTTGCCCTGTGGTGACCAGCAGGTTCCAGACAGCCGTGACAAAGCGAGGCAGGTAGGGCTGAAACTCCTCATCGTACTTCTGAGCATAAAGAGCTGCATTATCGCAGATCTGAGATTTCAGCAGCTCCAAGAGACCAGCTTCCTCCTCGTCCTGAAACACGAACAAGCTAAAATAAACTCATTTTCCACCAGAACCAATGAGACAAAGCTTTGATAAACCACTTAAAGAACAAAATAGCCTATATCGTGTTATATTCAGTATGGTTACCCTATACCATACTATAAGGTAGGGGTGAGTCATATAATAATGAAATGTAAATCACAATACACTTCTCTCAGCATAATTTTAGTATTGTCAGCTTTTATTGTTCTATGTTTAGTTTTTTTGTTTGTTTGTTTTTTTAATGTGGCAATAGTTTTGCAGTGGATAGTGTTGTTGCTTCACAGCTCCAGGGCTCCCAGTTCAATACTCAGCTTGGGTTACTGTCTGTGCAGCATTTCACACGTTCTCCCCTTCTCCTTGTGCGTTACCTCTGGGTCCTCTGGTTTCCTACACCCTCCCAAACCATGCTGGTCGGTGGATTGGCTACTCTAAATTAGCCCTAGGTGTGATGAGAGTGTGTGCTTAAATATACTGGTGTCCCATCCAGGTGTGTTCCCTCATCACACCAAGTGTTCCTGGGAGCGGCTCTGAATTCACAAAAGCCTTTGCTATAGGTAGTGAATCTAAATATCATGATGGACACCTTGTACTATAAAAGGGATAGAGTTTTATAAATGTTTTGATTACTCATCCCTAATAAGCATTACGATATCAATGTTCTTAACTAGATGAGAAACATGGACTCACATCAGTCTGTAAGAGCTTGTTATCCAAGGTTAATAAATTGTGAAAATTTGTCATCCAAGTTTCCATGTTGTCTTCAAAGAACTCTGGAAGATCCTGGAGAAACAACAACAACAGCATGTAAACAAGTCAAACAACATGTAAACAAGGCTATTGCGTGCAATATATAAAAAGTAAAATCTGATCCTAGATCATATCATATCCATATCACAGTCCTGCATGAACACGTTTACAAAAGTAAAATCCTAACATTAAGAGAAGATGCCATACCTGGAAGTTAAGGCTGTAGAACAGCTTTGATATAAGTGTAAGAGAGGAGAAGAGGACCTTCAAGGCGTTGACGTCTGTAGCATGAGTTTGACACAGGTCGATCGTAGCCTAGGAGAGGAGGGAAAAAAAATGAGTGCTGTGAGCATTTCGTTTTTAACAGAACAGCTAGACGTGAGGGAAAAAAAAAAGAAAAGCAGTGTGTATTTACCTTAAAGAGCTCTGTAAGAGGCTGGGCAAAAGTGTCCAACACCAATTTGATCTCTTGCCACAGCTCATTAGACTTGAACTCATGCCGATATCTGACAGAGAAAGACATTCAACAGATGCCATTATCAATCATTAGCCAAGCTGCTAAAACGAGTCGATGACTATAAAGCGTCCTCAGAGAAATGTCTTTTTCTGGGAAACAGCAGCAGCTGCCATCAGATAAAACCTTGACGCCACAACTTCTTGACCAACCATCTGAATTCTCTGACCTTTCTCCAAGCCAAGTGCACACTCTAGACAAGTGCATTTTACAAAGTGAAGAAACCATGGAGTTCCATACCGTTTAAAAAGTGAGTGAGCGGTGCGGAGCACGCCGTTGATGATGTGGAAATCTCCACTCTGGAAGCGTGTTACCATCTCTGTTAGGAGATCAGGCCATTTCTGAGGGAAATCTTCTCGCCCAATGATGCTGATAGAATCGCTCAGCTGTGGAAAAGCAACACACTCGTGAAATCGTAACCGGATTTCAATGCCTCAGAGCTGCTGCATGTTAAAAAACATCAGCCAAAAAATAAGTCATTTTTCCTTTAGCCTAAATGTATTTCATCAGCAAAAACACATCTCCTGTCCATGTTTGTAAAAGGGCTATAAGGGTCATTTTATTAAGAAATAAGTGAAGCTCATACTTGGCTCATGAATGGCATTTGAACATAAACAGTTACAAAAAACATGAAGATACAAATAAAATTGCAAATATCATCCAATTCACAACTGATATACAATTCTGCTTCAAACACTGGTACTTCCTCCAGAAAAGAAGGGACACAAAACATTCAGGGAGGAATGTAATCTGAGCTTCAAGATGAATGCTATGCTATTCATCTTTGCTATGCACTTTTGTTACGTTTTATAAATAACAGTGTGGTGTACAGGGTCAGAAACCACAGGGGTAGATAAATCATGATTGAATATCCAGTATATAGTTTTGTTTTTTGTTTTTCACATGCATGGTTGCCTGGCAGGTTCAATTTATTATTTTTAATTCATCTGTCAAACATCCAGAGAAGGAAAAACTCTACTTCCTATTGATTTTCACTAAAGAAAACTTTTTGAGTGACATGCATGTGAACCGAAGAAGTGTTCTGGCTGTTAGAAGGAGCTACTTTTAATAAGCATATTAATTAGCTTGAACTGATGTTAGGTAATATTTCCAGAATCCCTTGTGGTCCATGGCATAACAACAGGCTCTTGGGATTGTTTCTAAAATACTTAAAATATGTAAAAGTGGTATTTTTGTTAAATATTTCAAAATATATGTATAAAAATACATTTTTAGGCCCATTAAATTTCAGAGAAAGCCTCAGAGCAAAAGTGTACTGTTTTTATAAACAAACCTATATGCACAGTCATACACATTTGCAACTGTCTCACTAACATGGCTTAGCTTGCTCATTCTTGAGTGATCCATGTTCACGTGATATTAGTGCAACATAATGCGTTACTCGCATCATGTCCAACACTGATGGGTTTTTATGAACAAATGATGATTCATTCTTTATTCATGGCTGTGTTCTTAGGCAAAATTGTGAGTGAGCCCACTCCCTTGGCTGAGAAGCAAGTGGTCTCAGGATGCTTTACTGTTGGCATGACAGAGGACTGATGGTAGCGCTCACCTTTTCTTCTCCGGACAAGCTTTTTTCCAGATGCCCCAAACAATCAGAAAGGGGATTCATCAGAGAAAATGACATTACCCCAGTCCTCAGCAGTCCAATCACTGTACTTTTTGTAGAATAGCAGTCTGTCCCTGATGTTTTTCCTGGAGAGAAGTGGCTTCTTTGCTGCCCTTCTTGACACCAGGTCATCCTCCAAAAGTCTTCGCCTTACTGTGCGTGCAGACGCACTCACACCTGCCTGCTGCCATTCCTGAGCAAGCTCTGCACTGGTGGTGCCCCGATCCCGCAGCTGAATCAACTTTAGGAGACGGTCCTGGCGCTTGCTGGACATTCTTGGGCGCCCTGAAGCCTTCTTCACAACAGTTGAACCTCTCTCCTTGAAGGTCTTGATGATCCGATAAATGGTTGATTTAGGTGCAATCTTACTAGCAGCAATATCCTTGCCTGTGAATCCCTTTTTGTGCAAAGCAATGATGGCTGCACGTGTTTCCTTGCAGGTAACCATAGTTAACAGAGGAAGAACAATAATTTCAAGCACCGCCCTCCTTTTAAAGCTTCCAGTCTGTTATTCTAACTCAATCAGCATGACAGAGCGATCTCCAGCCTTGTCCTCATTAACACTCTCACCTGTGTTAACGAGAGAATCACTGACATGATGTCAGCTGGTCCTTTTGTGGAAGGGCTGAAATGCAGTGGACATGTTTTTTTGGGATTAAGTTCATTTTCATGGCAAAGAGGGACTTTGAAATTAATTGCAATTCATCTGATCACTCTTCATAACATTCTGGAGTATATGCAAATTGCTATCATAAAAACTGAGGCAGCAGACTTTGTAAAAATTAATATTTGTGTCATTCTCAAAACTTTTGGCCACGGCTGTACTATATATTACATATGACCAACCATTATAATTACATATTAACGTATGGGGGTCCATGGCTGAAAAAAGGTTGAGAATCACTGTATTAAGGGATGTGAAAGCAGTGACCAAGCTGAACACAGTACTGTGCATCACAAAAACGGTTATAACTCTAATGCTAGTACAACATGCAAACCCCTGACATTTAAACGCAGCACCAAGTGAAAGTGAAGACGCTAGCCAGACTCAAAGAACATCTTTTCACGTGATGAGAGAACACCACGGCTCACAGCCGTATCCTGTATTCCTGCTTTTTTGTCGAGGACGCAAAAACGGCGCCTGATCACTAGAGACAGAGGATCAAGATTTCAGGTACATGAAGTCGCCTCTCTCTCATAGATGCAATCTGATTACTTGCTTATTTTCCATAGTCTGTATTAATGCACACAATTAGTCTGTCATACATTTGAGTTAAATTGTGTTGGCTATGCTGAAAAGCAACAACTAAATATAAACACAGGATTTGGCAAGCACACTAGAACTTTGTTTGCCAGTTTGGCTTGCTTATGAATTTATATTGTATCCAAACCTGAACCACCTAAGCAAGCCTGTAAAAAATGTCTTAATAACTCAAGTTTGAGGCATGTCCTTTGCATGATGCTCAAGATGCTCACGGCCCTGACTCAACTGGCAACATTAACATCACAGCTCCAGTGCAAAACTCAAAAAGCAAACTTCATGACTACATGTTGTGACGAAATAATTGTGTAAATTTCATTTTTGGATAAACTCTCCTTAAAATGGGGTGCGGTTTTTGATTCAAGTTAAAAATACATTAAAAAAAAAAAATCAAAAACATGGTTAAGTTTCAGCAATAAGAAAAGATTATACACGCAGAAGGGTACGCGTCTATAATGCTGATACCTGTTTCTGTATTTGCTCTGGACTGGTCAGCATCAAATTTACAATGTTGGCCTTGATAGCTGTCCGGTCAGGATCTGAAATTTTGTTTGGTTCATCTTCAACCTAAAAAAAAAAAAAAACAAACAACAAACATACCTGATGAACGCTCTAAATAACATCCTCACAGCCAGTGATTATCTTCAGTTCTCTCCCTGAGCAGAAGCTGTAAAGCTCAGACTCACCATACGCCAGTTCCTCTTAATGTAGTTCTTAAAGGTGACTGCTGCACAAACTCGGATCACATCATCTTGGGACTTCTCTAGTGTCGTCAGTAACAGGATGGGGTAGTTCTGGCTCCCCTCCACCGACTCTAGAAACTTCTCGGCTGTAGGAAAGATGACAACCAGCATAATTTCTTCGTGAAGCAGAGATAAGGGGCTAGTTATAGTGAAGATCCACAAGATTCAGAGTTACATTTAGAGAAGTCATACCTGGACGCCTGACAAGTGGATCAGGGTTTAGTGTTTTCCGCAAGTACTCAGTCAGAGTTTGGAGGTTGGCGTCGTTTAGCTCCATGGTAGCTGGAGAAGTCAGAAGGGAACAGGACGTTTAATAAATAGTGCTTATCCATGAAATCATACAGAACTTGTGCTACATCTGATTACTGACTTCTGAAGACATCTGAAGACAGCCATGTTTCAGTAGACATTCCCACCAGCAATTAGGCACTGATTACATTAGAATCGGCTGGTTAACATATTATAAACCGAGGAGACTATTTTAGATGTTTAAGAAGCTAGATGTGATTAGTGCAGCACTGCATGAGCAAGGCCTTTAACTCCTCCCGGCTGGTTTAGTGTCTCAGCCCCACCATGCCTCATCTGCTTAGCACAAAACACCACCAGACTAACATGTACAACTTAGCCTCCCCTTCAAGCTAGCTCGTTAAATATTAAACTAACCGTCTATCACCAAAAACTACTCATTCAATCACTTCTGCTAATTCATCCGCAAAGCAGCCATGATAACAGCTAAGCTAAACTAGCTAACATTCTCACTTAGCGTGTGTAATGAGGAAGCCTAAAGAAGCTTTGCACTGATATATAATATATTCGCCTGAGTTTAGTCTAATAATAATACAAATACGCCTAAATTAAATGCGTTGAAATGGCAGCTTAGCTAAAGCTGCTAGCTAGCACAGTGCGCCTGGCTGCTCTCGAAGCTACAGAGCTACAGTTAGCTTTTACCTTTCAAACCGTCAGCTAACTTGTAGCATGGTTTTCACTTCGGGTTTCAAAATTACAAGCGAGTTTTCCAGGACTACCTTAGCGATTCGTTTTCTTTGAGAACGTAACCTTATATAAACCCTATAACAAAGTAAAATAATTTTAAAAAGGCGTTTATTTACTTACCGTGCGCTTTTAGAATAAGTGCTGTAATTATCGGGGGCCGGTGCGATGCACAAACTTCACCCGCTTTCAAATGTCTCACACAACTGCGCGGTCACGACATTGCGCATGCGCAATGCGACACAGCGCAGCCCCGGTATCCAACACCAAAAGCGCCCAATCCCAATCCCGGACACCTAGTGCACTAGATAGGGTGCTGGAAACCATTATTTCATACCCATACCCTATGTAGTGCACGTAGAAAGATTGTTTGTTTTATGCCACTTTATTTACATTTTGCTAGGCTTCGAGGCTAGCCAGGCGAGACTGAAATCCCTTCTAGGGAAAAAAAATAAATAAAATATAAACCCTCATAGAATTTGTAATGGTTTTAATGGAAACTGTAATGGTTCCTGTGGGTCTCTACTTGTAATTTGTTGCCTTCTATTGGTGGTATGTTATGTCTGGTGGATACCATTAAGGATCAATAATCATAATGATTTTAATGGTTAACAGCTAATGGTATTTGTAATGGAAACCATTAGAATTTCTGTGATGGTTTCTACTGTTTGTTTTTTTTTCCAGCAGGGATGGCATACTATGTTGATAGAGTAGATCAAATATTGATGATTTCATTTACCTTTATTAATAATTGTTTACTAAATATCACTTTGACAGCCTATTTAAATGCCAGTTGTTGTTTTTGTTTTTAATATGCGCATTATGTTCCTTTATTATTCCTCATTGCATTATTTATTGATGTAAGTCTAACCACAAGATGGCACCATCATAAAAGTCTGTCTACAGCTGACCAATTCAAAGCCAAAAACACTACACTCTATGCTGCATGTTGTGTAGGTTGTAGTGTGAATGTGTTATATTTGGGAAAAGGGTAGGTGTGAACTTAAACAAGTCCTAAATGTATGTATAGGTATGGGTCTTCTCAAATACGGTTATATATGGCCAAAAGTATGTGGACACCTGATAATCACACCCATATGCGGTTCTTCCCCAAACTGTCAGGCACAAAGCTGGAAGCATACAACTGTCTAGAATGACTTTGTACAATGTAGCATTACAATTTCCCTTCACTAAAACTAAGAGGCCCAAACAATGTCACTGTGCACAAAGCGAGCTCCATGAAGACATGCCCTGCCCAGGTTGATGAAGAAGAACTCGAGTGTCCTGCACAGAGCCCTGACCTCAACCCCAGTGAACACCTTTGGGATGAACTGGAACGCCGACTGCACCCCAGACCTTCTCACCCAACATCAGTGCCCGACTTCAATAATGCTCTTGTAGCTGAATGAACACAATCCCCACAGCCACGCTCCAAAATCTAGTGGAAAGCCTTCCCAGAAGAGTGGAGGTTATTATAACAGCAAATACGGGCCAACTCCATATCAATGCTCATGGTTTTGGAATGGGCACACATGGGTGTGATGGTCAGGTGTCCACATTCTTTTGGTCATATAATGTACAGGTGCATCTCAATAAATTAGAATGTCGTGGAAAAGTTCATTTATTTCAGTAATTCAACTCAAATTGTGAAACTCGTGTATTAAATAAATTCAATGCACACAGACTGAAGTAGTTTAAGTCTTTGGTTCTTTTAATTGTGATGATTTTGGCTCACATTTAACAAAAACCCACCAATTCACTATCTCAACAAATTAGAATATGGTGACATGTCAATCAGCCAATCAACTCAAAACACCTGCAAAGGTTTCCTGAGCCTTCAAAATGGTCTCTCAGTTTGGTTCACTAGGTAAGCCACAAACATTCACTGCCAAAGAAGCTGGCTGTTCACAGAGTGCTGTATCCAAGCATGTTAACAGAAAGTTGAGTGGAAGGAAAAAGTGTGGAAGAAAAAGATGCACAACCAACCGAGAGAACCGCAGCCTTATGAGGATTGTCAAGCAAAATCGATTCAAGAATCTGAGTGAACTTCACAAGGAATGGACTGAGGCTGGGGTCAAGGCATCAAGAGCCACCACACACAGACATGTCAAGAAATTTGGCTACAGTTGTCGTATTCCTCTTGTTAAGCCACTCCTGAACCACAGACAACGTCAGAGGCGTCTTACCTGGGCTAAGGAGGAGAAGAACTGGACTGTTGCCCAGTGGTCCAAAGTCCTCTTTTCAGATGGGAGCAAGTTTTGTATTTCATTTGGAAACCAAGGTCCTAGAGTCTGGAGGAAGGGTGGAGAAGCTCATAGCCCAAGTTGCTTGAAGTCCAGTGTTAAGTTTCCACAGTCTGTGATGATTTGGGGTGCAATGTCATCTGCTGGTGTTGGTCCATTGTGTTTTTTGAAAACCAAAGTCACTGCACCCGTTTACCAAGAAATTTTGGAGCACTTCATGCTTCCTTCAGCTGACCAGCATTTTGAAGATACTGATTTCATTTTCCAGCAGGATTTGGCACCTGCCCACACTGCCAAAAGCACCAAAAGTTGGTTAAATGACCATGGTGTTGGTGTGCTTGACTGGCCAGCAAACTCACCACACCTGAACCCCATAGAGAATCTATGGGGTATTGTCAAGAGGAAAATGAGAAACAAGAGACCAAAAAATGCAGATGAGCTGAAGGCCACTGTCAAAGAAACCTGGGCTTCCATACCACCTCAGCAGTGCCACAAACTGATCACCTCCATGCCACGCCGAATTGAGGCAGCAATTAAAGCAAAAGGAGCCCCTACCAAGTATTGAGTACATGTACAGTAAATGAACATACTTTCCAGAAGGCCAACAATTCACTAAAAATGTTTTTTATTGGTCTTATGAAGTATTCTAATTTGTTGAGATAGTGAATTGGTGGGTTTTTGTTAAATGTGAGCCAAAATCATCACAATTAAAAGAACCAAAGACTTAAACTACTTCAGTCTGTGGCATTGAATTTATTTAATACACAAGTTTCACAATTTGAGTTGAATTACTGAAATAAACGAACTTTTCCACGACATTCTAATTTATTGAGATGCACCTGTATACTCAAAATTAGTTCATGCTGGCTACCTTTCTAATAAATTCTGTGAAAATACATACACAGTAGGCACATTAATAGGAACACACACAATATAGGTCACATTGTAGGTACTGATTATAGCCCACTAGCTGCTCTGAACACTTTCTCAGCCCCATTATACCAAGTCCACCCTTAAAGGGCCCACCATAGGACCATGGCACATTATTTGAGTGGTGGACCATTGTTACCATTCTTGTGTTGTGCTGGTGTATGCGTGTATCATACAGTATGTGTCTAATGAAGTGACCTGTAATTATACAGTGTGTTGTACCAGTGCTAACCACCCAAATAATAGCTGCTCTCTTTGCATTTGAGAGACAGGGTAGACGGGGAATGACAGATCTGCACATAGTAACAGGTTGACTAGAGTCATCAACTGTAAAACCTACAAAAAAATATGTGCCAAGGATGAGTAATGACTGATAGTTGCACGTAGACGAGGATGGGTTCCGTTTTAAGTCCGTTTCCTCTCAAGGTTTCTTCCTCATGTTAGCTCAGGGAGTTCCTTGGATCTAAAACTAGATCCATATCCAGATTTCTGTGAAGCTGGTTTGTGACGATGTACATTGTTAAAAGCGCTATATAAATACGATTGAACTGAACCGAGTATCCATGGACCCATGAACTCTACATGGTCAACAGCTCAGGATGGTGGTGGTGGTGTAATGATGTGGGGAATGTTTTCTTGGAACAAGATATTTAATCGTTAGTAATGCTCAAATGATCCTAGTCATGAGTTACCGTTTAGTGTTGTCCTGTTCAATCTTTAGGACAGTGAATCGTGACTTTAACTGCTGTAGATTGATTGTAAATTTGTACTTATTGCTCGATGGCAAAACAAAGCTTTTTTTTTTGTCAAACACTTACCTGTTAATCCAGGAAAATAAAAAGAAATTAGTTGTGTGAAACCTTGTGTCTGGTTTTCAGGTGACAGACCTGGCCAAACTCCAGATGAGAACAAAATACCAATAATGTTTTCATTTGTCTTCTTCACAATTTCATTTCAACATCCGCAGGCTTTCAACAAAACAGATCAATAAATAAATAAATCACATATAGTACAACGCAGACTGTATAGATATGCTTAAAGTACATCAAAACCCATATTTTATTTTATGTATAGCAATACAATTTACATATTAAATAACACTATAATAGAATGCTTTGATATAGCTTTCAACAAAACAAGAAAAACACATTTCTTTCCTTCGTTTTGTGGTATTCCAGATGCCAAAAACAGGGTTTATGATGTTGATCAACACCCGCCTGCATTACAGAAGTGAATGAGGGAAACTTAATCAGTGGAGCTATGACACCCTCAGAATAAAAACAAACAAACAAATTATAATCTCATTTAAAGAAATGAAAAGAAAAACAATCAACAAAACAATAAGAGAATATCACAATCACTGCCTTGTGGTATATGAGGCATGAGACTTCAGTCACTCGGTGAATGAACCACTGGGGTTATTCTCTCTCTCTTTTTAAAAAAATTTAATTTTTTTTTTTTTTTTTTTACACTTTTTGTTTTCGCACAAAACATCCAGAGAGCTGAGATTCTGAAACGGCTTTATATGAAAATAAAATTCTATAAACATACACCAGGGGATAATATGAAGAAAACTGATGGACAGACAAGCAAAAATATGTACATTCAAAGAGAAAAAAAAGAGGATAAAGATACAAATTCTTGTTTAAATTGCAGCATATAAGCAAAGGCTCGACACTCAAATAAGAAGATGGACATCAGAAAAAAAGGTGGAATAAAATTACAACGCAAAATCAAGATGCCATCAAGAATGCAGTTCATTTTCTTTTTGTAAAGGACACAAAATTAACAATGTCAGTGCCTTTTAAGGATGTGGTATCAAAGTCTTGAGCTTGCCATCGCAAAAGCACAAATATTTCAACATCTTCACAAAAAAAAATTTTTTACTGTGTCTCTGGTGATCTTTTTCATAAAATTAGAAAAGTGCTAAATGAACCAAGTTGGGACCTCAGCCTCATGAAATTCATACACACTCACACACACACACTCACACATTGCAAATTTGCTACTATGGAATTGAGATGTTGAGTTGAAGTCTTTGGTAAAACGTGACAAATCAAATGTTCCTCGTGCAGCTGTTGGGTAACTGGTGTGTTAACAAGGCCATCATTGTGCTGCTGTGTGACATAATACACACCATCCACACACACTCCTGCTCTTGATTTTCATGATGTTCATGACATAAGTGATAAGAAAGGACTTTGAGACACAGAGGCAGGACGTGAGCAAAAGGGACTGTGTACAGTCTGCATTTCCTCCAGGAATATTTTATATATATATATATATATATATATATATATATATATATATATATATATATATATATATATATATGTCGAGTAGATTGACTCAGCACCACACACGACACACTCTTACATCACACACCTGCAGAGATGAGATCAGACTTTACAAAAGGCATCGAGACCTGACCGATGCAGAAAACTGAATGTAGAGTAAATTATGAACTAAATAACCAACATTAAAGCGAGAATGACTAGGATTTCCCCATTCAAGCCAAATCAGATCATTTAGCAGCAGCCTGCAGAGTAAAGAAAAGAAAACCAAACCAGCAGGGGGTGCTAGAGAGAACATGGACTGCTATTGAGAAGCGTGAGGCAAAAACCATTGAACCAAGCCTGCAAGGAACCAGTTGCTTATGACGGTTAACATTTTTACAAAACCACAAGTTATAATGAGATACGATATATTCATATATATATTAAAAGCATAATATGAATCATTCAAAAATTAAAAAAAGAATAAAGTTCACAGTAGCTGTTTTAATACCACCTGCAGAAAGTTAATGAGTCTAACAGGCTTAATAGATGCATAATGCAAAAAAACAAAAAAAGAAGAAAAAACAAAAAAGGAATCCTTTATGGAGTTGAAATGAAGCGCAGAAATCCAATATTGCTTGCAGATGACTCCGAATGTTAATGAACTTCTGTTTTCGTTTTTCAAGATTTCGATTTTATACAGGAGTGGGAGTCCTGAATCTTTAAATATTTTCACAATTATTTCCAAGCTGTTGAGTATAGCTTCATGAAGGAATGTCAAAACCTGATCGTGGTGAAAATAATAATAAAACTAATAAAAAGTAGAGAGCGTAGGACTGAAGTAGGCAGTAACACTGATATTTTCATAGTGCAAACTAGACAGAAGTGTGTTTCGTTTGTTGTCGTGAACTCAAAAACAGAGGTGCAAATGTTCAGTAGGATAACATTAAGACATAAAATGGCGAGAAAAAAAAATAAATATCAAAAAACTTTTTATCAGTGTAAAAAAGTAATTGGGTTATTCGTTTAACCAAGAGTTCTGGCAAAAAAGGCCTCAGAAAAAAAGTCTGTCTTAGTCCTTGAAGTTTTACAAAGTAAGTTAAGCGCCTCCTGGCGTGTGTGTGTGTGTGTGTGTGTGTGTGTGTGTGTGTGTGTGTGTGTGTGTGTGTGAGAGAGAGCTTCAGACGAGAGACTCCATGCTCTCAGCAGGGTCCGATTCGTCAGACAGGGCCATGCTGCCGTTCCTCTCTATGGACACAGGACCGGCTCCGTTCTCTTTAGTGCTCACCAGACTAAGCATAGCCTTGTAAAGGTACTGGTACTGCTCCTGTAAAACACACACACACACACACACACAACATAGTGCTTTTAGATTCAGGTTAAACATCACAGATATGCAGTAGATACTACGACATAATAACGAACTGGAGCTGGAACACATACTAAGATATTTATAACAAATCACAATAAGAAGACAACCCACTATAAATCATTTTTGCTGAATGGAGGTTAATGGAAGTCTGTTTCACTGTAAAACCATAATGATATCCCTCAAACCACATCCAGCTGTTCAGTAATGACACTGATTCCTGAAGTGCTTTGGGACGCAATGTAAATGCGATCACACTTTCACACCTATTCATTTGCTTACTGAATCTAAAATCAGAATAAAATTGATACTTTTGGTTCATTTGCGGTTTGATTTCATTTTCAAATTAATTGCACATTATTAAATAAGCCAAAAAGCAAGAACAAAAAAAAATGTCTTAGAGGTGTGCAGGGCAGAAAATGTACTTGTAAAACGCATTAATTCCATCCATCCATCCATCCATTTTCCATACACAGGGTCGCGGGCGAGCCTGGAGCCCCGGGCACAAGGCGGGGGACTGCCGGGACAGGGTGCCAACCCACTGCACGGCACAATCACACAATTTGGAAATGCCAATCAGCCTACAAGTACCTGTACAGTACCTGGAGGAAACCCTAGAAGCACTCAAACATTCTCAGACTGGTTGTTTTGGTTCACAACCGAGTGTGAACTCTATGTTCTCGCCATCACAAACGAACTAAAAAAATGCATATGTGAAAGCATCCCCTGTTTGTGTATTTGCGCTACTTTAAGTTAACAGCACTCACGATGTCGGTGAAGACACCAGGTCTCATGAGGTTGATCATCTTGGCCACCTGATAGACGCCGACGGCGTTCTCGTTCTCCAGCTGCTGACTCAGAGTGGTGAGGGCACAGAACATACCTGCTGATACCGCTCCATACCTGGCAACCCACACATACAAACACTGTTCAAGCAAAGCAGTTACAACCTTCTTTCCAAAGCTCATTTGGGTAATTAAATGTTAAATGAGAAGTTTTTAAAGTAAGATATTCTTTGCTGTTTGCTGTTGATGCTGTTCAGTGGGTTACGGATATGTTTGGAATTGTTTTCATCTTATTTAATATTAGAGCCTCACTAATAGGAACATTTGTCACAATGTTAATACTGAAAGCTGAAAAAAACTTCTTTAGTGGTTTTAAACCAACCAACACAAATCCATAAATTAAGACAAATAAGTTTAGTCATTTAATAAAGACAAAAGAAATACTGCTGTATAAAACGAGGATGTGCTGCAGTGTCTCAGCTGGTGTGTAAGTCAGTTCTGATGTCATGGCATCTTTTTTTTTTAATACTGCGCAACACTTTAGGGCGAAGAGTAAGTGACCGATCTGGTATGTCTCAATGTCCAATATGCCATATACTCCCTAACCAGATTCATCATTCATCAACAAAAAGCATTAATGAACCTATTGTAAATCTGGCAGACCTATGAAAACATTTACACAACTTTTTAAAAAATTTTTTTTAACGTCACTGGAACCTTATTATCAGCCTATTTTATTTGATTTTATTTATTATTTTATTAATGGCTAATTGATATTTTCACCTCCCTGATATGAGCTCATTCTTATCAATGTGTAAACTATTTGTGGAGGCAACTTCAAGAGACAGACGGGAAGGCGCCAGAGAGCTACTGTTGGGTCGCTAACCCTCAACTCCAGCTGCTTAGAATAAAAGTGTCTTTGCAACTGAATAATTGTACATATAAGATGACAAACAGCATGGTTAAAGTGCATACTGCCCATAAAATACGCTAATACCAGTTTCCAAGGTTCTAATGAAGGAAGTCAAGCCATGTATTTGTTGTACCTGTGTTTCTGTTATTTATGATGCTAGCACTGTGCCTCAAAAACACCACTCTGGAGACCTCGCTAATGTGAAAAGTAGCCTCTGGATGTGCAAATTATTTTCTTTAACGTCAAATTACACACACACACACACACACACACACACACACACACACACACACACACACACACACACACACACACACACAAAGAATTTCACGGTGTGAAGCCACAGTGTTTACGGGAAGCTTTCCTGTTTCAACTATACAACACCTGAAGGAGCTGTGATCCAATTACACATAATGAGTGTCCCTTTAATTTCAACACACACTACTTTAGCACAAAAACCCCTAACAACAGCACAACACCGGGGCTCCCCTCATGTTTATTCATTATGTAAATGAAGTACCGCTCGTCTCATCTGATAAAGCGAAAACGACTAATTGGGCTTTTTAGTGGATGTATTGTTACTATGGTATCACCCCTAAGAGGTTTAGGAAAGATGACTGTCTTAATTAGTGCCACATTTTCTAATAAAAGGGACATGTTTGTCAGGATAATGTTGTTTCAGCAGCTGAGTGTTTTGTTATTAAGGCCATGTCTCCTCTATGCTGCTGGAATCCCTATCAGTCCATCTAATAAAACACTAGTGTCTCTAGAGACACTTCTCCCTCTTGTCTCTGTCCACGTATGGGGTTGGATGATGGGCCTTGATGTGACAGATGAGGTGGCTGAGATTAGTCACAAAGTTAGGGTTAGGTTTAACACACATTCAAATATTTAGAGTCTGATATTATTATCAGTATTGTGTTAACAATATTTAATAAAATGTGATGACAAAATCTACGGCCTAAATACAAAAAAAAAACAAAAAAAACAATCGCATGTGAACTTATTAACACCGTAGCAATATATAACACCAGCCCCAAATAAATGTGATGTAATGTCAGCAGCAATTCATGTCATCTCCATACCTCTCCATAGCAAAAAATTGGCTTGCCTGAATAGTTCCTGTGAAATTTACATATTGACATAGAAGAGAAGTTTTGGCTCTGACCTGCCCTCTAGTGGACAGAACTTTAAATGTTCTGGTAGACGTGAGCACACACAAAGTGGCCTAAAACTCACTCGTCGTGCACTATGGTGGGTCCGTCTCTGGTCATGGCCTCTTCCTTAATGATGTTGATGAGCTCAAACGTGCTGCTGATGGGGGCGTCCGGGTTGGGCCATTTCGGGCACTGAAAATGACGCACCTCCAGCACGTAGTCGTCCTGATGAGGAGAGAGATGGACAAAAACAAACATGCAGATGCAGATCAGTCTTCAGGCAGACACACAGAAAACACTAACACACATTAAGCAAACTAATGTAATAGATTTGGCACTGGAGGTCCGGCACAGAAAAATGTTGTTTAAAATACTTGACACCTACAGAAAGTTAAATCACTCGTGTGGGATTTGAGCAATTAGGAATAATCATTCAACCAAAACACACACACACACAAACACACATACCTGTGTAGCCTCCAGGATAAAGTCGTGAATGATGATCTGCTCCTCGTTGGACAAGCAGAGTCTGTCTTTGCTAATGAGCGTGACGGTGAAGGCTTCACAGTTCATGGCTTCCTCTCGACTCGGCCAGTAAACAAACTCATCCTCAGCCTAGGTCCCACAGAGAGAGAGAGAGAGAGAGAGAGAGAGAGAGAGAGAGAGAGAGAGAGAGAGAACAGATGAAGAAAAAGAGTGAGTGAACAAACCAACATGAATACAAGCTTTGTTTACTCACTTAATTGTTGCTACACTTTCATAATTCACTTTTAAACACCACCTCAATACTGTGTGTGCTCATGTTTTTGACCTTAAATCACACTATTCACTTCCCCAACACAAATCTTTTTACAGAATTTTCCAGGCACTCACCAGCCCCTGGTTGTCGGGAAGCATGACTATTATTTGCGCGTTATGGTCCCAGATCATCCTCCAGAAGTCTTTAGTGGTGTGAGGCAGAGGATGCTGGGTAATGATGAACTCGTTGCTGCGGTAGTAACCCTGCAGGATGGCACGGGAGAGTTCAAGAAAACAAAGAAGACTTTCTGAATATATGAGTGAAAAGTAAACATAATTAGGAGCAGCTAAAATATCTTGGTAGGAAATAAATGGCACTTATTCATCGATGAATCACTGTTTAAGTGTCCTTTTCAGCAAAAGCATTAAGTGCAATGAAAGCAGGGATGTTCTGCAAATTTCCGAGCAGTGTACAAACGCAGTGACTGTGAAATCTGCTATTGAAAGTGCAAACATTTTAGTCCTGGTTCCTTGAAGGTTCCCTGAACGTCCACCTAGGACCTCCTGGTATTCAGTTCTACTATTCACCTCAAAGTGCAGGCCCTGAATTTATGGTGGATTTTCAGGCTCTATTCGCTCGTGTAAGTGCTCTAAACATATAATGTAATATATCTCAAATAAGACTATTAATGAATTCCAGAGCATAAGCTAGTGGAGAAAATAATAAATATAATTATTTTTGTCCTGAACAGAATTATAATGTGTAGAGTCTGATATGCCAGTGAACTGCTTGTGCTTGTCTAATAAAATAAAATGTAAAGTCAGCAATTTGTTTGTAGTTGCTCATGTGTACTTTATTGCTGTGTGCTTTAATAAAACTGGATTCAAGAAAAAAACAAGTTCAACTTTTTTTAATCCAGCTGCCACCTACAGGTCATTATAAGTAACTACTACCATTAAAGTCCTTCCTTCCTTCCTTCCAACATCCATCCACCTGTCCTTCCAACATCCATCCTTTCCTTCATTCCTTTCTTCCTTCCTTCCTTCATTCCTTCCTTTTAATCCAGAACATTTTAATAGTACATTTTGCTTTGGCTTTTTGTTTTATTTGACTTTGCCTACTAAAAAGATTTCAGTCCACTCATGTAATGAAACTAAAATGTGAAATGCAGAGCTTGTTAAAAACTGAAGTCTCACTGGATGATGAGAGTAATACTGTGCTGTCTCTTTATTTAAACAAAATGAATTTATTCACAAATATCTGTCTGCTAAGTTCATAAATATATATTAAGCCACACTCTTCAACTAAATCATCCACTGCTACTAATATGAACAATTCTGTAGACGATAGCAGCAGACAGGCCCTGTCAGGAAATGCTGACTCCACAGATTAAGCACCTTAAAGAGTCTCCATACATGTGCTAGAACTGACTAGTGTACAAATAGAGTTAATGTTGAACAGGACAGGACGATATAGACTGACACTCACCATGATGTAAGAGGCATTGATGTAATCGGTGCCTTTCATTCCAGGAAGTGGAGCCAGGCCGACACGCGCTCTCTCCGCTGAGAGGGATATAGAATACACAGAGGTTTTTATTAACCAAAGATAGCATGGCTCAGTGGATAAGGTGTCATGTGGATTTGTATCTTGCTGAAATAAACATGTTGCAATCGTGCTGCTGAGAGTGCCAGGAAACAAAAGAAAGAGAAAAGCTAGATATGTTTGTGTTGCAGTGGAACATGGGTGAGGTGGACCCTATCAAATCTGAAACAAATATGGTTTATTGGCATGTGCATATCACAGTTACTATTGTAGCTCAGTTACAGTTTTACTACTACTATGGCAGTATCCATCTATGTCATTTACTGTGAGATATATGACAGCCAATACTACAGGGTGTAGTCTCCATACATAGGGGAATTTTTTAATAAACACTTTTCATAAAAAGTAAATAAAACAATAAAACACTTTTTACCAAAATGTCTTCCAAAATGTATATATATATATATATATATATATATATATATATATATATATATATATATATATATATATATATATATATATATATATATAAATATATAAGACCGGAAGTGTTGCGGACCAACCGAGAAGTGGACGTCCACGAACATCCACTGACAAAGGCACAGCCAACGTGGTGCTGGCAAACATAGTCCCCTATGTATGGAGACTTTTGAGACACCCTGTAGATCAGGGGTTCTTAAACTTTTCGAGTCAGGGATCCCTTTAATGTTAAAAAAAAAAACAAAAAAAAAAACAGATCCTCTCCACCCATTTTTATTAAACCTGCCATTAAATATCAGTTGACATTATTTATAGGCAGAATAACACTGATTGTACCAAATTTAAAAATCACAGATCCCCTGGCTATGCTTCAAGGAATCCCTGGGTGTCCCTGAACCTCTGACCCCCATGGTACTATATTACATATTAAACTTCAATATGCCACACCGAGTGAGGTTTTGCAATGCAATTTACAGCACCTTTTATTTTATTTTATATTCCAAGGATATAAAAATGTATGAACAATGCCTTGGCATGGTTGTATAGTTGACAGAGAATATTTTTTGTACCAAGCTTTAAGATGTGGAAAAAATAAATTATCTGGTACAATATCAAATATCATCAGAATATTCAATATTTAACCATGCCTTTGAACAATATAGCAACCTACTATATGATAGTATCATAGGAATAACACAACAGTGCACATAAATACGACTGTAAAACCATGTTAATATCAGAGTTACCATAGTTACCAGAAGATAAGTTTTTTGCTATGCCATAGATAGCTATGTAAGAAACACAGGTACCATAAAGCACAGTAATCAAATAATATAATATTATAGTTTATATGCTATAGATATAGTAACCATAGCAAGCATAAACTATCATAGTGAACCCATAGTACGTAAGAGTATAATCGATCAGGTAAGACTCACATGGAACGACAGAGGAGTTGCGGTTCTTTTCCTTGTTGCAGTCTTTCTGTGCACTGAAACACTCTGCAAACCTGGCATTACACTGAGTCACCAGCTACAGGAGCAAGAAAATACACACTATTCTCATCTTTAGCATCTCTAAATCCAGACAAAACAAGGAAATGTCTATACAGTGGGGGAAAAAAGTATTTGATCCCCTGCTGATTTTGTACGTTTGCCCACTGACAAAGAAATGATCAGTCTATAATTTTAATGGTAGGTGTATTTTAACAGTGAGAGACAGAATAACAACAAAAAAATCCAGAAAAATGCATTTCAAAAAAGTTATAAATTGATTTGCATTTTAATGAATGAAATAAGTATTTGACCCCTTTGACTTAGTACTTGGTGGCAAAACCCTTGTTGGCAATCACAGAGGTCAGACGTTTCTTGTAGTTGGCCACCAGGTTTGCACACATCTCAGGAGGGATTTTGTCCCACTCCTCTTTGCAGATCCTCTCCAAGTCATTAAGGTCTCGAAGCTGACGTTTGGCAACTCGAACCTTCAGCTCCCTCCACAGATTTTCTATGGGATTAAGGTCTGGAGACTGGCTAGGCCACTCCAGGACCTTAATATGCTTCTTCTTGAGCCACTCCTTTGTTGCCTTGGCTGTGTGTTTGGGTCATTGTCATGCTGGAATACCCATCCATGACCCATTTTCAATGCCCTGGCTGAGGGAAGGAGGTTCTCACCCAAGATTTGACGGTACATGGCCCGTCCATCGTCCCTTTGATGCGGTGCAGTTGTTCTGTCCCCTTAGCAGAAAAACACCCCCAAAGCATAATGTTCTCACCTCCATGTTTGACGGTGGGGATGGTGTTCTTGGGGTCATAGGCAGCATTCCTCCTCCTCCAAACACGGCGAGTTGAGTTGATGCCAAAGAGCTCGATTTTGGTCTCATCTGACCACAACACATTCAGATGTTCACTGGCAAACTTCAGACGGGCCTGTACATGTGCTTTCTTGAGCAGGGGGACCTTGCGGGTGCTACAGGATATCAGTCCTTCACGGCGTAGTGTGTTACCAATTGTTTTCTTGGTGACTATGGTCCCAGCTGCCTAGAGATCATTAACAAGATCCTCCCGTGTAGTTCTGGGCTGATTCCTCACCGTTCTCATGATCATTGAAACGCCACGAGGTGAGATCTTGCATGGAGCCCCAGACCGAGGGAGACTGACAGTTTCTTCCATTTGTGAATAATCGCACCAACTGTTGTCACCTTCTCACCAAGCTGCTTGGCGATGGTCTTGTAGCCCATTCCAGCCTTGTGTAGGTCTACAATCTTGTCCCTGACATCCTTGGACAGCTCTTTGGTCTCGGCCATGGTGGAGAGTTTGGAATCTGATTGATTGATTGCTTCTGTGGACAGGTGTCTTTTATACAGATAACAATCTGAGATTAGGAGCACTCCTTTTAAGAGAGTGCTCCTAATCTCAGCTCATTACCTGTGTAAAAGACACCTGGGAGCCAGAAATCTTGCTGATTGATAGGGGATCAAATACTTATTTCACTCATTAAAATGCAAATCAATTTATAACTTTTTTGAAATGCGTTTTTCTGGATTTTTTTGTTGTTATTCTGTCTCTCACTGTTAAAATACACCTACCATTAAAATTATAGACTGATCATTTCTTTGTCAGTGGTCAAACGTACAAAATCAGCAGGGGATTAAATACTTTTTTCCCCTCACTGTACATGAATTATATAACATTATAAACTTTACAACAATCTATAACTCACTATGGATTGGTTTAAAGATGACATTTTAAATTTTACCTAAAAACAAACAAATTAAGTATAAATTTTTTTTTTTTAATACAAATAATTTATTTTTACATATTGGGGAGGTATTAAAGTTATTTTTGAAAAAAAAATTCCTAAAATCGTCTGTTTTGACTCTTAAATAGGTTAAAAGGATTTGTGCATCTGTTTTAATGTCTGCTGGGAAAGGGCAGGTGATGACAGACAAAATGTGAAATGGTGACTCTACCTAACCTGTAATACATGTATCTGACATTGTTCTAGCTTTTCTTCAATTCAACAAACAAAAGAAAAAGCCATCAATCCATTCACACAAGCCAGTCACTTAAGATCTAGTTACTAGATTATGAGAAGAAATAAACAAAGCCTATTTAAAAGCTAGCTGAAGGAAACATCTCCATGGAATGAAGTAGCAGAGAAAAAAAAAAAACAACAGACGAACTTTAGCCTCAAGGCTAATTACATTTAAAGCATGGAGCCTTGCAATGTTCTGCATGAACACCCTCGATCTCACATAACCGGTGGACTGACTGCATTGTGTGTGTGTGAAAAGGGAGATGATTCAAATTAAAGCACAATCCACAATCCACACATACACTCCATCTCCCACAGCGAACACACACTCGGGTTGCCCTCGTGGCACGACTGACAATTGAAATGAAACTCCATTTTTAATTCATTTTTAGTCTAATTATGTTAGATTTATTCTGAATTCGAGTATGTAAGAGAGAGAGAGAGAGAGAGAGAGAGGGAGAGAGAGAGGAGAAGTCTAAGAGCCTGTCCTGACCTTGAACTGCTTCTCAAGCCGGGTTTTGCCACTCCGGCCAGGGGTCAGGATGCTGTTGACGTAACTGTGCAGCTGGCTGGACAAAACTTCCGTCTCCTTCCCCAGTATGGCCTCCAACAAGGCATCATGAATGAAGACGTACTGCTCCTGAACACATGACAGACAAAAAAAACAACAGCAAAAAAACCCCAACAAGAGTCAGGTAATGTGTCAAAGTGTCAAAGAATGTGAGTGTGATGTGAAGCACACTGCTGAGACTAACCTCAGTTTGAACCAGGTAGTTCCTCTGTGTGCGTATGTGTTTAAGGAAACCCAGCACATTGACAGAGCCTTTATCCTTAATCTGCTGCAGCATGCTGTCAATCACGATATAGGTTCCTGTTCTGCCCACGCCAGCACTGTGGAAAATGAACACAAACACACACACACACACCCTGAAGCATTACATGCACATACAGTGTATATGTCCTGGTGTTTTCACTCAGCATTCAGTCTTCAATAATTAATTCATGTGTAGTCCTTTTTATTCTGATGGTATGTTTGTATTCAGCTGCAACAAAAATGTGCACACCTATAATAAGTTTAATAGTACAAACTTTATTACAATCTTTATTTAAGTTTGAAGGTTTTCCGTCAGGACAGTTACCTTTATAAATTACTCATTCAAAACGTGAACACTGTTGGCAATTAATAAAACAATTTCTTTTCATTAGCGCAAAAACAAACAAATAAATAAATAAATCAGTTTTTAATGTTATGACCAGTGATGTCACTCAGCACCATGTAAGTCCAAACTGCTTTGAGTTTGTCTTGGACAGACTCTTTGAGAACAATCTGGAAATTACCGCAGTGCCGAGCGACACCACAGGTCAAAAAATTTAATTCTCTGATTACTTTTTTTTGTTATGGCGCAGATTAATAGAACTACTTTCAATAGGTGACTGAATGAAATCACAGGTCAGAAAACATTTAATCAAAAATGCACCATGAATAGACATACAGGTGCATCTCAATAAATTAGAATGTCAAGGAAAAGTTCATTTATTTCAGTAATTCAACTCAAATTGTGAAACTCGTGTATTAAATAAATTCAGTGCACACAGACTGAAGTAGTTTAAGTCTTTGGTTCTTTTAATTGTGATGATTTTGGCTCACATTTAACAAAAACCCACCAATTCACTATCTCAACAAATTAGAATACTTCATAAGACCAATAAAAAAAACATTTTTAGTGAATTGTTGGCCTTCTGGAAAGTATGTTCATTTACTGTACATGTACTCAATACTTGGTAGGGGCTCCTTTTGCTTTAATTACTGCCTCAATTCAGCGTGGCATGGAGATGATCAGTTTGTGGCACTGCTGAGGTGGTATGGAAGCCCAGGTTTCTTTGACAGTGGCCTTCAGCTCATCTGCATTTTTTGGTCTCTTGTTTCTCATTTTCCTCTTGACAATACCCCATAGATTCTCTATGGGGTTCAGGTGTGGTGAGTTTGCTGGCCAGTCAAGCACACCAACACCATGGTCATTTAACCAACTTTTGGTGCTTTTGGCAGTGTGGGCAGGTGCCAAATCCTGCTGGAAAATGAAATCAGCATCTTCAAAAAGCTGGTCAGCAGAAGGAAGCATGAAGTGCCCCAAAATTTCTTGGTAAACAGGTGCAGTGACTTTGATTTTCAAAAAACACAATGGACCAACACCAGCAGATGACATTGCACCCCAAATCATCACAGACTGTGGAAACTTAACACTGGACTTCAAGCAACTTGGGCTATGAGCTTCTCCACCCTTCCTCCAGACTCTAGGACCTTGGTTTCCAAATGAAATACAAAACTTGCTCTCATCTGAAAAGAGGACTTTGGACCACTGGGCAACAGTCCAGTTCTTCTTCTCCTTAGCCCAGGTAAGACGCCTCTGACGTTGTCTGTGGTTCAGGAGTGGCTTAACAAGAGGAATACGACAACTGTAGCCAAATTCCTTGGCACGTCTGTTTGTGGTGGCTCTTGATGCCTTGACCCCAGCCTCAGTCCATTCCTTGTGAAGTTCACTCAAATTCTTGAATCGATTTTGCTTGACAATCCTCATAAGGCTGCGGTTCTCTCGGCTGGTTGTGCATCTTTTTCTTCCACACTTTTTCCTTCCACTCAACTTTCTGTTAACATTCTTGGATACAGCACTCTGTGAACAGCCAGCTTCTTTGGCAGTGAATGTTTGTGGCTTATCTAGTGAACCAAACTGAGAGACCATTTTGAAGGCTCAGGAAACCTTTGCAGGTGTTTTGAGTTGATTAGCTGATTGACATGTCACCATATTCTAATTTGTTGAGATAGTGAATTGGTGGGTTTTTGTTAAATGTGAGCCAAAATCATCACAATTAAAAGAACCAAAGACTTAAACTACTTCAGTCTGTGGCATTGAATTTATTTAATACACGAGTTTCTCAATTTGAGTTGAATTACTGAAATAAATGAACTTTTCCTTGACATTCTAATTTATTGAGATGCACCTGTATATGTGTCTTCTAATCATATGGTAGACCGACTTTTTTTAAAAAGAGATTTTTCATCATATAATTCCCAACAAGCTGCATTTTTAAATGTTTTATTTTATTTTTTACTTCTTATTATTGTTAATAACTATTGTTATCATAGATTAAATATAAAAGCTCTTTGTTAGTGAACATTTCTATCAGTTGTTACACTAAGTGTATACTGTACAATGTGTGTGTTTGTGTGTACCTGCAGTGGACGAGCATGGGGCCCATCTCGGGTGTCTGTGCTGCAGAAGATTTCCTGACGAAAGTGAGCACAGGCAGTGTGTACTCAGGAACGCCCATGTCAGGCCACTGTGTGTAGTGATACTGGATTACTGTTCTCTCACTCTGACGACTCTTTACACTGCCCTTCTGTCCCTACACACAAACACACAAAATTACAAAGACAAACCTTCACTATGCCCTTCTGACCTTTAAAACATCATATACACACCCTTTCACCTCACAAATGCTCATCCACCTACAATTCCTTCACATACATCTCTCTCACACTGACACACACCCAACTATGCACAACACCACATCAAACATCCTTTTTAGTCCTGAAACACAACGCACAGTGACATTCATGTACGTAATCCATAATGACTGAGAACACTGTTTGTTTTGGAAAGTAAATAGATTAACCTCTGGTCCTCTCCTACATCTAAGAGGCTTGTGTAAAAATGCCCATTATTATGGCTGGCTAAACACTTTATGTGTTAGTTAAGAGGATTAATTCTGAAGCATTACAGTCTTTTAACAAAGAAACACACTGTAAATCTCATGCCAAAATAAGCTTCTTAATTCCTGTTACTACCTCAAACCTAAAACACTTACAATCCTTCAATTGGAGTGAAACAGGCACTGTTACTTCCATCTATCCATCCATTTTCTGTAGAACTGAACTTTAATAAATTACGTCTATTGCAATTTTCTTAATTTTAGTGCAAATCCTTTTTCACAGATCTGTTCTAGTTCTCCTGTAACACCAGGCAGTGATCTACAGAGCAGAGTCTCCTTTTCAGGCTTTTACTATTCTGGTATAAACTTGGCCCATGGCCCACATCCATCTGTATCGGCACCTGTGTGACCGGTGCAAAGTCTAATCTCTACTTCAACATCTGCTACAAGTCAGATATTTCCAACAGCAGCAGTGAGTAACTCGCTTTCTTCAGAGTTCACTCCCAACCTGAAGTGGACACACCTGCTCCATCTGAACAAAGACTTCGGGACACTTTGGTTTAATCGGATCAAAGTGCACTGCATGCAGTGTGTGTGTTTCAGATCAACTGCAGAGAGTATGATCATGAGAGAGAGAGAGAGAGAGAGAGAGAGAGAGAGAGAGAGAGAGAGAGAGAGAGAGACAGACAGACAGACAGACAGACAGACAGACAGAGAGAGACAGACAGAGAGAGAGGGGGACAGACTCTGACCTTCTTGACTTTGGTGTTGCGGATGGTGAAGCGGCGGAGTGTGTAGCAGGCGTGCACCTTGCTGCTCTTAAGCGTCACCACGATGTTACCGTACTCCTCGCTGTTCTCCGTCGGCCAGTACTGATCACACTTTCTCTGTGCCACACACACACACACACACACACACACACACACACACACACACACACATTCCCATCCAAACAAGTTGCTTCATAAGTACGGCTTGACAGATTTAATGTTATAATTTTGCAATACATGGCAACCTCTGATCTCAAACTCACAAGGTTTCAGCTAAATCCATTTCTTAAGTCAGGATTAATTACCAACTTTGTTTAAGATGTCAACCGTTTTTCAGGGTTCGTGTAAAGATTATAAATTGTATGCAGTTAATTTTAACCATCATCACCCAATCACTTTTTTTCTGAGTGTCTACAATTAACTACAGTCAAGTGCAAACATAAGTATCTCTTTAGGACAGAATAAACAGTAAGATTAAGAATTGTTGAATGCATGTATCTTCTAAATGTGAATTTGGTCATTGTTTTGGAGCACACTAGCTTATAGATAACATTAATGCTAACATATTCATACTAAAAGCCACAAAACTTCAATTCTGATTTCATGAAAAAAAGTTCATTTCAAAGTGTGTTGTAAGTCTGGCTCTTTCTAAACATGATATACAGTATACTGTAATAAGCAGATCAAGAGGAGTCATGCCAAAACTTTTCAGAATATATTCTTGTGACTTTCCCTAATTTAATTTTTAACACTTTGAAATGATCTTTTTTTTTCTGCAAATAAATTGTAAAATAGAACTGTAATTCCTTTTAACCATTCAAAACCCATGGGGGATGCAAACCTTTGCTGTATTCACTTACATTATATGGATGTTTTTTGCTGTCCTTTTCATTTTTTCTTTGTTAAATATTGTTAAAAAAAAAAAAAAAAAAAGACATCTATGTTTTTGTGTCACATGCCAAATAAAAAGACTGAATCCTTGTAATATGTTATATTAGGGCGCATAAAGAAAGAAAAAAATCATCTGGTTCCTGTGTACTGTTTAGAAAGGAGATCAAGATGAAACAAAATGAAGCTGGTAGAAGACGAGCGCAAATGACGGAACTCACCCGTCCTTTCTCCACCAGGTTGGTAATCATGACAATGATGCCCGTGTTCTGCTCCCACACCATCCTCCAGAAGTCCTCGAAGGTGGACTTGAGGGGACCCTGAGCAGCAATGTAGGCCTTGGGCTTGTTGTAACCCTGAGAGACATGCATACACACAACAATATTCACAGTTACAGACTTAAGATACATCAAAAAATATGGAAGGGCTTCTGTTAAATGGCCATTTTCTGGGCGGCTCATTCAGATAATTGAAAATGTTATAAGGAATAAAAAAAAGGTGTTTTAATGGAAATGGCGGGGTGGTATGATGTGATCTGAGGCAAAGCTGGTACCAACACAGAGCTGATTATTTTCCTATAACAGCATGTCCTGAAGTGTTTTATTCCTAATTTACGGAGCCCCTGAAGTGACCTGTGCAGAAAAAAACAACACAGAGACTTTTGCGTGCGCACGAGAAACTTTTCAAGTGAGCAGGCGAAAAGTTTCTCGTGTGGACGCGTTACAGTTTCCGGTGTGGGTATAGCTCTCTTCTGTTTGCATCACTGCCATTGTTCATTTACACATAAACAAACCGAGAGCATGGATGTGCATGAATTTATAGAGATATATTTTAAAGTTGGCCTTCAATACAAAGACATTACTTCTGTTCTTGCCTCCCGACATAGGTATGTAATCACAGAGCAACATGACGCAAACGGACAGCTATACACACACCGGAAACTGTAACGCGTGCACACGCAAAAATTTCTGTGATTTTTAAAAATTTTTTTGCACAGGTCACTTCAGGGGCTCCGTGGTAATTTCTATGGGATTAGATTTGTGCCAAAAGTATTAAATGTAACTTTTCAAGAAACGAAAAAATATATACAGTGAGAAAGAAGATAAACAATCTGAAACTGAAAACAGTGAACTCAGTGGTAAAAATGTAACATTGCCTTCAAATAAACAGCATTCTTTTTTTAACAGTTTTCTAAGCTTCATTTTCGGTAATCATGGTTTATGAACACGCTGCCAGAGTTTTCATGTATGCTTTTAAACTTTTCGTTTACGCTCCGCAAGTTTACATTCGCCATTCAGTCAAAAACCTCTCTTGTGGGCGGGGCTTAACAACGATTTACTCTCATTGGCTAGTGAGACTTGGATCGACAGCTCGCTGACTAGAAAGTAGAGACTTCAGTGTCGTGAATTTTGGAGAGCGCTCTGGATGTGCTTCTCTGTATAGTTATAGTGTTTGTACTTTGTAGTGGAAATTACTTACTTACTTAGTCAGTATATTGGTTCGTAAATAATATTTGAGGTTGAGGTTTGGTCTCATAAGACTATGTTTTCGAGATGAGCTCTCGGGAGCTCATCGTCGTCATCATCAATGTCCTCCTCCTCCTCATTTTCGAGCTCCACTCAAGCTGTCAATCCAAATCTCACTAGCCAATGAGAGTAAATGAGTTTTTTCTTTCTCATTGTATATATTTTTTTTGTTTAATACTTTTGGCACAAATCTAATCCCATAAACTTGCCCATGCTAAGTAAGGAATGACACATGATATTATCCAACAAATAATCCACTTTGGGGTAATAATAGTGAATTATTTTCCTATAAAACAATACCCCCCAAGTGTTTAGTTCCACTTACATCACAGCAAGCTGCCAATGATAACAATTTTTATTTATTAATAAACAACACATCACACTTCATATCTGTTTTTAATCACAATTAACGTTATGGAACTTCCGAGAGACAACTTAGTTCATGTTATCTCTTATGTTACAGAAGCTATAAACATTTGTTTATAGCACATCTTGTTTCTCTCAATTTGAGATAATAAAAAACACAGCTTGTCATGTTACTGAGAAGCCAGAAAATGCAAAGCCCTCTGTCCTGAAGACTGTTACAGAGTGCTGACACTGGAGACTCCTTCCATATATGTTAAATAAACAACAGAGAGCTTCACTATATTAATGTTTGGGGATACATGTTTCTTTGTTAAATAACTATGTTTTGTAAATCTATTTATTAGTGGACTTATATTATGCGGCGCACACCTCATACAAGTTCCTGTGGGACTTGTTACTATAAAAAAAGTGCATTATTATAAACCTGTAATTTGTCTTGCAGCCAGAACTACGCTTCTATGCACGCTTAACTCAATTCTGAACACGGCCCTTTGGGACACACACAACCAGGAATAATCGCACTGATGAACAGTTATGTCCACACGGCTGTGGCTGATAAATTCGGTGAGACCTGTGAGCACAGATTGAGGAAAACACTCACGTCCACATAGTTAGCATTGATGTAGTCACTGTGTTTGGAGTCCTTGCCGGCTAATGGCCTCAGCTTCACTCGACTGTGATCATCTGGAGAGGGACAGAGGCAGAGAGTGTGAGTAGCATACAGAACGCACATACACACACACACACACACACACACACACACACACACACACAGAAAGAGAGAGAGAGAGAGAGAGAGAGAGAGGGGTAAAAGGTAAAGAGAGATACTCACATGCTACAATGTTGATGTATCTGTTCTTGTGCTTGTTGTCTGGATGATTTGAATGCTCCGATGTGATCTTCATATCGGCTGTGCAACGCTGCACTTCCTATAATTTAGCATGCGCACACACACACACGCACACACACACACACGCACACACACACACAGATGTCAATTTAAAAAACAATATAAAACAAAAGCATGATGTAGATTATAAAAATGTTCCACTAGCAGCAGCCTTTCCTATTTCTTTTGAATGATGATTCTGTACAACATGCAGAAGCAGCATCCATCACACACACACACACACACACACACACACACACCCACCCCTCAGTATCCTGCAGATACTCATTAGTTATATGTAGATTTTAAAGCCAACATCAATGCCAAAATCTTGGAACATTCAATGTAGAAATTATTACAGAAGAGCTTGGAGGTGGGGTTCATTTTTGTTGCCATGACAACAACTCCAGCACCTCAAATTATTTACACAACCGCCATTAAAAGAAGACAGGAGCAGTGAAGAGAGGTTTGTGTTTTATTTTATTTCTTTTAAAAAAGCAAAATTTATATTTCACTGATTACTTAGTGGTCTGGGGAGGACTGGAAAAGTCTGGGAAAACCCTTCATGTACTGGAATTTTGACCTTTTTCTACTCTATAAATTTGTGAAAATGTTGGTTGAAAAACAATATTTTGGTTTAAAAAAACATTAGACACTGAATTTAGACTGACTTCCATACATTTGCCAATTATCATTCATCTTTTGTAAGCACTTTATCCTGGTCAGGGCCATCTGAAGGCACCATGCACACCTACTGTACAACATGCGAAACTTCACACAGACTGGAACCTGTACTGAGGACTGAACCCTGGATGTGTACTACTTGAAAAATGCTCCACCTGATTAAGTAATGGTTTGACATTTAAATGGTTTGACTCCTCAAACAGCGCCAGCACCGTGTCTGTGAACTTCAGCATAAATACCAAATATCACTTATATAAATGATGTTTATTTCACAAACCCATTGACATTTAAGTGCTGCTGACCAATCAGACACCGGAGAGATGCTGTTGTATATGAGTGTGTGTGCATCCAGTGTGAATGAGGGGTGAGGGGAAGAGAGGTGTGTTGCTCTGATAGTGTGACACTTCCGAGGCGTTTAAAAAACTGCCAGAGGTGACAGCAACAGCAGAGACTTAGCAAGTGACATCTGTTTCCTGCAAGCTGCCTCCACCTCCAAGACACTCACATTCGCACACAAACACACACACACACACACACACACCAGTGACTTCATGCCAGCACTAACCTATGACTGTCCTATTTTTGTGACTATAACACAAATCCAAAAGTGAGGCACAGGATCATGTTTTTGGTGGTTGTTTGCATGATACATTTATGACCATATTCCCAGAAGGTAACCAGGTGAAAAGCAGGGTAATTGTTTCAATGGGATTCAAATCCGGGCTTTGACTAGGCTATTCCATAACCCCCCATTTCTTCTTTTTGAGCCATTCCTTGGTGGATTTGCTTGGGTACTTAGGATCATTATCCTATTGAAAATGTCAATTTTGTGTCATTTGATAGAGTGTATCAACCTTTTTAATAGGCACTGTTTCAAAGAGGATCAAATGTTTGCTTGTCCAAATATGTCAAAAAAAGCCAATCATTTCCATGGGGTGTACTTATTTTTTCACATGACTGTATTTCCTAATTTTTCCAAATATGTGAGTACAGCAACGATTAGCTAACGTTGCTGGTTACATATCTGAACAGGCTTAGTGTTAACTAAATAACATTAATGCTGCAGCTTCACAGGAGTAATCTTAACTTACCTCAATGCGGTACGAAGACTTTTTCATTCCAACATGAGAAAACATTTCTCGCAAATATGGCCACAAGTGTGGTTGTTCGTCTTTGTCACCGGAGTAGCGGGCGCCGCCGTTATTTCTGCTTCCATCATGAAATCGGTCTCATGGTCATTACTGTCGATTGGAACTCACTTGCTAGAATCTGACATGCCTAAGCTTGAGTGGAAATCTTCTTCTTCTTTTCTGTTTTATGGCGGTTGGCAAACCATCTTAAGGTGCATTTCCACCACCTATGAGTGGAAATCGAAACTGTGGCTTTGAGAGCACTCGTTTGCACTTGCAAACAACCAGTGATCTAACTTGCAAGTATTGGACCACTGAGTCGTCAAAACTGTTGCTTGCAGACTGTGTTCTTGGGTGTGGGATAACAAAATTCTATTTTGTAGTAACGAGGATGCTTAGGGGAAATGTATCGGAGATACATTTTATTTAGGAAATGTAGTGGGGTAAAAGTAAACAGAAGTTGACAAATATAAAAACTCAAGTAAAGTACAGATTCTCTTACTGCAACAACGTGTTATTAATTTGTTACAGTACACCACTGAGAGTCTGACCTTTGTCTAATCCCCTAGTGCATGGCATAGCAGAACTCCTTCAGTACGATCAAGAGCAAGAAAATGGCAAGAAACTGCAGCTCTTGTGTGTGTGTGTGTGTGTACAGGCAAATGCATTATATCTAAAAGCAGTAATGTATAACTAATCATCTATAAGCTTTGTGTGTGATGTAACTGTGTGTGAGTCTTAGATTGCACCAAATCATCCCAAAGCTTTTCTGTCTCTTTAAGTCTTTGGACTCTTTCCTGCTCTACCTATTCATCCATAATTGCCCCCCTCCCTCTATCTCTCAGCACACACTGCCAGAACAGCAGTACAAGATGCCATACTCCAAATATCCCCCCCCCCAATCTTTCTGGCTCCCTCTCCTAAAGCCCTCTTCTTTTCCCAGGAATCCCTTTAAAATCTCCCACTTGGAATGCAAACAAGCCTGAATTCTTGCCACCCCAACCACCTCTCTCTCTCGCTCTCTCTCCGGCCAAAGCAGCACAAAGCCACTTGTTAGAGGCCCTAGAGGCACCCTCTAAAAAAAAAAAGGGGTGGTGGGGGGTGGGGGACGGGGGGTGCTGGTGGTGGTTGGCTCTGTCCTTTTCTGCTATAATGGATGGAGAGGTACGGGGGAAGAAAGGACGAGGCAGCAAAGAGGAGGCTATTGAATGACATGACGGCCCCCTGACACCACTTCTCTTGAGTGTGTAAAGAGAAGTACAAGCATGTAAACTCCATCCACACACTCACCTTCACTCTCTATCCTGATTAAAGTGTTGCTTAGTGTCACCACACACATATTTACAGACCCCTGCGATAAAATTAGTTTGCTCCGTCGATCAAAGACATAGACATCTCATCTAATGCCAGTTTATTTTTATCATATTTTTGCATTATAACTACACTATCTCTAAAACACAATAGCCAGACTATAAAACAGACCAGTCTAAATTGCAGATCCGATGCCAGTGTTAGACTCGAGAACTAGACCTCTAGCTTGTGCTAAAGTGTCTGGCACGTTTCTTTAATAACTATGGCCAAGAATCGTCTACTTTCAAAGGATGAGGCCGTTTGAGTGACATTTTAAACAGGCAACCATGTTTACTCACCACTAACTGTTTACATTTTTTTAAAAATTAAATTAAATTAAAGAAATTATGCTGGGGACTTCTTTTAATCCAGTGACTACATCTTGCTCCAAAAGTGTCACAATTTAAAAATGTGTTTTCCCACCTGACAGCCAGTTAGGTTACAACCGTGAAGATTCTGAAGCTAGTGGCCAGAAAAGCGTACAAAATAAGAACATGGTCGGAGCTTCTGAGGTAGAGACCATGCCTGTGTCTAAATCACAGACCTAACTGTCTAGGTTGTCTAGGTTTTCCCAGTGATTGACTGAAAGAGTGAAGTGGAATCAGAAAAGCAGAGAGATGTTTCTATAAAAAAAGAAAAACACTTTTCACCCAGGGAAGTATTTACAATCAAAATCGGCCCTGACATCTTGTAGTAGTAAGTCTTAATGAAAGGAATTTTTATTTATTCGTGATGTTTTGCCACTTATTCAAAGGGCTTCATTAGTGAATATATGGAGAGAAAATTTAAACTGTGTAATTCACAGCTATGAAATCATGAGATGGTGTATTAATATTACTGAATGCAGTGTTATATTAGAGAACGCTTTCTGGACAGAGGTGATTTCTCACCTATGTCACACAGGACCAACTATTTCTGAACAAACATGACCTACTTATTCCATCTTGGTATATTTACACCTATTGCCTCATACCAATTCACACCTCCGGACTCGGGTATCGTGTCAATCTCTTGAGATCATATGTGTGAATTATACACAAATACACAGGAAGTCCAATCTACATGACATTCAACATGACCCGAGTGACTGAAATGGTCACACACAACCTGTCTCATGGGTCCACAAAAAAAAAATAAAAAGCTTGACACCTCTTATCTTTAGGTATAAAGCAGCAGACGGTTGGATAATATGAGACGTGTGGTCCTGTCCCTCTGTGGATTACTGATCGTTTTTGATCTGGCCGTAGATTAATATTAATACAACCTAAAGGGGCTGACAGCTCGGCACAGATGTGACATGATTTTCTGGCCTGGGCAAGGCAGGCTACAACCGAGGGCTGGTCATGTCCAAGACCATCTGGTTTACACACACACACTCACACACGCTCACAGAAGGGCTATAAAACATCCATATTAGCTGACACATTGACAGAGTGATGCCAGTCTGGCCTATAATGAGATCCTGCCAGAAATGCTTGACACACATACAAGCTTGTGGCCACATAAAGACCCACACACACACACACACACACACACACACACACACACACGGGGTGTACATGCCAGCTGTTCATAGACATAGACTAAATGTTGTGAGCAAAAGCCATTACAGTACAGAGAGCCTGGGTGTGTGTGCGTGTGTGTGTGTGTGTGTGAGTGTGTGTGGTACTTGTGAAATAAGGCATGACATGACATCTCACCTCAAAGTCTTCAGAGAATCCATGCTGGTTGTTGGCATACAGATCTGATATGTGCTTGATAAACTGTTTGACGGGGATCGCCTCCATGTCATCTGCAACACAGCCAGAGAATCCTTTTGCATGTAATGACATAATAGCAAATTTTTGGCCTTAATAATGATAACACATTAAGCACTGCCCATGATACTGATACATGATACTGATAATGATTGGAAAAGCACAACAGCAGCACACAGACAAATACAAACATCCCTGTAAGTGATTTATATGCCGTGGTTTACTACATAGATTTAGATCCCGAATGAGGGTGCCAGAGGCAACAGTGGCGAGAAAAAAACTCCTTAACATGACATGAGGATGAAATATTGAGAGGAACCAAACTCAAAAGGGAACATGTCCTCTTCCGGGTGACACCGGGTAGTGGGTTTATAAATAATTACTGTATACAGGTGTAGAAGAGTAAAGACGTCCTGTGTTGACAGTCTTTATGATTACAGCAGAAGTTCTTAGGCACTAATCTACAGTATCCAGATCAGATTATCCACTGAAACATACATGCAGAGTTTAAATCATATTTACATCATGTTATTACTTTTTAAAAACTCTATCCCTTTTATTAGTACATAATACTAGTCCAATGTAAGGAAATAATGTTTATCTACATGGTGGTAATAGTCATTGCAAACTTAACAAGCTGGCTGGCACTGAGGTGTTTTTCACTCTTTGATGATTGTTGGTTGTCATTTTCACTGACTCACCAATAAACGGATTCATTTTCAATAATCCATCCATCCATCCATCCATTTTCTGTACCGCTTATCCTACACGGTTGCAGTGAGCCTATCCCAGGAAACCTGGGGCACAAGGTGGGGGACACCCTGGACGGGATGCCAACCCATCGCAGGGCATAATCGCACACACACATTCACACACTACGGACAATTTAGAGATGCTGATCGGCCTACAGCGCATGTCTTTGGACTGGGGGAGGAAACCGGAGTACCCGGAGGAAACCCCTGGAGCACGGGGAGAATATGCAAACTCCGCGCACACAGGGTGGTGGCGGGAGTCAAATCCCTAACCCTGGAGGTGTAAATAATATTTAACTTACGTACTCTTATTTGTTATATTTCAATAATTCAGACCTCAGGCATAAATATGAACGAGTTACACAACTGTGTTGAAAATAAACCATTTATCCTCTCATCACCCTTCAAATTTCCCTTTGGGGTTCAATAAAGTCCATCTCTCCACCCACCCACCCATCCATCCATCCATCCATCAGTTTCATCCTGACATTCCAGCACTGGAGTTGAGCAGTGAAAGGGAGATTTGACCGAAAAAATATTTGGTGATGCTCATTTTACTCCACATCAGTAGATGTTTCCTGAAAAAAAAGACTTGCTCTAATGTTTCAGTACCCACTTTCTTAAATATTCCAATGAGACAAATGAAACCAGGGAAAATTAATTTCCAGTCTACATGTGATACAGGTGGAAGTCTGATGGCTTTGACCTGCCCGGAAAGCATTAATGATTCAAACCTCCATCTGTTCACTCACCAAATAAAGTGAGAGAGTGAGAGCGTGAAGTATTTTGGTGATTTGGTGCTGGTGTAAAAGTAAGAAGGGGTGGATTTAAAATAAATGCATTAATAAGGTGTGTGGTTGGACGGTAACATCAGAGACTGCTTCATTTTCACACACTTTCTTACAGATTTCACTTCAATATTCTAGTGGTAGAAAAAAAACAGGCTGACTGTTCTCATTTAATTGTGTGTATTCACTCACACAGGACACTGTGTCTATGTGAATTATTTATATTGATTCTGTTAATAATTATAATAGTCATAACACCAGAGAGGTATTGCAAGAATCATAACAGAGCTGGGCTAAAATCCTTTAACCATCTTTATTAGCGGGGTGAAAAGCTCATCACTCCCTGTTCATGTTCAAATCAATGCCGTGATGGATTTTTACATCCAAGGGTCATTACCCTAATCTAGCAGAGGAGTAGTCTGGAGCAGGCAGTAAAATAAGCTCGACTCCACTCCATCTCTTCTTACAGTTACACACTCATACACACACTTTTCACTCCACAAGACAGCTCCAATTATTTCTACACAGAGTGCAAAAGGGCAGAAGGAGAGTAAGGGAGAGCGCTGGGTAATATATGAGCAAGTGTGTAAGATGGAGTGTGAATAATAGCACCAGCCTCTAAGCTACCAGGCTAAAACCCGAAACCCAAACAGTGTAAACAGCGCCGTATTAAGGGTTGGTGTGCAACCATAAACACACACCTCGTGTTCTGAGTAAAACATGCTCTTGAAAGATGGCCATTGGCTCATGATACTAACATCCCGGTGTTAATTGTTATGAGCGGAATGGCAAAAATGTGAACACGTCCACTGACCCATTTTTACTAATGAACTAGTGCTTCAGTCCTGAGGCCTTGTTTATAAAATATTTGTAAAGCCACATTTAAGCTTTAAAGTTCACGGATTTTATTTTACATTAAAAGTGATGTACAGTGCCCTCCACTAAACCCTTCGTACCCTTCGTAAATATGAGCAAAGAAGGCTGTGAAAAATTGTTCAAAAAATTCACAAAAATACTCTGCTCTCATGGATATCAAACAATTGCAAACACAACACAGGTTTATCTAAAAAAAAATCTTTTAATTATGTTAAATATATGTGTGCATTCATATGAGAAAAATATATTTGAAGTATATTTCCACTGATATTTTACTTTTAAGTACACCTGGGTGACTAGGAACAGGAAATTGTTCAACCATGACTTCCTGTTTCACAGGGGTATAAATATGAGGTAACACATAAGCCAAATTCCCTTAGTCGTTCATAACATTGGGTAAGACCAAGGAATATAGCTGTGATGTGTGGCAAAAGGTTGTTGAGCTTCATAAAATGGGAAGTGGCTATAAGAAAATAGCACAAGCATTGAAAATGCCCATTTCCACCATCAGGGCAATAATTAAGAAGTTCCAGTCAACTGGAAATGTTATGAATCAATCTGGAATTTGACGTGTGTCTATATTGTCTCAACGCACTGTGAAGAGGATGGTTCGAGTGGCCAAAAAATCTCCAAGAATCACAGCTGGAGAATTGCAGAAGTTAGTTGCGTCTTGGGGTCAGAAAGTCTCCAAAACTACAATCTGAAGTCACCTACATCACCACAAGTTGTTTGGAAGGTTTCAAGAAAAAAAGCCTCTACTCTCATCCAAAACCAAACTCAAGCGTCTTCAGTTTGCCAGACACTACTGGAACTTGGGATCAGGTTCTGTGGTCAGATGAAACCAAAATAGAGCTTCTTGGCAATAAACACCAGAGGTGGGTTTGGTGTACACAGAGAGGTAGCCATATGGAAAAGTACCTCATACCCACGGGGAAATATAGTGGTGGCACTTTAATGTTTTGGGGCTGTTTTTCTGCCAGAGGACCTGGACATTTTGTTAGGATACATGGCATCGTGGACTCTATCAAATATCAACAGATATTAAATGAAAACCTGACTGCCTCTGCCAGAAAGCTTAAAATGGGCAGTGGTTGGATCTTCCAGCAGGACAATGATCCAAAACATACATCAAAATCAACACAAAAATGGTTTACTGACCACAAAATCAAGGTCCTGCCATGGCCATCCCAGTCCCCTGACTTGAAACCCATAGAAAACCTGTGGGGTGAACTGAAGAGGAGAGTCCACCAGCGTGGACCTGGAAATTTGAAGGATCTGGAAAGATTCTGTATGGAGGAATGGTCTCAGATCCTTTGCCATGTATTCTCCAACCTCATCAGGCATTATAGGAGACTCAGAGCTGTTATCTTGGCAAAGTATTGACTAAAAGGGTGCCAATAATTGTTGCACATCTCTATTTAACAAAAACTGTGTTTTGTTTGCAATTGTTTGATATCCATGAGAGTAGAGTATTTTTGTGGATTTTTTTTAACAAAAGATCAAAAGGTTAAACAATAAAAATAATTTTTCACAGCCTTCTTTGCTCATATTTACCAAGGGTGCAAAGATTAGTCGAGGGCACTGTATACACCGAGGTTTATTAAACTTAAAACTAACAGCAAAACATTGTTATATGGATGCAAACGTTTCTTAAGCTCATACACAGGTACACTAATATACGCTCACGTTTGTGCCTGATAGAGAACTTTTAGTCCGTCCCTGTTTTACACACATGAGCGAGTGAATTTATTTACGGAATAACTCTAATGTTGTTTATGAAAAAGTAAAAATGTATGTATTAAACATGTTTAAAGTCAAGGAACTATATATTAATGTCTTAACTAAAAAAGTTAAAAAAAACAAAAACACAAAAAAAAAACCCACTGGCAACAAAAGTGAGTACACCCCTTTTGTTGCCTGCGGTTTACACTGTTATACAAGCTGTACACTCACTACTTTACACTGTAGCAAAGTGTCATTTCTTCAGTGTTGTCCCATGAAAAGATATAGTAAAATATTTACAAAAATGTGAGGGGTGTACTCACTTTTGTGAGATACTGTGTGTATATATATATATATATATATATATATATATATATATATATACATACACATACATACATACATACATATATACATACATACACACACACACACACATTGTTTATATATATATAAATAAACAATAAACACTTTCACCCACAAGTAAATCAAATAAATAGCTGTAAGTTTTAATCAATAAGTTAACTTCAATGTAACAATATAAAATCTTTAGTCACTAACTATAAGGAATTAAGTAAACTGTATATATGTGCAGAAACTGAGGAATTGTTTTATTTGTTTGTTTATTCATCTGCAGGTAAATTAGCTAAGAATTTAATTAACTAGTCAAGCTAGTTAACTGGCTTTAAAACCACAAACAAGCAAGCAAGCAAACAAACAAATAAATAAATAGATAAATAAACAAATAACCACAATGTGACAATATACAATCTTTAATCACTGCTGAATATATGTGCAGAATTGAGGAATTTGTTTATTTATGTTTAAATGTTAATAATCATAAGACTTTTTTGCTACCTAAAGAACCAATATTTCACATTTTAACCTAAACATAAGGTTACTAAAGCACATCAAACAAAAATGAAAAACCGGTTCCTTTGTTCCTTTTACATAAGATGCATATAGGCGTGATATAATAAATATTAGGTTTGGTAAGCTATCAGACACAGCAGCTGTGTTTGTATTGATAAGGACATTTCCACACACACACACACACACACACACACACACAAGGCTTATAAAGTATGATTAATAAACAGACCACAGGTTTGGGCATTTTATAATGAGATGTCCACGTTGTATGGTTTAAGCAGGACTGTTGTCATGAAACTCACCTGGGATGGGGATGACTGGAATACTCTCATTGGGCACCACTCGCGGAGAGCTGCTGTCCTCCACGTAGAAATGAGCAGTCTGGAAACACCTCCTAATACACACATGGAGAAGAAGAGTGTGAGAGAGAGAGAGAGAGAGAGAGAGAGAGAGAGAGAGAGAGAGAGAGACACAGAGAGAGAGAGAGAGACAGAGAGAGAGAGAGAGAGAGAGAGAGAGAGAGAGAGAGAGAGAGCTCATTAACAACTGTTAAAATAAATAATTCGGCACCACATGAACCCTAAAATAAACATGCCCTAATTTACTTCACAGGTCCTGCAAAGAGAAAATCATAATTATAATCTCAAACTTATTCAGACCCTCTTTGAAAACAGAACACAACGCAAATAGAGTGATACAGAAATTCCGAGAAATGAAAGAAAAAAGTTTGCGGTGTGATGGATTAGTCACAGTGAGTAACATCCGCTTTGGTGATTGATCATCATACAGCAGTGAAAGACTCAGGCCAGGATCAAAGTGAACTTTCCACTCGTATCCAAAGAGCAAACACTAACTAAACACGCGCGCACACACTCAAACTAGCACGAGCACACACTTAAGAATGTAGTAGGAAACATTATCTCCAGAAAGCCTTTTCCAAAACAAACACAATATGGCAGTATGATAGACCTCGGAGAGCGCTAAGTCTACACAGATCCGGCGAGAAAAACGACACAGGCACACGCTCACGAATACAGCTCTCAGCGGAAACAACAACAACACGAGTGTCAAGAAGAATCTGCTCCAGTTCCAAAAGCAGAGCGCGAGAAAACTGGTTTAGCTTCTTTGGCTCACACAGAAACAAAACAGCCCTGATAACACCTCTGAGAGAAAGTGGTAAACAAAAAAAAAATATTGAGAGAGCATGAAGGAGCAAGAGAAAACCAGAGAGACAGGTTGTAGTCATTAATTGTCCTGAATGGAAGAGAGCAGGTTTGTCTTCCTACCTGTACTTCACACACAGGAGAGAACACAATCTGTTCATCCTCCGACAGAACGAGGGATCTGATGAGAAAAGTAGGAGAGAGGCAGAAGCTTTGGCATGCTGTTGATGACTGATAGGACGACAGAGACGGAGAGTGGAGAGGAGGACTGAGGGAGGGTCTCTCCTGTGTCATGCTCGTTTAACTCTTGGGGTCAGAGCCACACGGCTCTGCGTAAAAAAAAACAAAAAAACAAAAAAAACACTGACCCTGGAACAGCCTCGCATGTGTGTCCCTGACCTGACGCGCAGCTCAGATGATCTCAGATCTGCTGAAGTGCAGGGAGGTGAGAGAGAGGCAGTCCTAAGTCCATTCAATAGGATTAACTTTGCACGACATTCTGCCTCCACCCCCAACACCTGCTGCTTGCTCTGTCATACACACACACACACACACACACACACCCTGGTGGCTGGACACTCCTTTATTTTCTTTTTTTTTTCGTACTCTCTATACTTTGTGGTCAGTAAATGAAGGGAGAAAAGAAAAAAAAAAATCGAACGCGACTATGTTAACCTGCTCCCAGCCGTGCCAGAAAGATCAGCCTTTAAACCTCTAAGTTTCTTCAGGAACCCTCCTGAAGGATTTCTTTCATGTGCTGAAATTCACGTGTGACGTCGAGAGCCTCTGTGCTCCGCACGCCTGCGCTGCTGAACAAAGACCAAGCTATGGCACGGGAAGCCACAGCCACAGCCAAGCATTAATTAGCACGTAGAACTGCTGAGGAACTTAAACAGGATATCGGTTTGGTGGGTGATTTAAGAGCTGTGAAATGTGTCTTTGCAAAGTTTTCAACAATTTATGAATCATTTACTGAGTAAAGGTCGGTTTGTATAAGAGGCAGAACAGGATGAGAAATTAAGACGATAACTGTATGACTCAGTATTACAGCGTACAGTGCATCTCATTACGCATATTTAAATACGCATCTTCACAAAAGAGGACATTAAATGACTACATTGGGAATGTAAATATTACATTATTTACTTTCGGTTGAATTGATTTGAGTGAGCCAACTGGTTAACGTGTGGAAATATTCACTGCTGCACTCTTAAGAAGATTGGAATTTAAAATCCCATTTAAAAATGTATCGAACATGTTACAGGCAAGTGTTATTGTGTCATAAAATATAACAGCCTATCACATTCCAATATGCAAATGGGAAATTCTAATTTACATGGTTATTACATTTTTGGGGAATCTGTCAAGCATGTAACTATAACCAATATAAAAAAGGTGTTCAAAATATTTTGGGTGACATAAGACTTAAGAGGGTCGCTCTTAGCTATCAGTCATTTAAACGATAAAATTTAAAAGGATTATGTATACCGCTACAGCGTTACATTAAGCAAGGTAAAAAAACATGGTGGAGTGTGCTACAGGAACATAATCAGTGACAGCATAGTCATTGATTACCCTGACCTGAAAAGTTTTATTCTTCTTATACCACATCAATGCAAACGATTACAATCTTTTATTTATTATAGAACGACATCATGTTTTTTAAAAATCTATTAATAGCTACATTTAATGTTATGGGTCGTCCATGAAAGAAATGAAAAGTTAAGAGAAGAAAAAGCAATGTCATGTTACGAAGAAATGTCAAAGTGCAAACTTCTCTGCCCTCAAAACTTTCCACGACACTAAACTTTTCCACAAGTCAAGACTTTCTGACCAATCCAATTCAAAAATTTAAGAACCTCTAGTTTGTACAAAGCCAAGACGTTAGCACCGAATCAAAACTCAAGAGTAAACAGATTATATAAGCATCGCTGCTGATGCACTGAATCTGTCCATTAAAGAGTGATTGTGCGTCTCTTGGCAGATAAAGAGCTCATCAACTGCCATTGAATGGACCGCTGACAGCCCGAAGGCTTTTAACGTCGGAGCTGAAGTCCTCAGTAAGGCCCAACCCTGTCCATCACACCACAGAGGAGACTCCTGATCTCCACCCCCACACCCCCACACACACACACTTTCAGAGCAGCAGAAAAGACAGAGAAACACAAAAAGGGTTGAGAAGATGGGCGGGTGTGAGAGAGAGAGAGACCTGGATGAAGAGTGAGAAACACGGAAAGAGAGACAACACAAAGGCAGAGATGTTGAGGGGGGAGAGAGAGAGAAAGAGAGAGACAGAGTGAGAGTGAGAGAGAGTAATGGATTGATGAACAGTTTATCAGTCTGACAGTTTATCTGTCATGGAGACTACAGCCTCATACATACTCCTCCTTTAGCCAACATGGACACGGACACACACACACACACACACACACACACACACACACACACACACACACACACAGCCAATAATAGCTAAAAACTTAAAATGATTTAAGATGGGTAGAACATAATCTGTAAAACATTTAATATGCATATTGCTTTTCTTTCATTTTCAACAGTATTTTGTAATTTATTTGGAGTTGGAAATGTCAAAGCTCATTAATACAACGGTTGAAATGTAAACAATGCCCAGGCTATTTATTCCTCATTTAAAAACCAGTACTTTTTATTTTCAAATTAAATTTGTTCTGGGTTGGAAGTAAAATGGAATGTTAGAAATTAAATAACAGATAGAAAATTAGGCATAACACGTGTCCAAAAAAAAAAAAAAAAAAAAAACATTTTTCAAGAACTTAAAATAAATGTAAACAGACACACTAATCATTAAGTTTCACTTTTACATTGCTATACTGAACGTTTTTGTTTTTTGTTTTTCCCAGTTTAAATTGTGAGAAAAATATGCTGAAAAAATAGAAAGTCCTCAAATACCATTGGTTTTATATTTACTTTCCTGGAAATGATTTAATTTGAGTAAAAAATTCAGGTTACGCCTACTTGACTTTGCTCCTAACTGCTGTGCTTTGTCAAATTTCAAATGTCAATTTGTTAATCATTTAAACTCACTAAGTAGTTTTCGAATGAATTAATCCTGGAGATCATGCATAACACCCGAGTTTGAACTTTTTGTTATATTAAGGAATGTTAATGTAGTGCTCACGCACACAGTCAATTAATAATCAATAATAAGTTCATTAATAAGTTAAGAGGAGAGCATCCACACTTTAGCGGGGTAGATGTTATGTACCATGATCTAGTTGGCCATTAGCAGTTAGAGTGGTGTTAAATAAGGCTAATCTCTCACTGTAAGTGTGCACAGAGCTGTGTGTGTGTTGTGGGACTATACAGCATCCGCAGAGAGATCACAACCATAACTTCCCCATCGTACTTACTCATGCACACACACACACACACACACACACACACACACACACACACACACACGTAGGGCATGGACTGAGGGTTCTGGTGTCCAGCTGAGAGTGAGTGGGAGCAGATGGGTGAGTGTGTGGGTGTGTGCTCAGAGCAGGGAGCTGTGACCTGGAGACGAGTTGCCGTGCGAGTCAGAGCTGTTTAGTAAACACACCAACACCCAGTGAGCACACGACACACTTCTGGGAGATGGACTACACAGCTGAGGGATAAGAAATTCCCAGAAATAGAAACGGACCAGACGCACATCTTGGTCTAATTCGCAAAAAATAAAGCCTTTCCCACATTTCCCCGAGGCCGCCTCAGACATGTGGGGAATCTGTGCTCCACACTGAGTGGGTACAGAGCGTGATTCTCAAACAAAAGAACACTGTTTAATTTGAAATAAAGTGCTGCTATTTTGCAGTGTGTGCTAACTGTTAGATTCGTGACACTGAGAAAAGGAAGCTTTTTTGTTCCTGTTTATTGTTAATGAAGGTGCCAAGGGAAAGCAGAAGTCCAAAAACTCTAAACTGCCGTCCACCTTGCTCCAACCGAATGCCTCTGTAGAAACAACGTGCAGTCTCTCTCTCTCTCCTCCATTTCACTCTCTCTCTACCCTCCTCTGTCTCTCTCACTCTCTCTAACTTCCATCTCTCTCTGTCCTTGTTCTTTCTTTACTCTGTCTCTCTTTCTCTCCAGCTCTCTCTATCCTCTGTCTCTCTCAATCTCTATCATCCATCTTTTGCTCTCACTCACTGTCTTTTTCCATCTCTCTCTCTCTCTCCATCCAATCTGTCTTACTCTCTCACTCACTGTCTTTTTCCATCTCTCTCTCTCCCTCCAATCTGTCTTACTCTCTCACTCACTGTCTCGCTCCATCTCTCGCTATCCTCCATCTCTCTCACTCACTCTCTATCGTCGGTCTCTGTCTCTCTCACGCTCTATCCTCCGCCTCTCTCTTTTTTTAAATCTGTCTCTCTATCCTCTCCCTCTCTCTCTGCAAACCTCTTTAGGATCCTCCTTCACCAAGCCTGAGTGAAGGCCATGACAACAGGTCCTTGGTAACCGCTTCCATAGCACTTGTATCGCCACGGCAATGTCCTGAGGGTAGGCTGCAGACCCTCTTCATCTTACTTACCGTCACATGTGGGTTGGACTTTACACACACATACACTCTCATAACCTGCTCTCGCAGTGTTGTAAAGGTTCCAAGAGCCTCGACATGATAAATGACTAGTTCTTAACTCTTCGCTTACACACACACACACACACACACACACACACACACACACACACACACACACACAGCAGAAGATACAAAAACCAGATGACCAAAAGTGTAGGAAACAGACAGAAAACACAAACTGACACAGTGAATCAGTGAATCAATTGGAAAGTGAGTCAATGAATCTGTCCAGTAGCTGAATCAATGAATCAGAAAATGGCTTATCTCAAATGCAGTCGATCAGCCAAGACATGCTCCGAGTTTGTTTCTCTAGTTTTCTGTTAAACGACCCGATTCAAGTTTGAGGTGAGTGTGTGACGAATTAGACTTATTAGACCCTTACTTATTAGCTAAAATAGCCTTCTAGACCACTGTAAAACTAAAATCTTGGCTGAATGAGTACATTTGGGGGTAAAGTCATCCTTAATCCTTTCTCTTTCTTTTTCTCACCTCCAGTAGACAAGGACAGCGAGGAGGAGGATGAGGCAGAGGAAGGTGAGAGCAGACACCACTACTAGAGGAATGATCCACTCCATCCTGCCTGAACCGGGAACTGGCCGCATATTGGAGACTATAGTCCGCTCTGAAACACACACACCCGTGCACACACACACACACACACACACACACACACACACACACACACATATATATAAAGTGGATTTACAGAGCGGCATACTGCTGCATGTGCTATAAAATATTTATCACAGGAAGGAACTTTTCTGTGTTGCGTATATACAGTATATCCGCATTTAAGTATTAGCACCCTTAAGAGATTCCTCTCAGAAATGTCCATCTGTGAATGTGGCCTTTCTTTCTTTATCAAAATCATATATTAGCACCTTTCACTGGTTTATTTTAAGGTGGAATGTGCTGCAAGCTGAAAGCGGAACTGCACTACGCTACTGATGTGTAGAGAACGACAGGAATGATATGTACAGAGGGAAAATGTTAAATCCAACACGGCACTCTGATGTTAACAGCCGTCTCCACTGCCGTTTTCTTTCTTTTTCATTTTTTTTTTTTTGGTTATATTTGTACATCACAGACGCTCTGACGTTGTCAGAAATTCTCAGAAAAGTCAATGCTCATGGAAGATATAAATTTAGATCTTTTACAATCTCTCTGTGGGTTGTGAGAAAAGGCTATGATGTAATAATTATCATCATCATCATCATCATTATCTTTATTTATATAAGTGCTTTACACAGAAGATTAAAAATTAGACAAAGAATAAAACAATCTACAATCAAACAATACATAGGATAGATTTAAAAAAAAAAAAAAACATTCATTCATCAAAAAAAAAAAAATTCTATTTCATCTTACTGTTACTATTTTTTTTTTAAAATATGCACTACAAAAGTTTTCTATCAGCACTGCTACCTGCTCAAAATCTGCCATGCAGTCATGTGGTTCTATAGCTACTGTGTGTGTGTGTGTGTGTGTGTGTGTGTGTACTCTGCCCTGTTTACTCATGCAACACCGTGCAGCACGTTCGCTCTTATAAACACATGCGCGTGCGTGCGCACACACACACACACACACACACCCTTTTCCCTGTTACTGTTCTCTCCTGTCTGCAATCTGAAAAAGAATATTTTAATACTGATGCTCTGAACCTATCAAACAAGAGACAATGATTTCTTATTCTCTCTCTCTGATACATGCACGGTCGGGCTATGCAGCTTCTAAGCACGCTCGCTGGCACACACACACACACACACACACACCAAAAGAGAGAGAGCCTACCAGAGCTCCAGACTGCAGAATCATTCCCGGAGCTCATGTTAGTGATTCAGAGGCGACCGTGACGGGCCTGAACCCTGCAGAGCTGCAGCTCCCAAACCCCACGACCTCCATGAAACTCTGCTGCTACAGCACTACGCTAACACACTATGCTAACAAGCTGCTGATGCTGTCTGGTCCCTGCCTCTTTAGCCAAAAAAAACAGGGCTCGTATATGAGAGGGCAGAGCACATACACACAGACACAGACACACACACACACACACACGGCAGAGCCAAACATAACTCCAGTGCCAGGGAGCTAAAAATGGAGAAGTTTCTTTTCCTCCCCCCTGCAGCTGAGACACTGTTCCCTCTCATCCTCTCTGGACTGCAGAACTAGGCCAGGATGGTGTCTCCCAAACGACCACAGAGACGGAGAGAAAAGGATGGATGAGGAGATACCATGCGTGTGAAGGCGATAAGCTGTTGATGTCACTGCTGGTTTATGTGCTGTAGGTGTATGTGACTGCTGCTCTAATGGCTCAACATGTTCAAGACACAACTCTTAAGACTGCTGTTTAACTGATCTAATCTAAAAAAATATATCTTTTTTTTCTTAAACAGAATATTTGACAATGATGCCTGCTAGGTTCCTCACTGTGTTCATGTTTTATCTGCACTGCAAACCATGTTTACATCTTGCCTTCCATTTTTCTGTAATTTGCACCAAACCCTTTTATGATTAGACTCTGATTAGACCTGAGTGCAGAATGTGAACCGAACTTGCTGTGTGTTTTGGCTTGCAATCTCCATTATTTAGGACAGGACTGTAGAGCTAAAGAAACGTGCTCTGGATATTTGGACTGACACACAAAAAGACGACATTATTAACTATAATAACTAGTTATTTAGATAATTATTTAACCTTTTATTGAGCGCTGACTCTCTGTGTTTGGGTGATTTTTGTGAATTCTATGTGCATTTATAAATAAAGGAGGGGTTTTTAACTATGTTTTCAGCCCTACACACCCCTCAGTCAATGTATTATTTTTTTGCTTTTTGGTTCATTTAATTGCCTGCATTTCATATACAGCTTCACCTAATAATAATGATGATGATAATAATAATAATAATAATAATAATAATTTCTCTCCATTTCACCTTTCCTTTTTCATGTCATGGCTGCCATGGCACCAGCACCATGCTTGGGTTTTACTTCCTGCTTCCTTGTCTCATCAATAGATCCTTTCTTAACTGTTTTCAGTGATTGTATGACCACAACTGACTTACTCGCATCTCTTCACTATTCTCTCGGTCTTTCCTTATCAGAATATAAACCAGCAAAGCTAAATGAACAATCTAATCACTGATATTAAGTGGAAGCACAAATCTTTATAATAGGTGCTTATGGTGCCACAAACACACACTAAAACTGACTGTGTAGGTCAGGTATGTCATGTGTGTCTCTTGTCTTCCACTAAATGGCGCTAGTGAGTTCATCCTGATTTCAAACTCACCTGTATGAAAGGAGAAGGGCCACTGACTCCTGTCCCCCATGCTACTTTTCCCACCCTTCGGAGGGGCTTCTGGGGGCCGAAGCACCTCACTGTCATTCCCCACAATCCCAGGCTCTGTGCTGGGGGTTACAGTGGCTTCCTCCTCATCTTCTGTCCTCTCTGTCTCTGTGTCCTGTGGTACACTGGATGGCATCGTTCTTTCCTCCTCCTCCTCTTCTCTCCCTCCTTTCTCCTTGGCGGTGGAGTCGGGTGCTGTTGTGGGAGGCTCTTGGTCTGCTGAACTGTTCACCTGCGTCTGAACATCATCTGGGGCGTTCTTCACGGTTTTGCCCTCCGCTCCTTTATCTTCTTCTTCATCCTTCTCTTCCTCTTCCTCGCCGTCCCTCTCACCCTCCTCACCTTCGACTTTGACGGTCTTCTCTCCTCCGGCGTTGTCGTCCGAGCCTTGGTTCTGGCCGTTTTCGGGGGTGGAGGTGGGAGGAGCCTGTTCGGCTGTGGTGGGTGGAGTTTGAGTTGGGGGGCGGAGACTGGGCCAAGCCGAGCTGGGGAAGGAGGAGATGACGCCGCCGCTGAAGCCCAGCCCTGCCAGGAGAGTGCTGGTCACCACGGATGCCACCGTCGCCTGGCTACCGCTGGAGGAGGGGCCGATGCCAGTCGCCATGGAGACGAAGGAAAAGGGCAGGCCCGAGGAGGTCCAGGTGGATGAGCCGGAGCTAATGGGAGCCATGTCGGCCGAAGACGCGGGAGACACCGTGGGCTAACAGGGATTGATAAGGGGGAGTAAGTATGTGTGTGTGAAAGAGAAAAGGCATTCAAATACACAAGTTTAAATACAGATAGTATAGAGCAGGGGTTCCCAACCTTTTTTTGTCACCAGAACCTCTTCAGATAAAATTATATGCCTTAAGTAGCCAATTAAATATTAAGTAAGATTAAATGAAACCTTTATATGAATACAATAAATTAAACGATATCTTCACATAACCCCCCCCCCTTTTATAGGTGAAATATTAATATCATTATCATGATAAAAATTATTATTAAAATATCCTTGCTACTTTTATTAACTCACTTGTGCTTGGACATTCCACCTCCAGTGATTTTCTTTTATTAATAATGCATCTGTACATTTTGACTGATTTTACACGGTTCTAAAGATGAAGTCGTTTTAGCCACATGTTAAAGGAACACAAGATTTTTCAAAACTAATTTCTATCGTGTGTCGTGTTATCATGTATCAGTTATCACAAACAAAAATTGTGACCAGTTATCGTGTACTGAAAAACAAAGTGATTCCTGTGTACACAGAAGTATTTTATAATGGAAGTCTAAGGGTGGTTGTTAAGGCTGTCAACAAATGTACAAAAGCCTTCATTTCTTTACTCAGTACAGAGAAACATGTCGAAATGACTGTCCACTGTTGTTGGCCATACAATGGATAGAGAATAGGATAAAAAAAAAAAAAAACACTATAGTGTTCCTTTAAATTGTGATGTGTTAATAATATTTCCAGATTCAACATTTACTTTGTATGTAACATATCACCAATGGTTACATGTTACATTTTAATTGCATTAATTTAATTGGACCTCAAACTCCTGGTTGGGAAACCCTAAATTCATCAATGTGTGTGTGTGTGTGTGTGTGTGTGTGTGTGTGTGTGTAAGTGTAATAAACAGGGAGACAGGTCTACCACCTGCTGGACAGAGATGGACCTACCATTCCTGTTTTCACTATCCTCGTCCCTTCAAATATTCTGGTGGTATTTGCTGAAATGATGAAGCAAACACATGGATGTGACAAATAGATAGAGTATAAGAGCAGAAATGTGCGTGTGTGTGTGTCTGTGCATTTACCTCTGAACAGCATGCTCTGACTGAAGTCGCTGCGTTTGTCGTTCAAGCACACTGCCTGGACTCGGAAGAGATACAGCACGTCTGGTGAAACTGGCTTGATAACGGCCTCCTGTAACACACACACACACACACACACACACACACACACACACACACACACACACACACACACACACACACACACACACACACACACACACACACACACACGTACACACGCTTGAAATAAGCGCAGTGTTGGGCTCTCCCGGGGCTCTGAGGCAGAGCATGGGAGCACTTCCTGTAAGAGGAGTGTGTGATGTGAGTGTGTTATCTTCACACAGGCACAGGGTGCGTTTGATTCACAGCACAAAAGGAGGACAGGCGCAACAAGCTAACATCCACGCAGCCTTTTTACTATTTTATCAAAATAGTTTTCACCTGGTATGTTCTTTAAAGAGGTGTTTAAAGATGTGTAGCATTTTGAGGTCTGCTCTACACCTCGAGAAGAAAAAAAAAAACAAAAAACAAAACTGTTTTGTTTCCGATCATCAATAACAGCTTCAGATTTCCTTATCATGCCCTAATGAGTTACAGTGTTACAGAGCTAGATGTGGGATATAACGTTTAGCTAATGCAGTACTATTTAGACTGTTTAGATTTTCGTACTTACTTACGAAAATCATAGCGGGACAGAGGGTTGCTACGCAACTGTTTATGTTCACCGATCAATAACAATCCCTTGGTGTAATGGTGGTCAGCTCTCTAATTTTTGTTTCCTATTTTATGGCACTATTGTCTAGGTAGCCATTTATGTTTAGCAAACATGCTCCTGTCAGAGTTAAACACTAGCTAGCTTGCTTAATACATTTATGTGATACTATATAGACTTTTGTACAAGCAAAATATGTAGCCACATGGGAGATTTCAGCCAATGGAATAGCATCTAAGCATGATCAGGAAGTCTTTCTGAAACATCCTACTCTAGCTGTTCAGATGAGGAGAGAGAGAGAGAGAGAGAAAGCGAACGAGAGAGATGGAGCAGACCCCATGTTGAGGGGGCCATTCATTTACACACCCAGACATTTCAGGACAATTAACTCATATTTTCAGCAAACATGAACAGGGGAATGCTCATTTACACACCACACACTCTGAATGTGCGAGCTTCGCCCGTGTCATATGAATTATTTAATACTAATAAAACGTTTCATGAATTTAGACAGGAGAAGAAGTTAGCGATACAGATCCTGAATTAAGGGAGTAGAACATCCCAGGCGAGTTAATACCTCAGTCATAATGATCAGTAACCGAATGTAACTCGAGTTCATGGAAGACGACCTCCAATATGTAGTGCTGTTTAGCTGATTTTACTAGAAAATTCTAATACGTTCTAATGTAAATCTGATTAGATCTGAATAATAAGATCTATATGTCGTACTCCTTTTCTTCTGTAACGTTTCTGGGGAAATTCCAGTATTATGGATGAGACTTATGAGCTAATATTGTCTTTGCAAAATGTCACACTGCCTGGACAAGCTTAGCATCAATGCAAATCTTTGCTTATCTGGTCATGTAACCTTTCAGGAGGAACACAGATCAATGTTTAAAAGTAAGGTTTTCAAGGGCACAACAGCAGTGCAAATACTCAGTTGAGCAAACACTCAATTTTAACGTAATTTAAAAAAAAAAAAAAAAAAAAAAAAAAAAAACAACTTTAAAAAGTGCTGTTATTTAACACAAGTAAACACATAATATTTTCTGTAAGGAGATGTTTCTTTAAGATTTATGGAAGGAGTCTCCAGTGTCAGTGCATTGTAAAAGTCAGAAATAACACATTAATTTTTAATTTTTAACAGGACACTCCTCTTTCTGATTTCTCTGTAACATGACATGCTTGTTTTGGTCTTACTTAACTAGCTATAATGTGAGTGATAACAGTACCTAACTTGTTTCATAGATGTTCTTTAATAAATAAAATAGTTAGCGTCGATGCTGCTATGGTATGAGAGGAATACAATTTCAGGATGTGGTTATTATAGTTGATTAATTGCCCATGACTGCACAGCCTTATTTTAAGCCTTTGATCAACCATTATTCCTTCTACCTGCAGTGTCCCTGTTCCAAACCCCTCCTACACTAAAACTTCACTTCTCATCACGTATGAGCAGTGACCACAAGTGTACATACATCACACCGCCATGCTGAGGATTCACACCTCATCCAAATTTCACGTCAGGCAAATTCTGTTCATCTCCCCTCCTGCTCTGCTCCATGCCAGTCCTGCTCGATTTAACACCACTAAAGAGGCTGTTTTTTTTTTTTTCCCCTCTTCTAAAATCGGCTTATCCACCTCATGCGATGGTGCTGGAAAAGCCGTCAGGTCTTGAGTGGATTCTCTGTTGATTTGGTAGAAGTTTTTTTTTTTCCCCCCTTCATAAAGCCACAGCGGTCCCTAATGTGACCCAGATAACTGCAGTGTCTTGGGAGGAAATTGAGAATAAAAATGGAAATGAAGCTCTGAAAAGGAAAGAGAGAGAGAGAGTGAGAGAGACAGAGAGAGGCAGTGCAACAGAAGGGATGTGGATTGTGGGCAGATGCGGATGGGGAGAAGGCCTCCATGACGCTTGTGATTTCATTACCGATCATGCAGAGGAAAGCTTAAGAAAGAAAAGAAAAGAAAGAAAACATCTCTACCTCTCATCACCCTCGAGCAAGGAATCGGCAATCATGTCCCCTTATTAACTCCAGCCGCCCGCCCCCCTTCCCCCCCGACTGCTAAAAAATAAAACCTCGTGCAGAGAGACGTAAAACCCAGACACTCTTCTTAAGTGCTCCGAGGCCTGCGAATGCTGCATTAGTATTTCCAAAAGCAGAACATCAAGGTCAGCTGCTCCTGCCTAGACCCCTTCCTAGCTAATGTCCAGAAATGTACTCGATAAGCCGCAGCTGGACTGATTGAAGCTTTTTAGCTCTACAGAGCCGAGAGAGAGTACGCTTCATTTGATAATTACAGCAGCATCCAAATGACTACAGGTGTGGCCGCAGGTGGGAGTGGGTTATTGCGTATGCACCTAATGTGCTACTTCAAAGATAATGGGGACGGAGAGAAGCAGGATGAATACTGTATTAGCGTCTGAATGCCTATAAGGTCTGCATTATTCTAATTTATTCTATAGCAGCGGCGAATGTAAGATTAATGGCATCAAAGTGGAGCGGCTCAGCATAAGCAGCATTAAGGCATTGATTTGTGGTACAGTGGGAAGATATAATGTAGATATATATGAGATTAATACACAAATACACCTGCACGCACACACACAGACACACACACACACAGCAGTGATCCCTGATATAGGCAACACGGGCAATTGCAAAAAAGCAGAACTTGCCAAGCTTGGCTTAAGCACCTTGTGTTCCTGAAACTCTCTCCTAAATGAAATCATGCCAAAGAGAAAAAGTAAAGTGAATTTAAAATTGGCAACTGATTTAATCAAATAAAATCACTTCAAGACTTTTCGAAGACGTTTTCCACATTTCTTACTACATATAGTTCAGAAAACTTTCCTGAACTGAATTAAAGTAAAGTTTTAGCATTTTAAAAAGAGGGAATATTGCATTTAAGGATTACTTTCTGTCTACAGCGCAAGAGCATCACGGACATTTTGACAGTCGGTATTTGATTCCAAACTAAATTGATTAGGTTTTTGTCCATTTCAATAAGGCACGTAGCTATCTATTAACTTGACGAAAGCGTGACGTTCACTGTGCGAGGAAATCACACTTCGCTGGCAAGGTTTTAGACATGTTTATGCATAACATCTGCGTGTTGTTTCGGTGAAGTATATTTGTGGTTTCTTCAAGTTGAGGTGTCAAAGTATGTTATTTGAGATTCTGACCAGAATTCAGCTACAGCGACATATGCCTCATTGTTATTGACATATTTTCCTCATCTGTTACACATTTACAGCACTGTGCTAAAGTTTTAGGCACATGCAAAGAAATGCTGTAGAGCAAAGACGCCTTCAAAATAATCAAATTAAATGTTTCTACATTTTAAAAAAATACAGTAAAGAGCAGTAAACAGTAGTAAATGAAACAAAGTTGATATTTGGTGTGAGAAAAAATATATAAATAAAAATAGTAGTCTCCGGTACAATGTGTGCAGTTTTATAAGGAAATGAGCTGGTAAGTTTTATTGAGCATCTTGCAGAACCAGACACAGTTCTTCTGGACACTTTGACTTTCACACTCGCTTCTTATTTTTGCAGAAAAACCCAGCAGCCTTCATTGTGTTTTGTCTGAAAAGTGACTCTTACGTAATATGCTGCTTTCTTTAATGACAAACAAACATTTTCCTGTAACATTTAATGTTGTGCTTGAAAACTAATGTTTGGGAATCTAAAATGTTTTTTGTACTGACTTGATAATGTAGAAATCATAAAATAAAAAATCTACTGTGCAGGGACTGAGTTCTGTGCTGCTCATATTTTAGTAACATATATGATATTTTGTTAATTCTTTGTCACGTCTCTATTTACATGTATTTGGTTGTGGCAACCTAGCTGACGTTAGCTAGTTAGTATTACAGCAGTACAACAATTTGTGAAAACTATATACAGAAAGTAAATGATCAACATTTTTCTATTTCATGTTCCATGTGTGCTACAGATTTTAATAAATTTGATACATTTGTGGTATACTATTTGATACTATTGTCAGCAATATATCATGTCCGTCTGAATGCAAAACGACGGCCACTAGGGGGAAAATTACAACCGTCGTATCCAGAATGCAGCGAAGAGCGGCATTACTGACGGACAGAAACATCCCTGCACTCCGTCAAAATAAATAATACACTCACTAACTGAGCCGAATTTCTTCTCATAAAAAATAATTTAATCTATGCTGGCCTCTTGGTCTGGTCTCGGTTGCAAACAAGATTCTATCTCAGTAGGATACCGCTGGTAGAATAAAGAAATGAGGAATAAAGAGTGAGGAGTGAGATATGGTACAATATGCTACAAGTCTCAAGGACTTAACAGAGCAACCTTACACTTTCCCAGATCCTCAGTATTATTTCTGGATCCATTTTCTCATTTTACATTCGACTGGAAAATTAGCATATGCATTTCGAACTTGATATAAATGAAATAAGATACATCCAGGACCAGTTCTAATTCATCTTAACTATTCACACATTGTCAATGTGCATCCCAACACAGCACATTTTAATTAATTCACCTGTATAATTGCTTTTGCAAAGTGAGCGTGTGTGAAGATAATGGAAAAAATGTTTAACCTTTGTCCAACTGACCGTTACTGACATTTTTCATTTTTATTCGTGGAGGAAAATGAAATATTTTTTATTATTAAGTTATTGCTTGACAAAAAAATTCTGTAGTAGTTTTTCAATGACAAAATGAACACTGTGGCTCACCAGTTTTTGGTCGCTGCCTTTGACGTACGTCTCCTCGTACTCCTCATCGTTTCGGGTCCAGCTGTAGGAGATGAGGTAGCTGATGATGGGCGGGTCGTAGGTGATCTCGGGGCGAGACCATCGCACCAACAGGGCTGTTTTATTCAGAGGCTGAACTTGCATGTTGATGGGAGCACTGCTGCAGGCTGCAGAGACACACACACACACACACACACACACACACACACACACACACACACACAGACGAGTGTTTAATAATGGCAGCTTCGATTATGACATGGCCATCTATTTGGTGCTTTGAATGACAAAGAGATGAACAGAGAATGTGCGACAGGAAAGCTGTACTGAGAGATAGCGATCATATGGGGAAAAAGAGAGCATTGTAATTGTGCGAGTGAGTCACGGCTCCCCATGGCCTCATTGTGAATAATATAATCCACAAACTCATATATACCTGCCTGCAGGTCATTCATACTGCCAGTGTGTGTGTTTTTGTGTCTGTGTGTGTCTGTGTGTACAAGCGAGATGTGTTGCTCTCCCTCAAGCACTGATAAACAACAGTAAATGAGAGCGAGAGAGACAAAAATGGTGTATATTTGTGCAAGATGCATACGCTGATTATTAAGACAAAGCGCAAATTATATGAGAAAATATAACACATCAGCAGTTCATCTCTCCTACAACTCTCAAAGGCTTTACTTCAAGCAATTTTGAATCCATAGAAGCTTTTTAAAATGGATATAGTGAAGGATGCATGGTGTAAACGTGTGCTACCATAAGACAGACTCACAAATTTCACTTTTAATAAGAAATCCACTGTGCTAACAAAGCATTACTGCTGACATGTCCACTATCCACCATCAACTCTGTACAATATTCTGTTCTCTGCATAACAGTAATAAGATGTTACTCTTATCTCATGCTTGTGTGTTTTATTTGGAACATTGAATATTTGTTATTGTTTGATTGTTGATGGCCAATGAGGCTTTGATTGTTGCCTTTAGTTCTGGAACAAATTTGCAGTGATGTGTTTATGAGTGGAGCTCTGTGACTAATGTGTTTATTCATCCTTATCATGCACAAGAGCTATATTTACCTGACACTGACACCCATGGGAGATTGATAATTACATTTCTCCAACTCGTTCAAATCCATTGGTCTCAGCTTTCTGTAACTTTTTCTAAAACCCGCACTCAGGAAACACAAAATAATGTCTGGTCTCTTTCACTGGCACTGACCGGGACAGAGGCCACACCTCTATCACTGGGACTGACAGGTACAGAGGCCTTTGCCAGAGGCACAATAGTCATGTCCAGTTCACTGAGACTGAAAACAAATGCCACGCCTCCTTCAATGGGACTGACAGGGGCAAAGGTCACACTTCGTTCAGTGAGACTGGCAGGCATAGAGGCCACTGACAGGCACACTGGCCCTGACAGGCAAAAATGTCATGTCTCCTACACTGTGACAGACAGAATCAAAGGCCATGCCTTTTTCTCTGAGACTGACAGGCACAGAGGCCACGCCTTCTTCTCTGAGACTGACTAAATTAAGGCCATGCCTCCTTCACTAGTTCTGGTAGCCACAAACACAACGTCTACTTCACTTAGACTGACAGGCACACCTTTTCCATTAGGACTTACAGGCACTGTGGCAACACCTTCATTTGGACTGACAGATACGGACACCTGGATCCATCCAGTACCAATTCCTCTCAGCTTGATAACCAATGGGGTTTCTCTTGGATGTAAAGACACCTGATATTGAGTAACCGTTTCATTTAAAATTAAAACTCCGCTGTCAGTTAACACCTCCAGCTTATAGTGTAATTAGCCACTCAGTGGCCAGTTTATTCGCTACACCTTCCTTGTATATACACTCAGTAGCCATTTTCTCTGGTGAATCTAACATCTTTGTAGGTGTACAATTACTAAATGTAGCACATGTGCTGCTATGCACAATGTCTCCACTCCTCTCTACTCCCTCCAACAATAAAAAAAGACCAGTGGACACCCTGTGAGCAAAAACAATTTGGGTGGTGCATCATTCAGTGACATGGTGATATGATCGTATAAGGTGCAGCAGTGGTGATGTCAATAGTGAGATAGGAAACAGTCCTCCAATCCAAAATATCCAGGCAACAGCAGTGGTGTGGTCAGAAGTTGAAACTGACAAAGATGGACTAACAAGGCGCTGGACTAAATAAGTAGCCAGTAAAAATAACTGCTGTGTCGGATACATTTTTTACTCTCCCGCCATTATACTCTCCCACTCCCGTTCACATAAACGTCCTCACTAAGTGGCCAGTAGATGGCTCTGTTTGACCAGAGTGCCCACCCCCTTTCTCTCTTCCTCTTTCTCTCTCTCTCTCTCTTTCTTTTTGTGGATTGCATCATGCCTTCCCCAAACCGTGCCCGCCTCCATGCCGCCCCTCCTCTGCCCAGCTCTCTCAGATCACCATGGCCACCTTCTGCACACACACACAGACACACACACATCTCTCTTCCCTCCTTGCTTCCAATGCACCCACCACTCACCTACACACACACATACACATAGGCATGCACACACGCATCCACACTCTCACCTACAGCCACAGGGGAACCACTGCATGCAAAACGATGCTAATTAAACCAATTCTACTGATACTTGTGATGTTGAAGAGGCTCCTATTACCGGTGCTAATGGAGGAGAGGGCTAATAAACATGCAGGCACAATCGCGCACTATAATGCCTATGGTAATGCGTGAGATGACTTTCATTCGTAACATGCCTCAATGGTCATGAGCCACCCATCCACACACCCACACATCTATGACCTAGGAGCATCTGCAGTGTATTAGCAGAGGGCAGAACAGTGCACATCGCTCTCCTCTGGCCAGGCACAATGAAGGCAAAGCTGTGTTGCTAACACTAACATTAGGAACGTATACTGCTGCTACACCTAAAAATGCTAATGCTAATAGAAGATCATTAATGTTAATACGGAATGGAGCCTATCTGAGAGGGAATGTCTCAAAGCAAGTGAGCTAATTATGAGAGCTTCAATAGCTAGTGAGCGATATTAGAATTAGACTAGCAAAATCAGAAAAGATTGACTTTCGCAGTGTGTGCAGTCTGTAATAGAGAGAGGAAGGGGAAGTTTGAAATGCTAGCGCTCACGACTTCTGCTATTAAAAAGCAATCTTCCTTGGATTTAGCTCACTTACTCTATATTAAAAAGTTTGCTAGCTCACATAAGATAGTTTTACAGCTGCCTACACTAATATACATGGCTACCTTCTGAAAAAGAAGAACATTAGCTTCATGAGAGAACTCATGTAGCTAGCTACATCACGTGCTAGTTACATTTCACCAAATGCTGGAAAGGTGTTGCATGTTCATATTTACATAGAGAAGATCTGCCATTAAAGGAATGGTGTAAAGATATTCAGATACCTTTATATACTTAGATAATGTCATAATAAAAAATAAAACTGTACTGGCTAGTATCAACTGAACAGACAGTACATCATGCTAGCAAGTAGCTTGGTCACTGGGAGCCGCAATAGCATTCTGAGGTAAAATAGTCAAGTAAAGATGTTTTGACTAACAATTAATAAACAAATCCAATAATTACAAAATGAGTACTCCCAGCAGTTGGTAATGTATTCTTAGCAGAATGCTAGTAATAAGGTAGGTCACAAATAAGAGCACAAACAAGCCGTATCCTCTACTATCCATTAAAAAGAGAATATTATGGCAGAACATTCTTTTGATGCATATCGCCAAATGTATTTTCTGCATTCAGTGTTTGTGTGTCCTCCATTTGAAATAATAAAGACAGAAATTGTTTTTACATCGTGTAATCACATACATCTAAATCTCGAATGTAGTCTTAGTAATAATGTTATGTCAGAAAAGCCAGGTTTCCTGACACAATAATGTAATTTAATGCTCGCTTGCCAGGGTGGATATTACACTTAAAGAACCTTTTCTTTCCAATATCAAAAGTAAAGACAATTCAGAAATACCAGAGGCAGTGGGAGAAGATGCAATAACACCTCATATATTTATAATATATATTTATTAGTCTAGTTGCTATTTTCATTTTGGTGCTATGAGGGTTTTGGAGCCAAACGGCTTTTACTCTGGAGCTGCATGTTTTTTTAAGTTTGCATATGTGCACTTATTTGATTCCAAGACAAAAATGTTGACGAGATTAGCATATTGGGTACTAGCATATGGTTCAGTATAGCACTGGGCTGTATGTAACACTGAGCTTTAATCTGTTTTTCCAGGGTAATGTTCACAAAATTGTGTTGAAAAGAAGATATGCCACACAGCTAGGGTAAAAACACAAGCAAGAGCTTTGCCATGGTGTGCTAGCAGGTTAACTCCACACAACGTGTGCTCGACTACTGGGATTAGTGAAGGCTTTACTCAGAGCACTTAGACACGAATATGGCTCCTTTCCTAATCCCCAAAACCTGCTGTAAACTGGGCCTGTGTGCAGACATCCTGGTGCTCTAATGTGGTGTGTCCTCAGGCTGATTGGTGTGTGTGGCATGAGAGCTGATGTTCATGTTGCTCCAACCCCCTGAACAACAGGCTCTAATGGTGATAGATAAAGACAGTAGGCAGTAGTGTGGAAAGAACCGGGTTAAACAAGTGGATGCACACAGTCCCCTCCAAAACTATTAGAACGGCAAGCCCAATTAATTTGTTTGTGCTGTACACCAAAGACGTTTGGGTTTGAGATCAAAAGATGGATATGAGATGAGAGTGTAGGATTTCAGCTTTTATTTCCTGGTATTTACATCTCGATGTGTTAAACAACATAAAACATAGAACCTTTTGTATCAGACCACCCAATTTGTAGGCGAACAAAAGTACAGGAACAGATATTTACTTTAATTTACTTCAAGACTTAACACTTAATATTTGGCTGCATATCCCTTGCTTGCAATAACTGCATCAAGCCTGCGACTCAGTGACATCACCAACTTGTTGGTTTCTTTTTTTATATTGCTTTTCCAGGCTTTTACTGCAGCTTCTTTCAGCTGTTGTTTGTTTCGGGGGTTTTCTCCCTCCAGTCTCCTCTTCAGGAAATGCTGCTCAATTGGGTTTAGGTCTGGTGATTGACTTGGCCAGTCTAAAACCTTCCACTTTCCCCCGATGAAGTCCTTTGTTGAGTTGGCAGTGTGTTTTGGATAATTGTCTTGCTGCATGATGAAGTTCCTCCCGATTAATTCAGATGCATTTCTCTGTAAATTGGCAGACAAAGTATTCCTGTAAACTTCTGAACTCATTCTGCTGCTACTATCATGAGTTACATCATCAATAAAGCTTAGTCATCCTGTTCCAGAAGCAGCCATGCAAGCTTCACAGTTTCAAGTTCCACAATGAGCTTCTATGTGTTGGATCATAAGCAGATCCTTTCTTTCTCCACATTTTGGCCTTTCCATCACTTTGTTAGAGATTAATCTTGGTTGTAGAACTTTTGTGGCTCATCTCTGTATTTCTTTACAAATTCCAAACTGGCTTTCTGATTCTTACTGCTGATGAGTGGTTTGCATCTTGTGGTATGGCCTCTATATTTCTGCTCTTGAAGGTTTCTTAGAACGGTGGATTGTGATACCTTCACCCCTGCCCTGTGGAGGTTTTTGGTGATGTCACTGACTGTTGTTTTTGGGTTTTTCTTCACAGCTCTCACAATATTTCTGTCATCAGCTGCTGTTGTTTACCTTGGCCAACCCATTGATTTTTCCCTCTTTTCTCAACTTCAACATGGTTTGCTTTTCTCCCACAGACAGCTCTCTGATCTTTATGTTGGCTTCTCCTTTTTAACAACAAATGCAGCCTTCACAGGTGAAACTAAAGGCTAAAACCAAGAGTAGATGTTCAGAGCTATTTATTGTTTAAACAATCAATCTTACAGGACACACCTGGGTAACGAAACACCAGTCTATCACATATTCCAAAATTTTTGCTTGCCTACAAATTGGGTGGTCTGGTACAAAATGTGCTATGTTCGATATCATTTAACACATTTAGATATAAATACCAGGAAATAAGAGCTGAAATTCTAAACTCTCTTCTCATATTCATCTTTGAACTGAATTGGCCTTGCTGTTCCAATAGTTTCAGAAGGGACTGTATACACACACAACTGCAGTAGAGTGCAGACAGTAACACAGAAAACAACAACAAAAACACAGAAACACAGGTTAGCATGAAGGTCCCTCACATTTATTTTTTATCCTATTTCTTGTCCTCTCCGGTCTGAAGTGAAGTGGGGTGCGTGTTGAGAAAGCAGCACTCTTAGGAGACGTGCAAAAAGGCATTTAATAAAAAAGGCCATTCCTGACCCTGTGGCTATCTGACCGTAGTAGAGTGGTAGAAGATTAATGTACGTGTGTTTGTGTGTGTGCGCGCATGTGTGTGTGTTTTGGGGGGCAGAAAGCATGGTGGGGAGAAAGCGAACGCTAATATGTCGAAAACCTTGAACAGCCACGTTAAGTATAGATTGTAGTGGAGATGCAGTCAATTAGCAGAGGCCTTGAGGAAGTGATGAGAAGAGAACACAAAAGAAGTGGTGATCATTAGCATGCTGAGCGAACAAAGGAGAGAAAGGCAGAAAATATACGTGATTGTAGCGCAATAGGGTTTTTTTTTTAATTAAAAAAAAATTTTTTTTAGTCGGTCAATATTGCAGCCAATGCCTTTATCATGTGGTCGTTATGGCTTTAGGGTCGGATTGGAGCGGATTCTGCTTCACTTTTATTCCGCTTTGGATAAAAGTATTTGGCAGATTATTAAAAGTTAAAGCAGTCTTGCACTCAGACTATACAATAATTCCACTCCCGTGATTCTGATTACACGGATCCGTGTTTCACAAACAGTATTTGCTTACATTTTTCTATAAACAGAATCTGTCGTTAAAAAAAATTCAAATATATATTAAATGTTGAATAAATATTACATTAATAATTGATAAAATCTTAAAATGTTACAGTATACAGCTGTGAAAATGATCATGCAAATCGAGAAATCGATACTGAAATGCTCCTTGGGTTGACCTGTGATGTTAATTAGCTAGCTAGCTGTTTGTGATGGCAAGAGACAAGTTTGCATACTGCAAATTCCTGCACATTCAAAGATCCTGAAATTTTTAATCAAAGTAAAGATATGGAGATTTTAGAGATCTTAAGTCCATATTAGTAGTTCTTAAGCATGAAACACATTCTTATTTTACATATATTAATTATAACAGTGTAAAATAACATGTTCAGGGGTATTTTAAAGTGATGTTTCACTTTCACAGCCCTATTCAGTTTTAATAAAATCGTTGAGGCATCAAAAGTGCCAAGTCCTGGAAGGGCGAACAGACACAACGATTTTAGAGATTTTTAATGTATGGTTTAAAGTTGAAATATTACTTCAGTAGCAGTAATCAGACATGTATAGTTATCAGACATGGCTATAGACACAAGCATATGCACCATGACCACACGCTGCTGTCTGTTTTGTGATCTGATGATATGCTTTGACATATAGCATGAGCGCTCCACCCCAGCCTCCAGGTCTCCCTTGATACGCCTCCGTATATCCCTCCTTTAAACCGCCTGCTTCTGAACTAGCACCTCTTCATACCATCGCCCCCATTCTTCCTGAATCGCGTCCAATATGTTTTTGACTCGCTGCCAAGATGAAACAATCACACGTCAGGGATAAAATAAGCTCCCTTTCCATTGCTTTTGTTCCTGAATTATTTCTGAGCTCTGAAATTAATTCTGAGTCTGATTAGAGCCTCGAGGTTGCTCCAGGCCATGTTGGTGTGTTTGGTGGGATTTTAAAGTGCGTTGTGGAAACGTCTGGGTGAGCGAGGGATGAGGAGGCAGAGTAAACGGGCCTCGAGTTGAGATCAAACGCGCGATGACAAGGCTGTAACCACCCAAACTCTGATTAGTCTGATTTTGCACTGTAAAGAAAGAAAAATGAAAAAGTAAATGAATCATGCAGTATGAATCCGACTCAAAGAGGGTGAGAACTTGAAGGAATGTTTCAGAGTTTTTCATAACCTCCACCCCATCTTTAAGTCTGTTTACCAACAACTGCACCATGACTTCCATCTTGAGTTTCGAGTCAATCGTTATTGCGTTTTATCACTACAGAGAGAATTTTTTGACCGTTATGATCACGCACAAGCTAGTACTGATGCAACAAATTAGGCAAAAAAATGCTGAAGTACTCCTTTAAAAACAGAGAGGGACATAAATCATAACACAGCAAGAAATGGGGAAAGAAAAAAAAAATACAGTGTGTTTGAGGTGATGGACGGAGGAGCCGTGAGGGACTGAGCTATCGTTATCTCGCCATGAAGCGCCTGCAAGCGGTGAAAACGTGAGCAAACTACAAAGAACATGGAAGCTTCTGTGAAGCACATGCACACACAGAGTCAGTGTCTTTCATGTGCTTTATACCTGTCTACATATGTGTGTGTGTGTGTGTGTGTGTGTGTGTGTGAGAGTGAGAGAGAGAGAGAGAGAGAGAGAGAGAGAGAGAGAGAGAGAGAGAGAGAGAGATACACCATAGATTTATTTCTGTTTATATGTTAAAGAGGTGTGTGTTTGCGCATACATGTGTATGCATGTACACGCCTTGTCCTGTTAATATGTTATGGTGCATGGAGCCTCATTACTAGACGTGAATGCAACTGTGTCTGTGTGTGTGAGAGAGACAGAGTGAGTGAGTGTGTGTAGGTAGCATATGGTGTGTTGTTATGCACTCCATCTTAACCCAGCCAGTCCCCCTCTCTCTCCCTCCCTGCATGACGGCAGTACACTCTCACAGGAAAGGCACTGGACTGCAGCTTTTCAAGGGCAACGTGCCCGTACACACACACACACACACACACACACACACACACACACACACACACACACCCTTGTCATTGAAAAAGTGTTTGCTAGTTATACCCAAACTCTCTCTCTCTCTCTCACCTTTGGAGGACTCGGTTCCGTAGGGGTCGGTCAGATAGGGCAGCCAGGCGTCTTTGACGGCGGATTTGTACACTTCCCGGTTGTCCAGACTCTGCAGTGGGCGGACGTTATTGCGAAGGTACTCCACTGACTTCACATGGTCCTGCTGCTCGGTGGTGAAGATGGAGTAGAACGCCTCCAACTGAATGAAAGAGACACACACAGAGACAGAGACAGAGACAGAGAGTTTCTCAGTTTGTCAGTACAATAAGTTTGTCAGTACAATATAAAAAAAAGTCACCAAGGCTATGTTTACATGAAGAAAACAAATCTTGGCAATCTTGGCAAAACCTCAGAAATGTGCTCAACAGCTCTATTTTACAAATCTGTACATGCAAAGAGCAACAATTACTGTTAATGTGCTTCCTCTCAGAGTGTAAAGGCAGCTTCAGAAACCCAGAAAGCACATCATGTTGTACGTCTCAACATCATCACATGCAGCTCGTTTGCTAAAATGGGAGGAGGTCAAGGCAACATCAACATCATGTTTTATCGTACGATTCAATCCCATCAGTGTTGTAACATAGCGCCCTCTTGTGGGGATTACTCATTCAATCGCCACACTTTTTAAACTCAAACTTCCATATTGTTAAACTTGTTGAGAATCGGCCTCAATACGTTTACTCTGTTCTGGTTCAGGGTTCATATAAAACAGTTTTTCTTTCTTTCATTCGCACCTGGTTTGTTTAAAATCTTGTAGAATATTTTGTGATATCAATATCTGTATTTTATCCTGGTCAGGGTTGTGGTGGATCTGGAGTCTATCCTGGGAGATATCCTGGAGACAGGAATACATCCAGTGCAATGCACCATTTATACCCATTCATACACTCATTCACACCTAGAGGCAATACAGAGTAGCCAATCCACCAACCAGAGGAAACTGGAGAATCCAGAAGAAACCCACACTGACATGAGAACATGCAAAACTCGACACAAACCAGTCCTTCCAGGATTTCGTGAATTTTGTGATTGCAGAAAGAAAAAAATGTTGAAATTAAAAAAAAAAATTATGTCATGTGACATCACAATGCACATTCAGTCAAAACCCTCTTCTAGTTCACGAGTACAGTTAAAAGATCTCATTTACCAACAAAAATCCACTGCGAACGAGCGTGCAAAACCATTTAGTACAATTGTGATTTCGCCAATTCAAGTAGTTTCCGGCAAAAAAGCATTAAAAACTCTGAAAGTTGCGTCTCAAATTTTGAAAAAATCCGTGGCAAAATCAAGCATTTTTGGCCGCAACAATCACTTGTACTAAATCCTGTATGGACTGACAAACTGCGACCTGAGATCAGGATCGAACTGGAGGTCCTGGAACTGTGAAGCGTAAATGATTGGTAAACGATTCTGAAAATGTAATTACAAATATGACAAGATATTACTTTAGGCAGTTGTAGCTCAATGGTTAAGACATTGGACTACTGATCAGAAGGTCATGAGTTCAAACCCCAGCACCGCCAAGCTGCCACTGTGGGCCCTTGAGCAAGGCCCTTAACCCTCAACTGCTCAGTTGTATAAATGACATAAATGTAAGTCGCTCTGGGTAGGGGCGTCTGCCAAATGCCGTAAATGTAAATGTACTTTACAACCTGGATGTTATTACACAAACTCTATATTAATATTTTTTTAAAATTACCAAACATAAAAGCGTCCCCTTACAAGCATAGCTGAAAGCTGATTAGACATAAACACATGTCCCTTTAAAGAGCCGCTTTCCCAGATAGCAGATGATTAAGACTTTCGTCACATATGGATCAGTTTTGGAAATAGGCAAGTGCGTTGTGGGCCAAAAGTGGCATGAGCCATGATAAAAATTTTTACAATTCATGTGCCAGATGGAAAGTGTGGGCTTGTGCTGGCACCGTTTACACTCTGCTATGTTTCCACCTGAATGTTTCACAAATTTTATGAAAAACAAACAAAAAAAATCTTTCTGTAGTTTCATCAAGTGTTTTTAGGTGGTCTGGACTGCATAGAAAGTACTCGTAATCATAATATAATACGTTTGGCAATAAATCTTTACTATGGACAGTTTAAATGAACAGAATGAAAAGCGCAGAGAGACGAGCAAAACCGGAGATATATCATTAACAGCTGTAATGAGAGCTATCAAGCAGTTTATGAGCACAGTCTGTAAATTAAGAATTAATACACCATGATTTAAAAAATACGTAGTTAAGTAATCCATAGAAATAGAACTGTAATCTGATTAATACACCGCACACGGTTTGATTTTTGTAACCAGATCAGGTGACGTGATGCAGATCACATGTAGTGTGTGTTAGTACCCAACATTGCCATTAACATATACTGAGGTGTGTTTGTGTGAGAATGAGAAAGAGAGAGTGAGATAGAGAGAGTGAGAGAGGGGAGACAGGAGATATCTAGGAAATAAAATAGCTATATCAGCACAGCGGGTATGTGTGTGTGTGTGTGTGTGTGTGTGTGTGTGTGTGTGTGTGTGTGTGTGTGTGTAGGAGCGCTTGTAAGCACTGCCCTCTAACAGGCCTCCAGAGGCTGAATGGATATATAGATCAGATGAATCTCAGTCTGGGATATATTCTTGCTAAATCCCCTTCCTCCCATCTTATTTACTCATCTTGCACTCGGTCCTAAACAACTCCTCTCTCATGAAGACCGAGCGAGTCAGAGAGCAGGTGTGAAAGAAGAGCACGGCCAGGTGGAGCATAACACACAGGCCATAACCATCAGCACCAGCTGCCTATTACACATCCTCTCTGTCCCTATAGCTGTCTTAATCACTCCATTCCTCTTCTCTCTCTCTCGGTTTAGATAAAGCTCTTGTATTCATCAGTCAGATGGAGAGTAAGTGCAGACAGAGACTCTGCTTGCTGACAGGGAACCTGTGACACGTTTCCACTGAAATGTTACGGTATCAGATTCAGGGGTTTAGTATTGAACGGCTTAAAAATAACAAGTGGACATTTTTACAAGTTGCATGCAAGTTATAATATTGCAGTTATATTTCTGAGTAGCTGCTCAAAGCAAGTTTCATTAGCACTAGAATTAATAATGTTGCTCCTTTTCACCTTGTCAGTAAAACAGATGCTGTGATATCTGATATTTTGTTATAACTTTTCAACAATCCTCAAAACCCATTGCACTGTTCATGTCTTTTTTTTTTTCTTTCTTTTTTTTTTTTTTTTTTAAATGGTGGTTATGAAAACAATTTGCTCGAACTGTTGTCATGGTAATGAAAGCCTCTTATGTCACCAGTTTCTGTTTCAAGACCAAAAATCTTGGTGATGGAACTAGACAAAAGGAGTAGATGATTTCCCCCTAGATCTCAATTTAGCATCCTTATCAAGCCAGGAACAGCTGATCTCACAAACACGTCTGTTTTTCTTTTTTACTTGTGAGAACCTTTCAGTGACACGATTATTAATGCAGCGAATTAATGCTTTGCTACACCTAAATCTGACCTCAGTAACTAAAACAAAACCCTTCGGAACTTTTTTTTTGGTTTGTTTTTTAGTTTAATTTTTTTTTTTTTAAAAGTTAATAAAAATGTTCTTGTAGGATGAGCCAAATGTCTCCACAATGTCAAAATTGTCAGACGTTAACATCTTTGCGAGGACATTTGTTCCTTACCAAGACATAAACACAAGATCTAGCTCCTCTAGCCTTGTGTCAGTATGCAGCTATGAGAGATAATCTCCTAATCACAATCTGTGAGTCTGTAATATGGCTGAAACCTCTGAGGTAAACAGCTTAGTGCGACAATAATCCTGAAAATCTGTGTGTGAAGCAAAACAGTGAAATAATCCCTGATGAGAAGCCACACCATACACAGATTTGAGTGCATGTCACAATATTCATAAACGAGTGTGTGTATGTGTGTGTGTGTGTGTGTGTGTGTGTGCAGCTGGTGTGTGACATGTACCAGACGGAGCGTGTGTGTCAGACCTGTGCGAGAGAGAAGGCATCGACCTGCGCTAAAAGTACCTCTGAGCTACGCATGCCGCTCGCTGTGACCTACTTCCCTGACTCATCAGCAACAAAGGAGATCGAGAGAGAGAGAGTGCGAGAGAGAGTAAGTGAGCGAGGGAGAGAGAGAGAAAAAATAGGGAGAGCAAAAAAAAAAAAAAAAAAAAAAAAAACAGCAAGAAGAGAGAGGCGGCACTGTCGTCTTCATCTTCTACAGCCGCTTTTATCTGTTTCTTTCAAACCAAATCACAGGAGGAAACGAGAGGACAAAAGCGCTCCCAGTGTCAATCGCTTCAAATGACCTCCTAATGGCCATTAACTGGAGGAAAAAGGATGGAAAAAAAAAGTCTCGCCTTGCCATGAAAGCCTGTGGGCCAGCCCAAGTCAAAGACTCTTTCTGTATCTCCTTTCTCTCTGTGTGTCTTGTATATAATCAAATAAACGGAAAAACTAAACAAAATTCTCCGTCTTATAAAAATTCCTTAGAGTTAAAAAAGAGTTTATAACTACAACAGCAAAAGATTTTGGTGCCTCATATTATAATACTTGACAACTATCTGTTATATTGAATGATATTTCGGTGACTTCTATAAATCCCTTTTACAATGTTTTTGACATTTTTAAGCATAAAAAATAAAACGATATAGAAAACATCTGGATAGCCAGTGTAAAATCATGAAATTCATTCATATTACATTTCTTTTAAAACAATATCCTGTTATCTTGCTGCTATTATAAACATGCTCGATATAAGATTTTAGAATTTCACCCTTTCTGGTAAAAATAAATGCAAACAGTATTCACAACTTTGAGGACATAATAAAATGCTGTGTTCCCTCAATATTACAGAATAAATAACTTTATTCAGCACATTAATATGACTGTGACAGTTATGAGTAGCAGTTGAAAGAGCAAACATCTCTTGGTTGTTCCGGAGTGATCTAATGGCACACTGCTGTGTCAAGGCTGCGCACATCTCTGAAACCAACACACATGAAATAACCCGATAACTCCAGCTAGTCAGCAAAAACATAGTGTAGAAAACAAAACTATAATGTTTTGTCATTTCTGAAATGTATTTTGTTCTCTAGCCTGTCAAACATGTTCGCTCGATAGTGTTGGCACATTAGTTCAAGCTCCGAGCGATACATACACACTGGGGTGAGAAGACACCTCGGATGTCTTGTGCTGCGTTCGACTACAGCTCGTAACTCAGATTAGGAAAAACCAAAGAAATCATCTCCTCAACTTGGAAAGAAAGTCGGGAAGGTCTCCTGAACCCCAAGTTCAGCAAGTGACATCAAATCAACATGGCTGCTCAAGGCATCAAGAGTAAACGAAAAAGTAGCACTTTTTAAAAAAATGTATTATAAACGAGTTCAAAAATTCTGTAATTCCGAGTTACGACTTCCCTCTTCCGAGTTAAGTCAAACGCGGTTCCTCAACTTTACACCTGGGTAAGGTTACAAACTACAACAAGGATGAATCGACTTCCTATCTTTCACTAGCTTCCAATCAAATTAGAGAACATATAAATGTTCAGCAAGAAAAATCTACCACTCTTGAATCCATTTACCTCTCATAGTAACATATAGTCGGACTTCTGTTTTGCCTGAAGTTGATATTTGACGTATCTGAGCTGGTGTGTGTGTATGAGTGCAAACTTTCGACCACTTCTGACTCAACTCCCATGACACACAGCACTGAATGTGAATGACTGTTAGAGGATTGTCCCACAGCCTCACAGCTGCTCAGGAATATCCTATTATAGAGTATTCTTTTGTCCTGTGACTCAATAATCTTTTTTTTTTTTTTTTCAATTTTAACAACAACATCAGCAGCAATCCTATGTTCCGTTGCTAATTAAAACATTCAAGTGAATGCAATAGGGAAGTGTAAATATAGTCCTGGCCAAAACCGTTATTTATGCTTGTTATCACACTTACGGATTTATACATGAATAAATTTGAGACCAGATCTATGTAAGAGACAATTTCCATGCCGTTTATTTTTATTACACCGACTCTGTACTCTTTCTGTCCTCTCAGTTTCGTCCTCTCCTTCTCCCTCTTGCTGACACTAACTGTCCAGCTGATAGACTGATTCTATCTTTTCTCCTTTCCAAGGATGAGTGTGTGATGCTGGACCGCCCCAGTAGCCTCCTCCTCCTTGTTGTGTCTCTGCTTTCCTTGCCGTGCTCACACAAATCAACTGAATTCGTCATCCACACTTGGCCTGCTTTCGTCGCGCTCCCTAAGCAAACTCATTTCAGCTCATTAGAGTTTAAGCCAAACACTCTGCGTGCCGGAGAGGAGGGGGGCAGAGGAGGAGAGGAGGGTGGTGGGTGGGCGGAGGCCCCCGGGTCGTCTAGTTAACTCACCGTCACACAGCTTCCTTCGGCTGTTTGTTTCCATTATTACAGAGCGGTGTACAGCTCACTATGTGAGCCGCCTGCGTCAATTAACAAGTGCAGGAGTATGGGATTATCTACCAACTTGCATTTTTATGTACGTCCTTGATGTGGATGCGAGGAGCTCGCTGGAGAGAACTGAACGAGTGAGAGATAAAGAGAGAAAGAGTAGCAGATGAAAGAGAATGAAATGAGTTTCGAGAATGAGTTTGAGATTGTGTTTGTGATCGCGGATAATTAGAAAGATCCACAGCACAGTGTGGCTCTTATTCTTAAGTGCTATTCATTTCGTAAGGCATTTACTACCCTGCAGAATTTTGTTGCAACCTCAGCTAACACACCTAATGTAGTAAGATAAGAAAGGTTTGTGTAATAAGCATTGGAAACAATACCCATCAGGACAGCACATTTGGGTTAAATCTGTGTTAGACACCTCTTTTCACATTCTTATTATCTGGTACGAATCTAGGCCTTAAATGATCTGAACTTTAATATACTTTTGACACTCTTCATGCATCAAAACCTAACAACTGCCGAGCATACTCAGACTTTTTTTTTCCCTGTTTATGAGAGCCTAAAATCTCATTTTGCCTAATGATCCCTTCACACGTATCATCTTAGCTGATATCTAACATCTTAAATTCTTGTCAACAACTAGCTACCTCGCTTCAAAATCTAACAACTGGAGAGCCAGCCAGGAGTGACAAAAGACAAACTCAAACTCAGAGTTTTTTCAGCTTATACGAGCGTAATTTTCTGAACATCTCTGCTGAATAGAGAAATAACCCCTCCACAACTTTCATCTTAAATTCCTGGCATCTCATGGTTGGCTCGCGTCAAAATCAAACAACTAGCAAGCCAGCCAGGAGCTGGAAAAGACACAATCATACTCAGATTTTTACCGGCTTATGAGAGCCTAATTTTGTGAACATCTCTGCTGAATACAGAAATGACCCCTCCACATTTTTTGTCTTAAAATCTTGCCAATTACAGTCTGGCTGGCTGTACAAATGGCAAACCATCCAGGGGCTGCAAAAGACAAATCAAACTCAGACTTTTTTTCAGCTTATGAGAGCCTAATTTTGCGAACATACATACAGAAATGACCCCTCCACACCATATATCTTAAATTCCAGCCAATGTTTCCTTCAGCTCCTGGCTGGCTCACCAGTTGTTACATTTAGAAGTGAACCAGCCAGAAGCTCAAAAACATTGTCATGTTGCAAATGACACACACATACACTCACCTGTCTGTAGGACAGAAAGACAGGCCGGCTGAAGACGATCCACTCCACTACTTTACTGCAGGGTGGAGTAGTGAGCGAGCCAACGTACCGGTAGTAACTCCCAATAGAGGACGGCAACAGGTCCCTTAGGACAAAAGGCTCCAGAAATGTCTCTTTCTCTGAGAAGGAGTGAAAAAAGTGAAATCAGTGAGACTACATAATGAACAAGGCATAATATATTGCAAACATATAACAAACACTCATCCATAGCATCTAGGTTAATTTTATATTGGACATATATATCTATCTATCTATCTATCTATCTATCTATCTATCTATATATATATATATCTATATATATATATATATCTATCTATATATCTATATATATATATATATAGGAATACTGTAAAAAATGCAATGCGTTTCAATAATAGTAGATGGTGAAAATATTCTGGGTAAGTACACAAAATATTTCAAGGAACAGGATGTTTCAGAGCAGGAACCACACTACTGAAGGTGAAGTAACAACCTGTGATAATGTATGCATATTTTTATATTGTGGTGTATAGAGCCAAGCCATAGATTCCCATTTCCCTGCCTTAACAATCCTAATTCAAATCATGCAGGGATTTGATAAGTAGATGATGCATTAACCTTTCTTATCTAATATGAGCACTAGGCTCAGTGACACATTTTTTGCAAGATTTATTTATTATAAAACTCTTTGGGATGCTTTGACTTCCTTGTGAACCACAGGACTGGAAACTTATTTGCATGCATTATACAGAGTTGCTACATTAAAGCAGAGAAATATGAACTTGAGCAGTCATGTGCTCCTACAAAGCTGGAGTTTGGCACTCTGGATTATATTGGATAACATCCCCCCCCCCGCGATCAGATTGACTGACCTATTTTGTGCCATGAACGTGTGTGTGTGTGTGTGTGTTGTTAACTAAAACTTCAACGATCATGCATGTGAACATAGGACACTAATTGTTATAAAGAATGTCAGGGGCATTTCAAATACATTTCCAGAACGTTGGCTCAGTTGCTAATGTTCAGTTAATCTGAAGAATAATCCCCTTATTGATAACTTCTGAATAAGATTTTTTACAATCAGTTTTTACAGAGTTAGATTCGGGGTGGAATATTTATCCAAATAAAATGTGCAATTTAAAAAGTTGCCATTCGTGAGGTTGTCATTTGCGAGGCTTGTTAAAAACTTGCCTAACGTACTGAACTAAGATTATCCACTTTTAAAAGGTGCAGGTTCGCAAATTTAAACAAATTTTGTTCTGTATCTCCAAGCAAAACACATAAAACAAATATCTTTGCATGCATACATAGCTAATAGTAGCTGCATGTCGGATATGTGTATGGATGCTTCAGAAGCTTCTCCGTTTTTGTTTTTGTTTTCGTGGCTGTTGGCCTTCCCTGAGATCAATAGCAAAAAGCTGACCAATTCTGCAGTGGATGCAATCTGTGACTTTCTCATCACAATCCTGTTTGGATCGAACTGCATCCATGAGCACATATGTTCAGCCTGGCTTTATGACATGAAGATCTTTCAAATGAAAGACATTTAGGTTTTATATTTCTAGCCATTCTGATATTCTGACCACAGAGACCACCGTTTCCTTTATCAGCTGTGAAGATAAGAACAGGGCAGACAACATTTGAACGACAATGATGTAAGCATAGCTTGTCAAATCACTAACCCAGATTTCAAATGGAAAAAAAAAAAAAGAAACGAGAGAGAGAGAGAGGGAGGCTACAATAGGGAATCTTGTTCAAAAGGGTTTAGCAGCAGATGAAAAGCTACTACACATATGCCATGTCCTATTTAATCAGGATTAAAAAGCCGAAAGCTGCGGAGAGGAGAACTGGACAAGAGTGACAAATTAATAGGAAAAAAAAAAATGGTGGCTCTGATATACTGCTGTGGTTTGTGTCCACTTGTCCCTTTAGAAGGGAGCATCTGATCACATTTATTCTATGATGGAATATTTCTGACGGGCACGGTCTCTTCCAGGATGACCCCGCCCCCATCCACAGGGTACAATGGTTCACTAAATGATTTGATGAGGCAATGCTATGGGACATTGAACACCTATGAGAGATTTTGGAGTGATGTTTCAGGCAGCACTTGCGACCATCATTATCATCAAAACATCAACTGAAGGAATATCTTCTGGAAGAATGTTGTTCAACACCCGAGTACAATTCCCGAGACTTGTCGAAGCCCAGCACCTTACTAACACACTTTATGATGTTTTTTTCCTTTAATCAAGATATTTATTTATAGCAAATGCGCATATATATATATATATATATATATATATATATATATATATATATATATATATATATATATATATATATCTCCTCATGTGGGGTTATGATTGTTTTACATATATCCTTACATGCCATTAATTGGTCAAAGATTTGGTAAATATTAAGCCAGTGAAACACTTTTCTTACAATCTATCGTGAAGGGTTAAAGGGCAGCCAGCTTTAATTCAATGTCTAACAGAGAGAGTCGCAGTTTGGGCATTTCCTAGTGACGCTGCTCTAATTCCTCACTGAATCGGACAGCAGGAGGTGGCGAAGAGGCGTGGAAGAAATCATTAAGATGTATGAGGTGCTCGGAGTGTGTTTAAGTGGCTATGCTAATGTGTTTTTGCTGTGTGCATATTAGAGTTAGGGTTGAATGAATGGCAATCCATATGAGATTACACAGGAGGGGAGCAACTGGAGTGAGGAAGACTAAGAGAGGGAGAAAGAGAGGCTGTGGCTCGGTGGCATGGTAATAGATGAGACTGGAGTCTTTCACACATATACACACATACAAACACACACACACACAGCCACGGGGCAAAATTCCCCAACCGTAGAACTGTAACCAACCTAGCAAGAGTCTCTCTTTAAAACATAGACTTTTTCACGCAGACTAAACAGCATGAGCAACACAGTTGTAGCTGCAAAAACATAACATGAGAACATATGATTTTATTCTCTTGATTACATGTCATACTGCATGAGTAACCGTGCAGAAATAAGATTCCTCAACACTGGAGGAGTGAATATTAACCAGTACAAAAATATACAACAAGGTCAATTTGCTCCTTTAATGCCATACACTCCTTTCCCTGTCAATCAGAGCGACACTAGCTAATCGTGGACGTGTGTGAGTTCATGTATGCGGAAGAGGGTGGATAGCGCTTTCCTCCGAGTGTGTTACACTGCTAATATCTTGCAAGCCAGAAATGAACAACTTAATCCAGCCAAATGTATTTATTTGAAATTATATGATTATTACCAGTCTCAAATAAATACTAATTCCTCCGTAATTAATTCGGAGCATTACGTAATGAATCAAACGAACACATTTGACTTCATCGACAAGAGCCAAGTAAGCACGGAAGGTTTGTTGAGACTACAACGCAGCACTACAGTACAACCTGAGCCTGGAGTCATACTGAAATTTCACAGTGAGACAACAAAGGATTCGTGCAGCCATTAAAGTTTAAACTGAGACACGGCCCCGGAGGTTCACATAAGGGTTTGCTTGTCCTGGGAAATATTCACACTGCTGCACATCACACTCAAGTTCACATGCACAGAATGACAAATTCGATCCATAAGCTGTGTCTGCTAACATGGGACTTTTTGTATGGACAGTGTTTCCCCTGTCCTAATGTGTGGTTAAATATTAAGCGAGAGCACTGGAAAAAATGAGTGGATGAGCAGAGAAGCAGACAGCTGGGCTGTGCAGGGCTTCCCATCTGCACTGTGTGTGTGTGTGTGTGTGTGTGTGTGTGTGTGTGTGTGTGTGTGTGTGTGTGTGTGTGTTTAAAATTCTACACACATAGTGATGACATACTGAGTGTACAATCAGACTGTATAAAGATGTTAGTATTTTAATGTAATTGAATATTAATGAGATCATAACAAACATCAGCACCAGCGCTACATTATGCATTTGTATCGAGCCATGAAGGTGCGTCGAATTTGATCAGAAACTTAATTTGTTTATATTCACCCACATTATTGCTTTATTGATAATGATATTTTCCAGGAGTTTACATTACTGAAGCTAGCCGGGATCCAGCTTCATCTCCGCTTCATCATGGAGGAATCATTTTAGGCAGAATCCCAAACTGCTTTCTGTTCACTATTTATGATCACTACCTACACTCTTAAAAATAACGGTTCCAATTAGAACCAAAAAGGGTTTTTCAGCTTGATGCCAAAGGAGAACCCTTTTAAGCTGCACAAAGAACCTTTTACTCTCAAGTTCTTTAGAGAACCATCTATTTACTGGTGCTTTAAAGAACCCACAAATGGTTCTTCATAGCAGTGCCACAAGGAACCATGTTATCATAAGTTCTCTTAAAAAAAAACCTTAGTTATTGCTTTAAGAAACAAAAGTACGGTTCTTAAAATAACCTTTTCCAGTCCCACAAAGAACTTTACAGGGTTAATTTAACCTGTTAAGGAATTATACCTTGAAGCAATACACTGCTCTGAAGAACCTATAATGAATATAAAGAACTTCTTTAATCTCCAAAGAACTATATAGCTCAACTCAAGAACCCTATACAATGAAAAAAGGGTTCTTGAAAAGAAGAAGGTTCTAGAGAACCCTTGAAGAGAACCATTGAAGCACCTTTATTTTTAAGCGTGCAGGGTGTAAAAAAAAATGGTGCTGTAGAACCTACATAGTGCACTATATGCCCAAAAAACATTTTGAAATTCATCCACATGAATTTTAAACTGTTAACTGAGATTTTCTTCAGTTCTATGCAAGACGCCTGGAAAAACTTATACCTGTGGTTGCATCTCATCCTGTCATATACGTACCTCTCAGTAAATGTGTATAGAGACATTACGGAGAAAGATAAAGCTGGGAAGGAAGTAGCAGAAATCACTGGTTATTTCATAAAAAGGTTTAGGTGGCATGTGATAGACTTACATTAGGCAACTACAAGTAGAAGAGTAAAAATCATGTATCCACAATATCTATCCACAGTTGGTGATTTGACTGACTACACGAGTGTGTGGGGTGACAGGGCTGAAAATGTGTCTGAGAGTGTGTCTGAGAGTGTGTGTGTGTGTGTGTGTGTGTGTGTGTGTGTGTGTGTGTGTGTGATAGTCCAGAAATGGCTGTGTCTGTGTCCGCGCAGACCCCCTGCTGAGATCTGTCTAGAACACAGACAGACACACACACCCACATCCTACCCCCTACTGGAGCCTGCTGAGAGCAAACACACGCACAGACACACACACACACACGTACGCACGCACACACACAGTGTACCTACATCCACTCACTGAAGATGCAAGATATATGAAATATGCATCTCTAATGGCCTGAGAGTCTTCATCGTTCTTCATCACCATCACCTCTTTACCACATACGTCAGTAACGACAGAGAAATTACATCCGACTCCGCTAACAACTGGCCAGATAATAGCGTCATCACACATCCGTGCCCCCAACCTGCACCTTCACCCGCAGTATAATCATCCATTACATTCATCCTCACTGCCAACAAGCTGATTACTACCATCAACACCATCTACGGCCGGAGAAAACTAATTCATCCCGCCGTCGTCTTAACAACCACTTCTGCTACAATCCCTGCAATCATCATCAGCAGCGCCATCAGCGTTCTTCATCGTCCTGTACTCATAACGCAGCGACACCAATGGCTGACAGCAGCAGCTGTTTCCACTACACGTTACAGCTAATCTCCTGTTAGCGGCTTCCCACAACTTCACTGCGACTTTTCCCTTCACTGCCTTTTTCCCCTCACAAAAACACACACACACACACACACACACACACTCCCTCACTTGGCATGGCTCTATGACTAGCAGGCCAGGATGTTATTGAGTGCATTCATGCCTTTAACTGCCTGAGAAAGGGACAGCTTTTTTGGAGGTCACTCAACAACATCCATATGTTCATTTCAGTCTTCTTCTGGCTGTCTACTTCAGCAATATTACAAACAGGATATTGAATATGACCTTCGACCTTTAGTAGTCAGTGTCTCACACACACACACAGCCACCCCATTTACTATAATAGTCATGCAACAGAAGGTGAACAGATGAAGCGATGGTGAAGTGAGGTGGGCGGGGCCATTATACACAGCAACCTGATGACAACCAATCAGAGTGAGGGACGGTTTCAGCTCTGTCCTAGCAAAGTCTGCATATTATTGTGCTAAGTTTATTTATCTTTTAATTATGACTGCATTTATATTTAGCATTTAAATCATCTAAGCTGGCTGCGAGACCTTAGTCACACGGCAGACCTGTGTGTATGCCAGACTTATTTATCCCTGAACACAC
>CM042558.1:14692299-14827299 GCA_023630585.1 Cranoglanis bouderius
CATTTCAGTTCATCGCTTATAATTCTGCTAATTAACCAGCAGTTTTTTTCAAGGCATTAATTATTGCTGGTCACTTATTTTTGGTGTTCAATGAACACGCTTTAGTTGCAGATGTTCACTAATTAGCTAATTTATCACTTCATATGGATGTTAATGAATCTGCCAATATTACTTGTGGTTTACTGAAGTTCATGCGACTTAATGCTGTAAATAATGTTAGTTAATGAAAGCAGCTCAAATCTCAAATCCGACTGATCAGAAGGTGGTGATTAATTTCCTATAACAGCATGGCTCTCGTATTTAATACGTTATTGTTTCTATAGTAACAGCTAATTCACTAAAGCTGCAAGAAATCAAAATATAATAATAAGTGGATTGAAAACATGTTGTTTTTCAACAAAGGAAAATGTTTAGTAGTCGTCATGGTGAGGTTCTCTGTGGGGCGATGTTTATTTAACGTTTTTGGAAGGAGTCTCCAGTGTCGGTGCTTTGTATCAGCTGTACCTTTACGTTTTCTGATGGAGAATGTTAGATTTTTGGTTTCTCCGTAACAAGCTGTCGTTGTCATTCTTTAATAAATAAAAAATGTGTGACATGATGTTATCGGAAAATAACAGTTGATTAACTCAGTTGATTGTTTTTCCGTTTGTTTACTTAATGTGAAGCTTTAATTTTATACAGCGTGAAGGAATATCCTGTTTAATGAGGAAAGATAATGCTGATTATGTTATTAATGAACCCGAGAGAATGATAATGTTAAATTAAACTATTTTATACGATAAATAATTGTCAGCTGACATGATAAACAGTGAGGAATTTGCTAACATACAGAGCAAGGAGAAAGAACGTGGAATAGTATCCTGAGGTTTCGGTTCAATGTTTTTCTCAACAGTGCAACATGTAACAGGTTTAATAACTGCAAAGACGTCAGCATGTTTCTATGTGTTCTTAATATGTCCTTTTTAGATGTCCTAGGATTGATTCAGTTGCTCAGTGCAGTCAGAAGCTTTGTTCGCTTGCTGTCTGTAGTCGTGCGTGCGAAACAGTAGGCTACGTTGATTAAGCACAGGAGGAAAGTTGCGGCTCGTGAAGGTAATCCGAGATGAATCTGCGTATCGCATGGCGAGAGTGTGGAAATGTAATAAATCTCCTGAAGATCACAGTGAGGAGGAAATACATTGATGTAGCACTGGCTGGAGGAGACACACAATCAAAAAAAAAAAAAAAGAAAAAAAAAAAAAGTGTTGCAGCAACATTTTTCCATTTAGACAATTTGCACTAGCTGGGAATGTGTAACCTGAATTACAACTGTTTAGATACATTTATTTGCTCTTCCTTCTGGTGTCACTCCATTTACTAATACATGAGACCATCTGCTATGCATACACACACACACACACACACACACACACACACACACACACACACACACACACACACACACACACACAGACACACACACACACACACACTCTCTCACACCTGGAGCACATTTCATTGTAAAAATAAATGGTCTGCATTTTTAAACACAGCTTTAAGGCCTATGGTTTTATCTCCAAGCTAAAAATAACACGACCACTAAAAAAACACGAAATATTACAGAACAAAGAAAACAAGGAATGCTCGTTTGTTATACTGTGCATAAATAAGGCTTGGACAGTGAACTCCAAAAGCACATGAAGCCCACTGATGAAATGGGGAGTGTCTTAAAGAAGTGATGATCTTGGGCAATCACTCACACAATCAATCAGGACCTGGACGTTCTCAGAAACAATGATAATTTACTGAGGCACCACTGGGTACTGAGGGAAGTGTGTGTTGGGAGCTACAGAGACTCTGTAAAAGAGGCACAGATCCAAATGAGGAAAGTGCGGAATCGTAAAGCAAAGTGCTAGTAATAAACGAATATGGTAGACGTTATGATGCTGTTCATTATCTCCAGAAACGGACAGATGAAGCGGTGGGATTATTAATTAATATGGCTAATGTGATGCCCAAGCAATTTGGCAGGGACGTGCTAAATAATAAGAGATCTGAGATATTCTCAATAGAGCAGTGGTGCTCAATGTGTGGGCTTGTAATTGGAATTTAAAGGGGCCATTTGTAACCTTCAGAGCCCTCTGTTGCCTGTGAAGTGAATTGCAGCAATGCAATGGAAATATTGACCAAGTTCTTACAACGATTTTTGACTGAAATGACTTAAGCGTTTAAAGAAATTTGAAGGGTGGAGAGAATTAGCTGATGGAACTAATTTCAGGGCCAGAAAAATGTACACAGAAGCCTGAAACAAAATAACGACCCAGGGAATTTTGTGAATCACAATTTACATTTAAATTATATGATCATTATAGGTAATAAATACACATTTTGCACTCAACAATCTGCAGAAAAGTCTTTTAAGGAAAGTTACCCTTGAAGGAAAAAGGGGCAGGGCTTAGCAACAGAGCTGATTTCGATGAACCTAACCAGATGCTTTGCCTGGGAACAGTGCAAATCACAATTTACTTTAAAAATGATAACTATTATAGGACAAAAAGGCTTTTAAATAGTACAGACATAATTATTTTTGCGAAAACAGATGTATCAGTGAGTCCAAAAATCTGTTATATATTTACCTACATATTTACTTTACAAGCACTTTTATCCCCATTTTCTTCCCAGTTTGGTCACCTGCCAACTCCCTCCCACCAGCCAGCTCTCTCCTATCACATGACAGCTACCAACAGGGGAGGGTGAAGGCCAACACATGCTTCCTCTGAGACACATGAAGCCAGCCAACCATTCCTATAAAACTGCTACTCATGCCGTTATCACGGCACAATCGGAGGAAAGAGCTATCTGCCCTCTTTCATATAGGGTTGCTGTGATTGACAGGGGAGAGAGACTTGTTTTAAATGTGCTTTACAATTACATCTTACTTACGTACATGTGAGAAATTTGGTGAAGAGCTTACTGGGCTGCTCCTTCTCGAACCAATGTGAGCTCTTCATGAAGCCACTGTAGGCCTGTTTTCTCTGTTTATCAGTGTTGATTATTGTGTTACAGACGTAAATGCCTTTTTAATGGCCGGCTTAGTTTCCGACCTGTTGTGGGCCGCGAGCTGTGACAGGTTGGGAACCTCTGAGACAGAGCAATGAGAGATCATCTGAGGGAGAACTCGTGAAGCTGGGCAGATAGTGTGTATGACAGAGAGGACCTACAGTCATGTGAAAAAATAAGTACACCCCACGGAAACTGTTGGGTTTTTTGACATATTTGGACAAGCAAACATTTGATACTCTTTGAAACAGTGCCTACTAATAAAGATGATACACTATCAAATGACACATAAAATCGACATTTTGTAGTAATTTTCACAATTCAAATTAACAAAAAACAGACCAGTCACATGCAAAAAGTAAGTACACCCCTACATTTATCAGAAGTTCAAATTCATAAAATTAGAATCAGGTGTTGAAGATTGGGTGCCAGTGATTAGAACCTGCTTAGGGAGTGCAGGTGGAACCTGTTTTATTTATACCCCTCTCATATCTAGTGTCTGGTGTTCCCTCTGCTATTGAGTTGTCTGGTGTCATCATGCCAAGATCTAAAGAGTTCTATAAGGCCTTCAGAAAAAAGGTTGTGGATGCCAAATGAGTCTGGCAAGGGATTTAAAAAGATCTCAAAATTATTTGAGACTGCCAATTTGTCCAGGACTGGCCATCCCAGCAAATTTAGCCCAAGAGCAGACCGTCTGATTCAAAAAGAATTTTCCAAGAGCCCCAAAATTTCATCACAGGATCTGCTAGTAAGTCTTGCAACTGTTGGGGTCAAAGTGCATGCTTCTACAATCCGAAAGAGATTGCATAAATTTGACCTGCATGGGAGGAGTGCCAGGAAAAAGCCTTTGCAAGACTACAGTTTTCCAATGAGCATATAGGCAAAGACCAGGCCTTGTGGAATAATGTGCTCTGGACAGACGAATCAAAGATAGGAGTTGTTTGGCCACAGTAACAGCAGACATGTTTGGCGCAGACCAAAGACAGCTTTTCAGGAGAAGCACGGTGGTGGAAATGTTATGGTTTGGGGTTGCTTCTCTGCCTCAGGGACTGAACAGCTTGCATTCATTGATTCAACTATGAATTCTGCATCATATCAAACAGTGCTTGAAGATAATCTGTCCGAAAGTTGAAGGTGAACCGAAAGTGGACCTTTCAACAGGATAATGATCCTAAGCACACTGGCAAACCAAGGAATCAAAAAGAAGAAATGGAGGGTTATATAATGGCCTAGTCAAAGCCCGGATTTGAATCCGATTGAAATGTGGGGGGATTTGAAACGTACATGCAAGAAAACCCTCAACCCTCTAGCAACTGAAAGCATATTGCATGGAGGGGTGGTCAGAAATTCCAGCAAATCTGGTGGACAAATGTAATGTAAAACACCTACAAGAAGTTATTTCTGCTAAAGGGGGCAATACTAGCTTCTGAGGCCAAGGGTGTACTGTCAAAAAAGCCAACATCATAAAATAAATGCAGTGTGCGATCAGGAATGCATGCAGCCTTTCAGGTATTGATTCCTTCTCTGTCATGTTCTTTGGCTGAGAGGGTTTGTTAAGAGCTAACAAATCCACTGCAGGTGCACTTGGCTGCAAGAAAGACAAAGACAAGCTTCTTTAGCTCAGTGTGTGTGTGTGTGTGTGTGTGTGCGCGTGTGTGTGTGTGTGGTGAGGTGATGCGAGTTATTCGGAGACGGCTGGTATCATGTAGGTAGTATTACCATTCCACATGCTCCCATAACACTGAGGCTGATCTCAACAACAGAGAAATCTCACTATTGATCCTGCAAGAGATCTCACAACACACACACACACACACACACACACACACACATACACTCGCACACTAAATACAGACTTGGTCTACAATGTTCTCTAGCACTCTAAAGCCTGCTATTTCCCGTCACCCAAATTCCCTCAACCTTCTGTTCTTCCAAATAAAACAACACGATCAGTCTCTTATCAGCCAGCTTCTGCCCTGTCCTCTGACTCACATCCATTCCTCTGGCAGACGCTTTCATCCGAAGTGAGGAAGAATCCGTTCCAAGTGTCTAGCTGAGCAGTTTAGAGTTAAGAGCCTTACTCGAGAGCCCAACAGTGGATCCGTGGCAGGGCTGGGACCTGAACTCGGCGACCTGAACCACTGAGGTACACATCCACCCAGAAGCCTTAGTGCTTGCCCCCAATCAGGTAACACCCTGGACTTTCTGACTTCGTGAAATCAGGGGTGTCAAACTCAATTTCTGCTTGGGTCACACTCCACTCTCTAAACTGTAAAAAGTCCACTTGCAGAATTAGCACACGCATGCGGACGATAGTGGAGAGCGATTTCCTCTGAGTGTCAGAAGCAGTTCAAAAAAAAGAAGTGTGTTCTGGAGGAAGTATGCACAATTCTTCACCCTGCCTAGTTACCCAATAAGATTTTTCTCCCCCCACATTCTGGACACCCCCTTTATTATTGTAGGGGCCAAACAAAGTCCACACACAGACGCTGTGTGACGAGCATGCAGAATACGGAGAAGAAAAATCGTGGAAATGAGTAATGGCATCAATCATGGACGCGGTCACACAATCAAAGCCTGGCCTCCCGAACTCTCCTCTCTCTCAAATGTCATCCTTCTTCCTCAATCAACCTTCATGTCTGTCTCTCGCTCTCTTTCTGTTAAACATCTCTCGCTCTTCTCACTTCTCTGTCTCAGATTTCATCTCTCTCTCTCTCTCTCTCTCTCTCTCTCTCTCTCTCTGTGAGTCTGAAATCTCTCGTTGTGTGGGTGTATTGTTAAAGCTTTCTCCGTCATTGTTTTTCCCTCCGTGTCTAATGGCACCTTTGAATTCCAGCTCTCCGGGTTATCACAGTCAGGCTGCGTTGACAACGTCACAAAATGGAGAAGAGAAAAGCACACACTCACACACACACACAGACACACACACAAATATACACACAGACACACGGTTTGAAGGTTTTGAAGTGTGAGGGCTTATTAACACTCTGTGTCGAAGAGTGCTTTTAGTGTGTTTCTTTTGTGATTACAGTGACAAGGACAAAAAGAGAATGGTGTGTGTGTGTGTGTGTGAGTGAGAGAGAGAGAGAGAGAGAGAGAGAGAAAGAAACAGTGAAGGAAATGTTGAACATAGTGACAATAACTATCATTTTCTACCAACACACACACACACACACACACACACACGGTTTTATTCGGTTTTAAATCTCTCACCTGAAAGAAGACAGCCATAGCGGCGATGACCCGCTTCTCCCTGATGGCTGCGTTAAGGCTGTCAAAATCGTCCGAGTTGTACATGTAGATCTGCATCTGTGTGCGTGAGTGAGAGAGAAACAATACGATTGTTTAATAATAGGCAGCAACTGTACATTATTTATGTGCACTCATTTCTCCGCGGGGTATCCGCCTCATAATTTGATAACCGCTTCTGGATATTAATTTCATTACATCATCATTCTCCATGCTGTACAGCTTGCTCAAGCATCGACATCATTCTGAACAGAATATTCTACAGCTTCCCACAAATGATTCGAAAGCTATGATTTTCCAGGCCACCCTGTTACAATCAGTTTACAAAGCTCTGAGACAGAAATGGGGTTTCACTGTGTGTGTGTGTGTGTGTGTGTGTGTGTGTGTGTGTGTGTGTGTGTGTGTGTGTGTTTGAGCCAGAATTACAAACTTCATATTGTAACATAATTTTCTCAGTAAAAAGAAACCCATCATATTACGCTAGCACTTTGCTACACCTTCTTTCTACCGGTCAGAAAAAAAAAAGCTCCCCTAAAAAAAAAAAACAACAACAACAAAAAAGCGTGCAAAAAATGGCATCTTAGCAAGTGAAAATATCTTGAATATAGTCAAACTGATCTAGTATTTCTTATTAAAAAGATTACAATAAACCAAATATAAGATCATTAAACCTATTTCTGGAGATATCTGCCAGATAATTTTGCTTCTTTATAGAAATAAATGCTAAAATGAGCAAAATTATCTGCCGTTAGAACGAGACAAGCTTGCAATGAGAACAAAGGGCTTGAGATAGGTTTAATGATCTTATATTTGGCTTATGGTAATCTTATATTAATACTAGATAAATTTGACTATATTCAAGGAATTTCCACTCGCTAAGACGTCATTTTCTGCAGTGTAAATCAACACTTTCTGACCAATCAGATTCGAGAATTCAAACTTGGTGAAGCACTTTTCTTTCTGGTGAGTAATGCCGTGGTCACACTAGGCTTCAGCGCTCCACTGACTTCCATTCGAACACATAAGAAAACGGCAGACCGGAAGCACAAGCTCACGCGTAGGATTTTCGTACTACGCTGCGTGATGAAAGTTCAAATTTGGTGAACTCTGACCTGCGTAATCGTATCACGTGAAGACGTGTGACCAATAGATGATCGCGACTTTTTAGTACAAAAAATAAAATAAAAGAAAGAAAGAAATTCAAAAATGGAGGTGCTACAACACAGGTTTAAAAGATTATAAAATCAACTTAAAAAGAGTTGGCTTGCAGTGTCGTTGAAAACAGGAACAGACGGTATATTTAACAGACGGAAACATAAAATTCTTTTTCCTCAACGGATGGTGTCATATCCTGTTCCCGCCCATATTCGCAGCGGCGTCCGACAAAAATACGCATGCTTCAAGCCTAGTGTGACCCCGGCATAAGGCATATTTTTAAAAGCTATACATGAAATTCATACCTCACAAGCTGATTTAAATAAATGAAGCTAATTTCTGGGCTAGGATGAGAAGCCTTGAATGAAACGACACTATTGTGAATCACATGTACATCTGAAATGATTTGATTACAGGGCTATAAATGCTGCAGCTTTAAGAGTGAGTGTTCCAATAAACTTGCAACACGGACGTCATGGCATTGTGTTTCCAGATGTCGTTATTCAGCGCCGGCGGAGCGAAAACATCTCTGTTTCCTCAGCACTGAAAACCAAAAGGCGTACTGAAACCTGTAACAGTGCTCTCTAACAAAAGAGAGTCCAACTAAACTCCATTAACCGAGTGTGTCTAATGGAGCGGATGAGTGAACCGTGTTGGCCCGGCTGCGTTAAGAGCCTGGACCGTGCTTTCTTTGCGCTGATGGGATCTCTGGCAACCGATCAGGACGGACGAAACGCTCACCGGACCTGCGACTCGGCCCGAATTTGGCAGCGGCAGCATGCAAGTCGACAGCATGCTCAAAAAGAAACAAAACAGCCTGTTCTTGGCACGTACGGCTCTGGAGCGTGGCATTAGATAACCAGGCCTTACAGAGATTGAGGAGTGAGAGAGCTAAGAGTGGAGAAATGGAAGAGAGGACGCTTTAAGCCTCTTAGGGAAGTCACCACTCGAGCAGGAGGCAACGGGATCCATTGATTTTGATGCGAGTGGATTTTTCAATTCGGCTTCCGTGAAAAGCCGTGCTGGTCTCCCCGTGACATCACCGGCCTCCCCGGCACGACGCGGCCAATCGGAGCGGCTCCAGTCAGTCAGTTGTCATGGCGATGGTGTGTGTGGAGTCACCGTGGGTATGCTCGCTCGCTCGCTCATGAACGCTGTCACGTGCGCGCACACTTGCACAACCTAACACGGCTCTGAACGTGTGTGGATTAGGAACGTACCATGTGTCCCGTGTCCGGGCTTGAGATAGATAAATAAGCAAGACAGAGGAATGCGCTGAGGAAGGAAATACACTCAGTACAGCACATAATCTAAACCAATAGCCCTGCACTGAGAGTTAGAATGAGTGAACACTAAAAATTTTTTTAGAAAACAACAAGCAAACAAACAAAAAAAAAACGTCCCAGGTGAGAACAATGATTTTGTGTCTTTAAATAAAAAAAGAAAAAGAAACACCCCTGTGTGTGTTGGCGAGAGACGCTGCCTGAAGCTTTGCTTGCCAAGCTTGTTTCCCTTTTCAGATCAACACTGTCAATATTGTACGCCTTGCATTTTTCACACTTCCGTAATCCCTACAGAAAGCCCGACCCGTGAGTCGCTTTGATCTATTTCAGTCTTCGGCACTTCTAGAGCCTCCTAATATGGATCGCTCTGTACATGCGCGGGAATTCGCCAGCGTACAAACTCGAGCGCTTTCATCGACGGTGTCAGTGTCTCCGAGACAATGATTAATAGCAGTAATATTTGAGCCCTTTCTGTCTCGCTCTCTCTCGGTGCATGAGTTTATAAAGAAAGCCGGCAGCGTGTCTGGGCGCTCCGTATCTTAACCTTTGCGTACAGATGGATTAGAAGTCAGTTTGCATTCGGGCGAGGAGAGAAGTGACAGGCGGTGACGTGCTGTCCATAAAAACGAGAGATGGACGCCGGATGCGGAATACGAAAACGACCCGCTGTTGTCAGACGTTACTCGTGTTCATGAAACGTGGAACGGCGTGCACTGAGAGATAAGAGGAGAAAAATAAAGAAGGAAGCAACGAGCATTTCTGTTCTTTTCCTTTCATAGTTGTTTTTTTTTTTGTTTTGTTTCTTTGTATTTCCCCCCCACAGTGTGAGAGCGCTAACAGTTTGAAGCATGGCAGTCTGGAAGAAAAGGGGAAAGTAAGACCCATGATGAATTCAGATGACCTCACTGCCCAATAAAGCCTGAGTCAATATGCAGAGGGATTTAAAGAGGGCAAGTGGTTTTCTTTTAGCTCGCCCTGTGTGTGGGTGTGTGTGTGCATATATGCGTGTGCGTGTGTGTGTTTGTTCTCCAAGCTCATTTATCGTAAAGGTCACTCACAGGTTTTTCAAATCGTGTGTGTGTGTGTGTGTGTGTGTGTTTCTCCTGAAATCCATTAACATACAGATCACACTCAGGCGCTGGAGACGACCGCTTTGGTTACACGTATCACTTGTTATCCGGATGTGCAAGCACACACAAACAACTGGGATTGTGGGAAAGGCTGAGATGCAGAGATGCAGAGCTACACACACACACACACACACACACACACACACACACACACAAATAAAATCTATTCTAATACTGGCTAAACCGCTTTGGCAAACAGATCTACGCACAAAACAAGTCTACTCTTCCACTCTAACCCATTTCACGGTCTGTATTTAAATGTGTATCTGTAACAGGACCTGCCTTTCCTGTTTAGGATTCTGAATACACACACCATTACAGCAGGACAACACAAACAGCCTATAGAGCTATGGAGCTGGGAAATGCAGTGTAGCTCACCAGACACTATGGATGGCTCTTTTCCAAAATGTACTAGCCAGTCCGTTTTTCTGCTAGCCAAACTCTGATGTGTTTTTTTTTTTTTTTGGTCATTACAATAACAAACAAAACGATCAAATTCAACTCTACTTGGACACCACCGATCACCTACCTATACCAGGGAATCACCTTGCAATAGCCAACAATACAGCTTCAGTGTCAGGCCCAAAAAAATCCACAGTGGATAACATTTACTTGCTAGTGGGTCGTATCTGAATCCCTGCCCAACTCCACAGGCAGGTTTTGTTTGTTTGTTTGTTTGTTTTTGAGTTTTTCATTATTTTTCTAATAATTAAGGTGATGCAGAGAACACAGATAGAACAAGGATTTCAGATTTAAACATTGACATACTCAGAATTTGGAGATTTGGAGGAGACTCTGAACATCATAAATGGTTTGAGCAATTTGTCTTTATATTATTGAGATATTGGAATATTTACAGTTCATTTCATGGTTGTTCTCTGTTGGGTGTTAGTGCAACAAACACAATTTTCCACCCATGCATAAAATAAATAAATAAATAAACAAACAAACAAATAACCATACATAAACAAAACCAAAAAAAAAAAAAAAACATGCACAAAACATATATTTTTAAAAAGCTGAAAATGTTGGGATTATATCGTACATAATAAACAAAAGATACAATTTTGGATGTTTCAGAAAAAAACAAAACCCATGAATCCTATAAATTAAATAAAAAAATAAAAAAATAAAAAAACTAAGATGGGAAAACATTTTAATCAGAACTTAAAATTAATTAAAAGAAATGTCATAGGGCCCGTTATAAGCTGAGCTTCCACGGGTTGAGAATGGATAGACTGTACAGAAACCCTAATTTACACATCCGTCTATGAGATTAATCACCAGATTCTGTGCCAATTCCAAACCCTGCTGCTGATATGAAGGTGTTCTGTGCTTTACAGCTTTGTAGAGGTGTATTCACTCTTGGACAGTAGTGGCTGAGGTTTTTACAGCTGGCTGGAAGCCTGCAGGTCAAAAACAGCTTGTGTGCACTTGTGTTCTGAGCATCGCGTGTCTCTCTAGATGTCGTACGGTAATAATCACGGCTAGAACATGTCATGCATGCGTGCTAAAGAGCATAAACACCTCACATGATGTATAGGAGTGTGTATACGCTGTGGCCTGAGGTCTTTTCCTTTTTTTTTTTTTTGTAATTATTCACATTCATCTTGTGCCACGTTGTGTGAAGATGAGAGGCTTTGCTGAGTTTGAGACGCAGTGCCCGAGGAACAACACGCGCAATGATCTAGAGCCTGGTCCTGATGCAATGACGTTTCTCGTCTTGCCTTGTAGAGGCATTATCGCTGCGAGGAAGTGCAACACTACCTTCTTCTACTGCGCTTTTATTTCGGCTTGGAGGAGGATGGACTGACCGCAGGGGACGGCACGAAAGAACTGTCTGTGTACCTGGGAAAAAGAGGGCTCGAGAGTAGATCCTGCTGCTAACCACAACTAGCATCCAGCGTCACATGGTGTCAAGGTTAATGGCTAAGAACAGCCTTTCCTCTGACCGATATCTTTTGGTGTTGAGACAAAACCCTTCAGTGACTTGACAATATTAAAGCATGCACAGGAAGTGCTCTGGTAGCCTCTAATTATAACTAAACCAGCCGCTTCCTGCTCCGGGAAACGTGAGAGGACAGCAGGGATGACTGTTGTCTCTTTGTATCACTGTATAAACACACAGTGCTGCTGTTTCAGTCTGCTTCAGTACTCAATTAATCTTATTTCATACATCTACATTGGTACAACATCGGTTTTAGTCTGTCTTTAATGGTAAATTATTTACCTCCGGAGCTTTGCAGGAAACATAAAAAAAAAAAGCTCTTCTGGAAATAAATATTAATATTAATTTTAATAAAAACCTAGCAACTACTTCAACAGCGAACATGACTCCCCCTGACAGCCTTAAAAATGTATTATTAAGTATTTATGAAACCTCCATCCCCTGTTTGTCGCACATGTGACTTTAAAATGGCGGCGCCTCGGTGCAAACCCAAGTCAAACCATGATCTGAGATATTTCAGCTCAGAGGGGGAAAGAGAAAGGTAATTATTGCTTGGTGTGCATAAAACATGTTGTGCTTGAGTGAGCAGGAACCGGTCTATTTGTCTCGCAGGCTGTGTACCATTCAAATCAGTTCCCGCTCAGTCTTGTATGTTAATTATGCAGGGACTGGCAGTGTTTATCTCTCATACCAGGAGACCGGTGTAGCCCGTATGCTAATACGCGTATAATAGTGACCGATGGTCTTCATCTGTAATAAACGAGCTGACCATTAGCCGGTCTGACTCATTGCTTAGCGGCGTCAAGGTCAGACGAAGAGGAGAGATCATGATTCCGAACAGCTTTTTCCAACCAAACACCTGCGCAAAATATTTCTCACATAAATCTTGAGAGATCAATGAAAGAAGCCAATAAGTGGAGAATGGGGGGAAGAGAGAGAGAGAGAGCACTTCAAAAGTACTGCACGTGTGTAATTAATCATACAGCCTGGTAGGTGATATGTTAATGGATCATAGTTATAAATATAGTAAAAATGCCCTCACACACATGAACACAAACATGTTTCACTGATCCATTCCTCACAGTGTTTAATTTGAGTGACAGGACACGCACATCGATTTCTGACTTTATCCCTTTAAAACAACAGCTGTCACCACGACAGAAAGAAAAGAGAGAGCAAGAGAGCGAGAGAGAGAATCGATGGCCTCAGACTCGGGGGACGAGTGCCTAAAGATTTCCCATCAGTCTTTGCAGCCCTTGAACCAACACACACACACACACACACACACCGAATCCAAACTGCCTCTTCTTAAACTGTAATAATGGATTGTCTTAACCATATATATATATATACACAGTACCGTGCCATGCAGAAATATTGGCACCCTTCATCCAAATGAGCAAATTCTTGTATAATATTTTACCCACTATTTTTCTAAATCTCATTAGAACTACTAATCAAATAAAAATAGTATTTTCCTTAAAAAAAAAAAAAAAAAAAAAAAAAATATATATATATATATATATATATATATATATATATAAAGAAAAGAGAGAGCAAGATTATATATATATATATATATATATATATATATATATATATATATATATATATATATATATATATATATATATATATATATATAGCCACACCTAAAAAAAAAACCCGCATCTCAACATTTTCTAAAACACATATTATTTCTCATTAGCTCTCAGTCCTCAGGAACTCTGGTGTTGCCTTTAACCACATCCTATTTCCCTGAGGTATAAATATGAGGTTGAACACATGGAAAATCCCTTCGTCATCCATTACTATTGGAATACCTACAGAGCTTTCAACACAAAGCTGAGACATGTGCTGCGTCCCAATTTGCCTACTTATACTATGCACTAAAAGTATGTACCCTTTTTGTGGAGAAAAATGAACATACTTTTGAGTGTGTAGCAAAAAAAAAAAAGAGTACACAAGTACTGGGACGTACTAATACGTCATGTAACGGAAGAGAACGCTGTTGCTCGGTCTCTTCATCTGACTGTACAAGATAAACATGGTACTCTTTTTACACAACATCCAACCATTAATCTTACGTAACAATAAAAAAACCTTGGCTGGTGCTTAACATTTATGTTCTTAGACTTAAATACCAAAGACGTGAAAACGTGTCACTGACGTTAGACTCGTCATCCATGTTTGCAGGTTGAATTTGGCGAAGCAAACCGGCACAGGGCTTCCCTTGCGCAAGAAGTTGTGGGCAATATTAGCTGAAAAAGTGTTCATAATAGACCATCCATTTCAACATACTACGATTTGGTAGTAACTAGGTAGACACACTAATTCTAATGAATCCACTAATGGATACTATTCAGGATGGATAGTAGGCTTACTGGGAAGCAGCAATGGTTGTTAACATGCACAAATCGGGTATAAAAATATACATATGTGCAGTTAAACGTACCATTTAAGCCCAATTAAAGCCACAACAAAATGTTTTTCCAATGACTGAAACAGTTGGAAATTTGACAGGAATTGGACACTGACCCCTCACGCAGGTCAGAAGTGATGAGAAGTTTGGTATATTTGGGAGCTTTGGGAAAAGCCTCTTTGCTGAAGCTGGTGGAAAAGATGAAAGCTTCATGAGAAATGTATTGTATAAATTTCAACAACATACCGGTTTTACCTCCTAAACTTCCTGTTTCTCTGGAAACTGTGTAACTGTGTATGCTGTAATCTTTTATTAAAAAAAACTATTTCCTGCAAACATACTCTGCAGAGCTTAGGCTACAGGATACAGCTAATAATTTATTGATTGCCCATTTTACACAAGTGAAACTTTTCACACAATAATGAAAGTTGTTCATTTCTTAAAATACAATGCAACGATTTAAAACCACGCAGGAACAATGTCGATCTGAATCTGCAAATTTCATAAAACTGGGAAACATGCTGTTTGTATTGCATGATGGAAATGGTTTGCAATCTTTTCTGTGTTCTGTGGCGCAAAATGAGAAGTAAATGAACATAATAAATAAAGACAACAGCACATGTGTACACAACGTGCTAAATATTTGAATAGCTTGATTATGTGCTGCAAGGGATTTTTTTTCCCCCTCTCTGGCTGCAAAACCTCTAAACAAATGACTTGAAAATAAACCTGACAGAAATATTTCATCTTATATCTATTTAAACTTGTATGATTTATTCGATATAACCTGCGTGTCAGGATTAAGTGTGTAGAACAGTAGACCTCTAGCACTCTCGGCGGCTTTCAAGAAGCATTCAGAAAGCTAGAAATGAGAAAACAGTGCATGTTTGTGGTTCCTGCTTTCCTCAATCCATCATACAGTTTCATTAAAAAATTAAATAAAGAAATATTAAAATTAAATATGACCTGGAAGCTTCTTTATGATAATGTTCCAGCAAAAGCAGTTTTTTTTGCTTCTGTCCCAAATCCACACCTGCATGTCACTGCCCTGATTTTACCAACCTTACACACACATACACACACACACACACACACACACACACACACACACACACACTAGCGCCGAGCACAGTGTGGGGTGGATGAGCAGCTTTGAAAACATTACACAGAGTTTATTGCTAACTTTGAGACAGTGAAGGGCAGGAGGCAGGCATGCGCTCTCGGACACCTGTAATATAAATGGTAATAGTGCTGAGCTTTCTCTGAATCTCAAACAGCGCTGCTCCAGCGTTTAGTCCACAGGAGACTTCTGGGAGACGAAGAAGAAAAAAAAAAAAAAACTGAGCTGAATCTCTTCTCCTAAAGGATGCAATGCGCACGTAACGCTTTACCAAATTGAATTTATCCTTTATTGACATCGCTCCATGTCCCATAGAGAGTCCGAGCGTGCATACATACACGAACGCAAATCACACACGGGGCAGTGGCGGCCGCTGACATTCACAAGGGCAAGCGAAGAAAAACCTCATTGCATTATTGCACGTCATCTTCACTCCCGTGTGTGCAATGAGGCTGAGCTGACCCGCTGTGTGTGTGTGTGTGTGTGTGTGTGTGTGTGTGTGTGTGCGTGCGTATGTGTGTGTGTCAAACAGCAGACAACTAATCAAGACAAGTGTCACGCACAAATACACACACACCCAGCGTTAGAGGAGGTGGGGAGAGGCGGTATGTCGGGAGCGTGATGAACATTCCAGAAGCAAAACAGCAGGTCATGCAGACTTACAGACGCACGCGCACACACACACACACACACACACACACACACACAGGATGCAAACGATGTCAGAAACTGTGCACAGTTTTGTCCGTTCTTCCATTTTCTAATCCTAAAACCTCTCTGTGTCCACTCAAGCAAACTACACTACCCATAATCCTCAGCACTACAGAGTCTCTATATTTGTCTGTCTCGTTATTTGGTTTGATCTTGCGCTGCAGAGTTTTTTTTGCCCTGTCCATGTCTGTCTGACCTCCTGCATGTTTGTGTTTTTCGAGTATTTCCTGTTCCTCCCTGTTTGTTTGCTTCGACTTGTTTTATTAAAACTCCAGCCTACACTTGGGTCCTTCTGTCTGCAGTTCATACCATAGTGCAGAATACCCTGAAACCCCACAATGCACTGCAATACATTATTGTCCATGCTATGTAGGTTGGAGCATAGAGAATACACCCATAATGCACTTTGCTGTTTGTAGAGATTAAGGAAAAGGGCAAACAGTAGCACAGACTCAGGCCAAATAACTATTGTTTTGATAGTGTTGCTGTGTAGCTCATGAAATCCCACAACGCACTGCTTTAGGTTAGTGTCCAAACAAGATAGCTTTGATGGTGGAGAATACCCATAATGCACTCTGTGCCATTTGTAGGGATTAGTAAATAAAGCACCATTTTGGACACATAGAAATGACCAAAAGCGGCCCGACACGAACAAAAATTCTGTTATGACAACAGACAGCGGTGCATTATGGGAAAAAGGAATTGTACAATACGAGACAGTTCATTACAGAATGTGATGTGAGGGTATTGTCTCAACATTGCTAAAACATTCATGAATGCAATCCGGCTTATTAAGAAGAACCATGACCTAGATAGTGATGGTTAAAAAAAAAAAAAAAAAACACATAAAGGCAAATGTATTAAGAAATAAAACTATCTACAAGTAATTTTATAATATTTTGTTACGAAGAACATAAAAAAAAAAAAACATACAAGTATAAACATGGAATATTGTGTGTATGTCATCAGTCTAGATACATTGCTAATTCCAGTTGGTTTAATAGTGTTTGAAAAACATGAGGTAAAACTATTAAATCATGACCATGTGTATTAAAAAATTTGTATACAAAATTCCACAATTGCTAGCTAAATCACGATCGCTCATGGTATAAAGAGGTTGAGTGATTTGGAAAAGTTACCCCAGCTTCTGTAATAAGCATGTACAACTAAAGAGGTGTAGAATTTAAAGTGCACCACAGACACTTAAGGTAAGGTTGTAACTAGTTGTGTGTAAAAGTGATGGCAGATCAGAGCTTTGCTGCGTACAGTGATGTATTTCACCATAGACTTTGCTTTACAATGAAGTGGTAACTCTAATTTTACTAACACGCCATAACAACAAAGGATAACGTTGGCATTTGAATAAACTGAACAACAGAATAAGGCACGACATTATGTTAACAGTAAAACAGGGGTGTAATGATACACTCGATTCAATTCGATTCTCAGAATATTTAGAAAAAAAATTTTAATTAAGAAAACTGATGACTCCTTTTTATTTCTGAATCATAAACAATGAAAAACAATGTCCATTTTTGTCTGTATAAAACTAAATACATCAAAAATGGCTATGAACAGAGGTTTAATATTGTAAACAAAATGTACTACAGGTTCACCATATCTTAAAAAGAAATAAATATTTATAAATTCTTCCAAAATATTTCTCTGACTTGGGGAAAATGATCGACTGAAACAGAATGAGCTCCGTAGCAGCACCTCAGGCATCATTTTATACGCAAACAGAGCTCCAAAGTCGGCTAAAATGCCCGGCCTCTGCGGCCTCTTTCTCGGACACTGTAGATCGCGTCAGTTCAGTGGTGGTGTTGCTACCGAAGAGTTATTTTTAAAGGTTGAGTAACCATAGAAACTATACTGCGTGTCTGCCGTCGTGATCCGGAGTTATTGTTCACTTCACGAGTGCAGATGATCCCCCGGGAATGGCGCAAGCTCTCCATGAAAGAATGCGAGACCAGCGCGCTCTCTATATATTTTAACTCTATGGGTTGCACAGATTGAGACCTATGGCGTTCCAACAGTGAAATTGCTTTCCATGCCTAATTACCAGAATACTGACTTCCACGATGTGAATCGCACATTCCCATGACATGCATCATCACATTTTTTGCATCATAAAAATGTAAAACACTTCAAATATTTTGTGATTTAGCTTGCCAATGATCTCAGTTTGAGCTACCATATTTTGTCCCATCACTTAAGTGTTTGTAACGCTGCCTGTTATAAAAAAGAGCTTATCTGTTATTTATGATAAGTTTATATGTACTGTTACTGTGCAATTCAGCGACGTGGCCACAGAAATACTTCCCACGTAAAGAAATCATCATTCTCCCTCACCAAATAAACAGAAAGCAAAACACATTTATAGTCAGTAAACATGAGGTGTGAACAGAATTACTGGTGGATGCTCAAGTTTTAAATTATGACTTGTTCACGCTGAAACTAGGCTATGACAGAACTTACGATGTAGTGGTGCAGCCGGCTCCTGGACTGGATATTAAGACGTGAAGTTAATCATGAAGATAAATTTATCTTCCTTTTTTGTAAGTCTGTAGAAAACCTAAGAAATACTCCAGAAATCGGCATATGCAAAAACATACATGCTTATATTCAAATCAGCATAATGACATAATGACTCGTTAGCGTGTACTTTCTGTGAAATAACTGCTTTATAAATGGTGATTATTAAAAATGAGTCCTAAAATCACCTTTGCTCTTTCGCTCTGTTGCTGTACCCTACAAATGAAAAGGCAACAAAGAGACATTAGGCGTGTCACTTTTCAATTCTGCGGGTATTACTTTCTCATAAAAACATGGAAAATATTGCTTTCGAGAAAACAAAGAGGGTCGAGGCACTATCTGCAACGAGATTATTAAAAATGGTATCAAGCCAGCAAAGAACTGGGACGACATCTATTTGCCCTCTAGGCAGCACTCTGCTCTTAAAGAATGGATGTGTTTTTCAGTGCCACTGACGACTGGCAAGGAAATATAACATTATGTTAGCAACCGCATGCCCCCTCTTCTCCAGGAAAAGCAATAATAAACAAGCGGAAATCAAATAAATAAGCAAATAAATAAAACGGGCAGAGTGGGCATGGCAGTCATCAGTTATCTGTGAAGGTTTAATAGAATGTCGCAGTGGAGGGAGGGAGAGACGGAGATGGGGAGAGACAGAGAGAGAAACAAAGAGTGAGAAAGACACATGAAAGAGTGAGAGAGCTAGAGAGAGAGAAACAGGGTGATATTAAGAGAAAGTAATAGAGAGAAAGAGAGAAACATGAGAGTTAGAGCATTAGAGACAGAAAGAAAGAGAGAACAATGAGAGAGACAGAGAGGGAGAGATTAAGAGAGCGGCAGAGTGAGAGGAGACGGAGAGACAGAGAGAGAGAGGCAACAAAAGAGAATGATGAAGAGAGAGGATAAGAGAAAGACACAAAGACAGAAGGGAACTGGGTGAGAACGTGAGAGAGACCGTATGAGTGTGAGGGAGAGAGACATTAAAAGAGAGAGAGAGAGACTAAGAGAGAAGAAGCTTCATAAGCTCAGTTAAAGACAAAATGAATGTAAAGAGAGCTGGTGTAAGTTTGGAGGAGGAGTGAAAGCACATCTGTTCATTCGGGAGTTTCAGAACTAATTTGTTTTCAATCATTCATCCAGACTCCAGCTCAAAACCTGGCAACATGGCATTACACTGCATTACCATTCCTCTGCCTCTACCAAACCCCATCACTCCATCCTTCTCCCTCACACTGTGCTTCCTCAATTTAATAACTCACAGCTTTAAGTGTGTGTGTGTTTGTGTTCTATACATTATTATAAAATATGACCTCACAGGTCGCACTTTCTACCTTCAGTAACACACAATACCATGCTCACAGTCCCACACACTGCAGGTGCACAATAATGTGATCTGATCAGGAAAGATGATTAGCGTAACCTACTTTCATATGATGAACACACCCATGAATCTGAGCTCATTACAGAACATTTTCAACAAAATGATCTCTAGCAGTGTCAAACAGTCTAGCAGTACAAACCTCACCAAACAGAATAAATCACACACTAACACTCACTACTAAAATAAGACAAATAAGAAAAAAAAAGATGATGGTGTCAATGAAGAAAACACCACACCAGGGAAAGGAAAATAGAGGGAAATGGGGAAGGGAATGGAAATAAATGAAATTAAATGGAAGGAAATGAAAAGGGAAAGGGAAATGGAAAGGGAGAGGGATAGACAGGAAAGGAAAGGAAAGGAAATGAAAATGGAGGGGAAGGGAATTCAAGTAAATGAAAAGGAAAGGAAAAAAGGAAAATGGAGGGGAAGGGAAGGAAATGATTTAAATGGAATGAAATGAAAGAAAGGGGAAAAGAAAAGGAAAGGAAAAAAGGAAAATGGAGGGGAAGGGAAGGAAATGATTTAAATGGAATGAAATGAAAGAAAGGGGAAAAGAAAAGGAAAGGAAAAGAAAAAAAATAATGAAAAGGAAAAAAAGAAAAAGGAAAGAAATGAAAAGGAAAGGATAGAAAGGAAAGGAAAAGAAAATAAATGAAAAAGAAAGGAAAGGAAAGGAAAGGAAAGGAAAGGAAAGGAAAGGAAAGGAAAGGAAGGGAAAAGGAAAGGAAAGGAAAGGAAGGGAAAGGAAAAGGAAAGGAATGGGGCCTGTTGGTTTAAAAACACACTGTATCTCTAGAGTAACAATACAGCAGATAAGCACATGTTCACTCACTTTACATCATCACACAATCCTCTATGAGAGAAAAGGCTACAGAGGCTCTGATTTTCACTCCTCCTGTCCACAGTGGTTTAGCAGCCATCACTCCACCTCATATCTGTTGATCCACAGCATGTGCTAATTAATGGCCACCTGAAGCAGATGTGCATGAACACTATAGAAAATATTAATGCAACGTGTGTTTACTGGACTTATTGAGCTGTGTCACCTTCTACGTCCAACTATCTTCACATCACATCAGGTACTATTCTACAAAGCGCTTCTTATAGCAGCAAAGGCTGATGGGAAATAAAATTCAATGCATCAATGCCATCTCTTATCTCTGATACCCAGCGTGTAGGGCTGTGTGTTTGTGTCTGCGCTCCGGTGCTTCAATCACGTGTGTTTTAATTTACTTTGTGCTTCTCTTATCAGAGCAGCTGGATAAAGGCCTTGGAAAACACTCTCTCGCTTGCTCTTTCTCTTTCTTCTGCTCACAGCAGCGCCAGAGACGAGACGGGAGACGGAGAAGTGTCCGTCAAGATATTAAAGAATGTTTAACACCAATGAACCATATCCCACAATCCACGTGTCCTCCTACGTTCCAGGTTTCTGATTGTGAGCCCAGATGGAGATAAGACCTGGAGAACCATCACAGGCTGAAATCAGCTGAATGTCCCTGTCACCTTTAAGCCCCAATCAGACCACAGCTCTACTCTACCTACCTGTGAGTCAAAAAATGTCTATTTACTCCTAGACTTGTTTGTGTAAGAGTGATTTCACGCTTTAATCTCCCTCAAGCGCTTTTTGTGCTGATATGAATGAAAAACAAAAAAAGACTCATGCGATGCCACACAATGTAACCATTACAATGCTCTTCCCAGCAGTCCAAGCTAGTATTAGCTAACTAACATCCCTAGTTTGCTATCTAGAATAGATTTAATCACCTTCAGTAATAAAGATGAAATAAATTTGAAATGCTCAAAAAGTAGCCAAGTTGTTATTTTTAGTTATGCCGATCAGCCATAACATTAAAACCACCGACAGGTGAAGTGAATAACATTGACTGTCTCGTTACAGTGGCACCTTTCAAAGTGTGGGATATATTAGACAGCATGTGAACGGCCAGTTCTTGAAGTTGATGTGTTGGATGCAAGAAAAATGGGCAAGAGTAAGGATCTGAGAGACTTTGACAAGGGCTCAAATTGTGATGGCTAGATGGCTGGGTCATCTCCAAAACAACAGGTCTTGTGGGGTGTTCCCGGTATGCTGTGATTAGTACCTAGAAAAAGTTCCTGGATGAGTTCCTGTTCTGTATCGTCACCACACAGCATGAACCATTAGGTAAAGTAACACAAGTGATGCATACTGTGTGATTATTACGACATACAGCAAATAAAGGAAACCTGACTGAGACTGATACTGAATGTGTGTGGTCATATATTTTTTTGTAGCTTTACTTGTTGCTTTGCCTGCACAAAGTACAATTTCAGCACAGTCAGTGTGACTAGAACCCTTTACACACTCCCCTGTGACATTTTCAGCTTTCCACTTGATTAAAACAAAATCATCACTTTAGTAGAAAGCTTATATTATTCTGTAACTGTTATGAATGATTTAATAACTGCAGTGAAATTAAGAGGAAATCGGAGTAGTTACGAGAAAGATGACTGTGGGGTTAAAAATGCTGGATAAAGCATGGTTCATGCACTTTTCTCATCAGAAAGTTATGGCCCATGTTAAGTCTTTCCATATAAAAAAACAAACAAACAAGAAAAACCAAAACCTTCATTGACATGGAGAAACTCTGCCAAGAAGAATGGGCAAAACATTACTTCTAAACAGCCGTTAAATACTCAAAGAGTGGCTCTACCAAACACTAATGCGTACTTGCGCATGGTTTGTTAAATTTCTTTGAAATATTTGCTAGCCAATAATTAATTTTGACTTTTAGAATTCACTGTAAGAGGAGACGAGTTTACAATAAAAATACTGACAAAAAAAATCTACAAATGTATCATTTCTAATTCAGATAAGTCTGATCGGGGGGGTTGAATACTTTTGCAAGCCATATATATTTGGCCAGCTGTGTTGGTGAGAAAATAACGGAAAGTCAATCGATTTAAAAGCGTATAGAAATCCAACATTATTGAACAAAGCAATTCCCATTCTTTTCCAGGTCTATACATGGGTGTGATTACATCTCGGTCATTTCCAGACTCTTCAGACCTGCACAGTTAGCCTGTCGATGTTTCATCATTCGGTGAAGTTTGAGTTTGATTAGTCATATGTTTCATATGCATATATCTCCAGCCAAATAAGAGAAAAACAGATTCTGGAGCAGAGGTTTTGAAAAATATCCAGAATACAGAGTGTATTACAGAAATGACACAGCCAACTCCATAACCAGCCAAAATGTCCTCATGAAAAGTTAGGTTTAATGTGAAAAACTCCAAACGTCCCCTTTAAGGGAACATGTTGCCGATCTGGCGGTGGTGACTGTAATGTTTTCGGCCTGCACTGTGAAACTGACAGTCCGGTAATTACTCTGTCATTATTTATGTCTGTGTGACAGCATAGCAACAGCCTAATAAGCCTAATACACTGGTGTCATGCTGAGCCCTGGCATTAACCTCGGGCTGACAGCGTCAGTTTACTCACACACAGACACAAATTGCCAGGGTCAGGGATCAATACACACAACACACAACACACAACGAGACGACTTCCGCATTTGTTTAGCGTTGAGGGCTTTTTTTTTGTTGTTGTTGTTGGAAATTTCTAGACTGAGTGTGAGTATATGTGTGTGCACGCCCGATCGTTCTTGTGTTTATGAGCACATGCTAATGCACACATCTGCGTATATGCATTCCTGCGCACGACTGTCTCCCTGTGTGCATGCGTATCAGATGGAAAGTTGCACGGGGTTAAGCTTTGAATGCAGGTTGATGCCTGACGCCGAACACATGCAGGGCTGGAGCGTGATGCGTTAAGCATATTAACCATCCATTTACAGTTAAAGCAGCAGGACCAGGCTCAGCGGGCGCACACTTAATCACGCCATTCAGGAACCTTATTAGAGAACAATTACTAAATGGCAAGCCTCGTAATTCATAAATCATTCAGCCAGACGACTAAGGAAAATGAGAATGGCATTTCGCAGCAAATCTCTCGCATGGGCCTGAATGTCTCATGCGTATTCATAAGGCAGGCCGGCGACTGAGCGGGACTGCTGCTACATCCGTCCTGACATTGACAGACGGATAATAAAATAGAACACCAATTTTTAACAGAAGACTGGTTTTAATGCACCGCTAAGGCAATAAGATGGTGTCTTATTATAGCCTGTGTTAAAGAGGTCCCAACTGGAGTTTAAAGGGTGGGTGATAATTGCTAAATGTAGCTGTAGTCTAGTTTAGATCAGTGCGAGATGTAAGCCTGTGGTGTGTGCAGTCTCGAGTCTTTTTTCCCCCCTCCCTCATACTCTCTCTATTTCTTGTTCTCCCTGTAGATTTCACCCTTTGCGGTGCCCTTTTTTGCGGTGGAGCGTCCGCTAAAGTGTCACTTGATAGACATCTGTCACACCTCATCTCACTCATCTGCTCTCACTCTCTCTCTCTCTGTCTTTTTTTTTGCCACCTCCTCAGGCAGCTCTTAGCATATGTGAGACAACAGGCTTGAGGGAGAGGTCGACCGATATCTCTCTCTTTCTCTGCGTTTTACATCTTTCTCATAAAACACAGCAAATATCAGTCCTTACAAAGCTAGCTTGTAAACACTCCTGCATTCTCTTCATAAATTCTGCTATTCACTTCGCCATGGGACCCAGAATATAACCCAGCAGCTCTCTGACTGACAAACAGCGTTACAGTTTCTCCTTTACCCACATCAGCTCGCAGAAGAAAAGGACAAAAGGTACGAGTAGAGGAACGAAAATCCACATCATCAGGCTGGAGCACCTCTACTTACTCTTAGGCTGAGTGACAGAAAGCTTGTTGTTCAGGCCGGCACTCGGTCCTGTCTTTTGTCCACGCCGAGGACGACTCGGCTGGCATTAAGTGTCCGCATGAAGGACAGGAAAGTGCCTAAGAGCGTCTTCTCTTCAATCATGATGATACGCAACAGCCAGCCATCAAACTGAAGTCAAGGGCCACTAGCTGCAGACTGGAAAAAGGCTACGGCTGTAGCTGCAGTGTCAGTCAAACTCGGAAAGGCCCTCTGGGGCTGGGTTTAATTATCTGAACTCTCCGTGTCTGGCTCTCAATCTAAAGGAGCATCCTAACAAAAAACACACAAAAGCTAGACAAAAGGGGGAAAAAAAGAGATATAACACTGTCTGCAAATAAAACCATACAGTCTGTGAATGTCTGTAATGTTTTTCAACCAATATGACGACAACAACAACAACAACAACAAAATCCTCCTGTACTCAATAGATGAGGATCATAAAGTCATAAACCAACACCATTGATTTGTCCACCATGATGAATGTTGATGAATTATTGTCATTACCATTATCTATTATTTTCATTACCTCTGCTACACCATTGTCCTGTTATGATGTTACACTTGCATTATACATTATTATTATAATGCTCATTATTTTTTTATGATGTCCATTATACTTGCTGGTGATTGCTGGGGTATATTTAAATGTTTTTTTTTTCTATCATAGGATCAATAAAGTACTTTGAAGATGATGCCACGAAGCGGAGGGAGATGAATGGAAGTGTGAGACATTTCTTAACAATACAAATAAGCAGTCAAACTCATGGTTAAAAACAAAAACAAAAAAAAAAACAGGGCAGGGGTTTAAGGGTCAAGCGAACAGAGCGATGAAGGGTGATCAAAAATCACAGCAAAAACTACAAGGAAGTAAATGAGGGTTAACAGGAAACAACTGAGTTCAATAGCCAGGTGAGTGGCAGCAAGATAGCGTCCTGGTGGGTTGTGGCTTCGTAGTAGTTTATGGAAATGTGAAATTCTTTTAAGTAATCATTTAAAAATAAACTATTAACCTGGAGATATTATGTGTCAGTTCAATGGTTAATCCTAGTTAAAAATGCATCAGATATTATTCTCTGTAAAAATATGAAGAAATCATTCCAACATCTAGTAACTTTGGGTTAGTTGGGCGGTCCTCATTAGCATCACTAATTCAGTTTAATAAACCCTGTGCTCGCACTTGACATCCCTTAAACAATGTCAAACCCAATTTAAAAGTGGATGGCACACCCACTGGTGAGTAGTACTGATGTGTTGCCTTCATCCATAGATAATGCACTCGAGTTCTTAGCAAAGGAGAGTGGACATAAAACAACATCTTTAATTTGCCCTCAATTCAATCAGTCTCACTAACCGAAGTGTTAATTGTAGGTCACGCAGGTCAAGGCGACAATAAACCATCATTTCCTCAGAGACACATCATCTGTGTGTTCGGCTGCTCTTTTATTTCACGTTTTCCTTATTCTCCTGCCTGTCTCGTGTTTTCTGTTTGTCTGGTTGAAGCACTCTTTCTGTGACTTTTTCGTCTGTCCTCTATTCTAATCTGCATACTCCAGGCTCTGGACTACCGGCGCACGTAGTGTGACAGACTCGGGTAATCGATCCCGAAGACCACAGATCTACACAGTTCAGCAGACCAGAATAATCAATCAAGCAGCGCCGTGTGACTCTGCCCTTGCGACGCTGCATGTTCCTGCGCCACGCAGGCGAAAACTGCAAATCAGAAAGCTTAGGGCTGTTTCAGGGGCTAATTTGTGCTTGGAAAATTGCTGCTTAATATTTAATCAAGGCCTAAATTATGGACATTTTGTACTGTAAATCAGGGAAGTCATGTGAAGTGTGAGTGAGTGTTAAGCATTAGGAGGGCTGTTCCTGCTGAGCACATTAAACTTTAGCACTGACGCTCTTCCTCAGTGACATGATTTGTGTCGGGGTGACATCATCTAACTGCCAATAAGTGGGAATTGGCACCGGAGTCATCTCCTTAGCTCATATGCTAACCGCGCACTTCGGCTGGGGGAGGGGGACGGGCGCTAATAAAAGCCAGACAATGAAACAGAATGACACCCATTCGAGTTAAGAGCGAGAGCCGTCTGGGTCTTGGCAGCCGCGCGGGGTGGACCGCTTGCATGTTTGAAGAGGGTGATAAAAGGAGCTCTTATTGTGTGTAAAAGCTGCCAGGCTGGCACGACGATAAATCAGCCGAGAGGAGAGAGACGCATCCTCGGCTGCTGGTCAGCCCCCGGGAGAGAGTGCCTGTACATAACGCAGTGTTTAATCGATACAGGAACGCCCTCTGTACCACTCTAACACTCATCCACACCTACTCTCACTCCCTCTTTCACATTTCTCCTTGGCTGGGATTCCTAACGCCTGTCTCCACTTACACTGTGATGACGTCTGGCTTCCAGGAGGTCTTCTGTTTGTTTGTTGTGATTTCTAGTATTAGTAAAAGCTCGATAAGTTGAAATGCAAAATGAATATAAATGCATCAGGATCATCTGGTGGCCAAGAATAAAATAAAGCGAAATTACACGTCGTAGCCAAGAAACACCCGAATTCCTGGGACAATGATCCTAGTTATTAGTTTGTAAATGAATATGCGTTACATATATTGAGGAGATATTTCACAGCGAAACACAAAGAACATTAGCACAACACAACTTCATTAGACATAACTGTCATGGGTTTCCCTTCGCGCCGTGCTGCGCAAGTGCGAGCAGCGTGTGCTTCATTGACAGTCACATTGTTTACGCTGACACTTGTGTTTTGTTTTGGTTTCTGTCCTGACTCCGCCCCCGCTATGTTATTGGTTCATTCCTAATGTGTCTCAGGTGTTGTGTGTCTAATCGTTGATTATGTTTGTTATTTAAACCCCTTGTGTGTCTCTGTTCGGGGCGAAGCATCGCGAGTTCTGTGTTTTCCGCCAGACCCGTACCAAGCCTTTTGATCATAGTTTCGTTTCATGGTTTCTGATCCCGTTCCCGTCTTCGATTCTTGTCTAGCCTAGTTCACGTTGTTTGCTGATCGCCTGACCCTTGCCTGTTTTTTGACCACGCTAGTTGCCTTACGTTTTGGATTCGTTTGCCCATCTCTTTAATGAAAGCTCTTATCTGCACTTGCACCCGTCTCAGCTCGCATTACATGACAATAACGAGCTAGCTTTTTTCTCCTTCTTCAAAATATGGATGTCACAAGAGCCGTTTTCTTACACATCATTAGAAGTAGAAATTCCAACATGGAAAAATGTCTGAAAATGATGAAAATCAAGTGCAGAAGTGCGGGACCTGTTCTTAATCGTTTTTTTCTTTCATTGCTACATTACATTTAATTACAAATAAATTATGATACGTGTATTGTTTCTGAGCATTAAAGACTGCCAAGTTATAAGATCAATAATGCCAATCTCGATTGGATTCTACAGGTAACATGTGAAGTAGGAATACAACACTTTGGGAGGTACTGTTAAAGGAAAATAATAAACGACATAGATAAAAACAAGTTATCACTTGCGTTATAGTAGCTATGAGGCAAAAAAAACAAACAAAACCAAATTAAGCTTGTCAAGCTTCCTGGGACACCACAAAGCACAAATCTCTTTATCCTGAAGACTTTCCGAAAAGTTTCCTGTGTCAGAAAACTTCTGAAGCACTGACACTGGAGACTCCTTCCAAAAATGCAAAATAAACATGTCCTCACAGAAAACGTCACCATATCAGTGATTACACACTATTTTAAATCCAAAAACAAACGCATGGATCTACAACTTATTAATATAAATCAGAGCTTCTGTTACAGCTGTTAAATGAATCAACATTGCTTCTGACCAATCAGAATTGAGAATTTAACAGTGGTGTGGTATAAATGTGCATGTTATAGAAATATTTTAGTTATGTGATGTGCTGTATGGAGCATAAGCCTGACTGAGACTTCATGATCTGGGGTAAGACTCTCACCTCAACGGGGAATCTCCTGCCGTTGATGCTGTGCTCTGAGCCGTCCGAACCGTTGCTCTGGCCCCAGTGGAACTCCACTTTCTCAGCTTTAAAGCGACCCGGCAGACCTGCGCCTTGCACAAAGTAGTCGTCCTTCAGCAGGATGGCCACTGAAAGAGATAAAAAGAGAGACAGAACGAGTAGGTAAAAGGATGAAGACTCAATTTGCTTGGCATCAGAAACAAAGAAGAAAAAAAAAAACCCCAACCTTTGCTTATTCACATCCTTTTATTTCATACAACTCAAAATTTGAAGTAAAGAAACGGACAGTGCTTTAATGCGCTTCTGCTTTTCCGGTTCTGATTGAATTTCAGAATTGGTTCCACTTTACCCCGCTCACACACAGGAGATTTCTGCCCCAATTTATCATAAGCACTCTGCTGAAATGAGTGGCCCAGCTTTGTGTCACTGACACAGGAGAGGCTCTATTAATACGACTGCGTGTGCACCTAAGGTCAGAAGACGTCACGTCAAACTTCTTCACAGTTACTGAGAAACGTTGATGTGGTTATGAGAAATATCCGAGGCTTTGTGCGGCTTAAGTAGAGATGCGAGACAAACAGAAACTGCAGTCAGTGAGCAAACAGAGCTCTTTATGAGTTCTAGCTGCACTCTGTTTTAATACACAGATGAGAATGATTGAAACTTATCAATATAGAAAGGATAGAAAGACAGAAATATTACCTCCCTCTTTTTTATTTTATATAAATATATATATAAATATATATATATATATATTTTTTTTACATGCATTCATTTCGAACATGGTGATTTTTATCCAAAGTGACTTAGTGGCGAGGCAGAATTCAATCCAGGATTATACATTAACTGAACTGAAGAGCCAAACTAGTGTTTGAATTCTACAGAAACTCCTGGAGGTCCCATCAGGGGACATTATTCCACCGAAAGTTAGTGGTACCTCATCTCTCTTTGCCTTTTAATCCGGTTACATTGGACAAAAGCCCTATTCGGAAAGGATTGGTTTTCATGACATACTGTATATGTCTGTAGAAATTGCCAAGATGGGTGTGTCTTCATTGTTTATGTGCTGACGGCTCATCACAATAATACAACATTTACATTTATGGCATTTGGCAGACGCCCTTATCCAGAGCGACTTACATTAATTTAATTTATACATCTGAGCAGTTGAGGATTGAGGGCCAACAGTGTCAGCTTGGCAGTGCTGGGATTTGAACTCGCGACCTGCAATCAGTAGCCCAACGTCTTAACCACTGAGCTACCGCTGCCCAACATGGCATCGACGAAAACATGGCAGCAAAAGAAAAGCCGCAACTGGACGAGAGCTGATACTGTCTTTAATTTCGGTTTGGGGAGAACAATGTTACTGAACGCTGTTTGAAGAAATGGTACATAATCATTCAGTCTGGGAGGAGATTTTTCGGGAAGTTTGTGATAAATGTCCCTCTGTCAAAGTGGCGTTTGGTGACTGGACTAAATGTCAAAACTGACTCCACTACCTAAAAAGAAAACACAGAGAATTCTCTTGTGATAAACACAACAGAAGAAGTGGCTTGGACTGGGTGCAGTGTCTATACTGGATGTCGTGTTGGGTTCGCATAATTTACTTGATCTTTTCCTAAATTTCTAATGATGTACGTATGTACAGTACTGTGCAAAAGTTTTACGCACCCTATTTTTTTTTTTTTGGTACAAACTTTGTTATAGATTTTTTATTTTATAACTTCTACATGATCAAGTCAGTACAAAAAACATTTTAGATTCCCAAACATTAGTTTTCTAGCACAAAATTAAATGTTACAGTAAAATGTTTGTATGTCATTAAAGAAAGCAGCATATTATGTAAGAGACACTTTTCAGTCAAAAAACACAATGAAGGCTGCTGGGTTTCGCTGCAAAAATAAGAAGTGAGTGCGAAAGTCAAAGTCTCCAGAAGAACTGTGGCTGGTTCTGCAAGATGCTCAATAAAACTTACCAGCTCATTTCCTTATAAAACTGCACACATTGTACCGGAGACTACTATTTTTATTTTTTTGTCACACCAAATACTGACTTTGTTTCATTTACTACAGATTACTGCTCTTTAAGGTTTTTTTTGATATATTTTTATATTTGAAATATATTGAACATTTACTTTCTCTGATTTACAGATTTCAAAACTCTAAAACCTTCAGATTAGTTTATTATGTATGACAATTTTAAATGAAAAAAAAAAACAAAAAACAAAGAAACTTTTATCCACTTAATTTGTCATGAAATAATGAGGAAACACACACCAACTGGCTGTGAAACTGCTTATAAGTCAGCTGTCCAATTACTTTTGAGCCTGTGGAAATGGAGGAACTCTGCGAAAATGGCTGTAATAGTTTGTTAAACACCTTGAATTAAAGATGAACGTCTACACTTCAATCACATCTTGACTGCTTCATTTCAGGTCCACTGTGGTGGTGTACAGAGGCAAAATTATAAAAATTGCATCATTTGCCCAAATGTCTGTATATGTATATTTTTTTCAATCATCAACTGCCTCAGCTAGAAGCTCTTAAAGGATCAATCATCACTGTAGGATGCAAGTCTGCTTGTGGAAAAATATGAACATTACAGTGTTATCCTTTGAGAGCTTCTAGCTGAGGCAGATGATGTAGCCTCTGATGTTAGACGGCTAATACATCGGTACGTACAATCAAAATAGCATTACATTTACATTTAAAGTGAGTAAATATGACCTTCGGCTGTCTAGTCTACTTCAATATATCCTATTTTTTTTTTTTAAATAGAAAACACCATGGAGCCTTGGTGTGAGTTTGAAGTTAATTAGGCACACTGGCTGATACTGGAGTATCTTGGCACGCTTAAGATCCCTTAGAATTCGAACACTGATCTCAAAACAGCCTTGGGGTTTGAACTTATAACCTTCTGGTCCACTGAGCTGCCTCCTACACTTTTCACCAGTGTAGCTGTGCTGTGTCATTCTGAGGTGCTGGGGTGCCAGTGCCTCTCCCTCCCTCTCACACACTTTCAGATCCGGGCTGGGAAAAACTAACAGTGCTCATTCGTCTTGTATTCAGTCGTGTTAAACTTCAGATAATGTGTAATAAAGTGTGGGAACATTCCTATCCATGGAATTTCGTTACTCCAGCTCCTGTTAGCCAACAATCGGACTCGGAATGCCTCTAAGCCTATGTTTTAAAGCAAGGCTTCAAGAAGTAATCCTCGCTCGATGGACAAAATGCTCGATGGAAAAATGAAAGTTTCATTCGGTAGCACCGATATCCTCATATCCCCCCCCCCACACACACAGTTTTTGCATATGACTATATCAATTTCTGCATTTGGTAAGGTTTAAGACTGCGTTTTGTTTTTTTCCCTGCAGGTGTTCTCTTGTACGGACCGAATCCAGCTCTCCCGCTGAAAATATACTCAGGTGAACGTTATATATAGCTGAGTGTATCTCCATTATTCATAAGAGAACTACAGGCCATTTATCTTACTCTGCATAGATTATGTTGAGGAGCCGTACAAAGGCGCGGAAAGTGTGCGTGTAAGCGGAGTGTAATGATCCACGGCTGTAGCTGGAATCCAGATAGAGAGTCACATGCTGATGAAGTTGTGTGGGTTTGGGCTTGTTGGTGAAAAGACAGGCGTCAACGATGGTAAACACATGAACACACACCTGTGGCCCTCTTTCACTTCGTGTCTCTGCTCTACTGTATTAGTCACAGCTAGCAGATTAGAGAAAAAGAAATATAGAGATAAACAAACACACACACACACTGAACAGAGTATAACTTGCCAGTTTTGCCTGTGTTCTTCATTGACGTCTTGTTAGATGATTCCGCTTCAAAGCCGTCCAAGATGAGCTCCTGGTACTCCATCGAGACCCTGGTATCCTGGTCGGCTATATTGATCGGCGATTGGTTCCTCTCTCGGCACTCCGGATAGGCCGATGCCCACCCTGTCTCTGGTCCATATGCCCCTAAATGAGAAGGCAGACAGAAAATCAATCACTTGTCATATCTCACATCTCAAAAACACAAATAAATAAATAAATAAATAATAAAATAAATAAAAAAAGCTTTCAGTGCTTCTTTAGCATCAGTCAAAACAGCAGACAAACTGGGAGTATTTTTATCTGTCTGCCTGTCTCTACTCTGCCTCAAAGACCTACGGGGCTTGAAATATATCGATTAAGCCATCACTTCAAATTCTAGACAATTCAATCAAAAACCTGCGCATGTCTTTTTACCATTCACGACAACCTGCCAACGTTTTCTGACAGTTCTATAATCCCGAGAGAGAGAGAGTGTGTGTGTGTGTGACATCTCTGCCATTGTATTTTAGGAACCCTAAAGCATGCTTTTCTGAAAATGGGTCTTTTACTTTACTTAAAATACCTAGCATAAAAAAAAAAAAAAGTTAAATTCACGATACCTATGGTTCTCAGAGTGGGGTCTGTGATGTACATGGAGACTTTATTTTTAAAGCTGTTCCTGTAGAGCTTAATATCTAAAAAATGCCAACTTAAATATAACTGGAGCATGAAATAAAAAAACATGGGGGTGTGCTGTTAGAAAAAAAAAAATCAGTGACATTGATACCACAGCGATTTTCAAAGAATGATTCATTTTTTTAACTTATCACAGAACATCATGCTTTTTATCCATTAATAGTTACCTTTAATGCTGTGGAGCGTGCGTCAAAACAAGTTATAACTTATGTTATAGCAGCTCACCATCAGCCACTCTTGAAATTAATAAGATTTTTTTTTAAAAACTGTAAAGCCTTCTGTCCTGTGTTTGAAAATTTGACTGTTACAAAGCACCGACACTGAAGACTCCTTCCATAAATGTAATAAATATACATTTTATCGACAATTAGACATATTTTTAAAATCTGTTCATGTGGAGGGTCTGACATACAAGTCCCTGTTACTATAGAAACGATAAGGTAGGATCAAGAATTAAATGCTCCAAAAGATAAATCTGGTTTTATAGCCTAATGTGGCTGTTATTTGAATAGTTTATGGTCTGTGTGAGTCTGAGGAAGTTTTATTTATTTATTTATTTATTTTTATAAATAAGGTTAAAAAAAAAAACGTCTGCTTGAAAGCACATTACATCATACACACAGAGGCCGTGACCTGACTTTGGAAACACCGGAGTCACCTTCACTTCATACAAACACTCTGAGCAGCGAGTGAACCCCGGAGTTTAACAGAACTCGCCCTGTTCGTCTGCCTCCCTCGAAAGTGCAAGCTTAATTGAAAGCAATCCTCAGCTCTCTAGCCTTTAAGATGAATTTGTCTGCAATTACCCGAGCCTCCCGCGCATCCGGGCCAAGCCCTAATGCCGCCTTCATCGAATTAGGAGCCGTCTCTCGTCTCCTTTCGGCCCGGATATAGCCATGGGTGTATTGATTGGACGGGTCCGGGTTAGATCCGGAGAGACTGGGAGCTCTGAACTGAGGCAGGCCGAGTGTGTAATGAATGCACCGAGGAGCTGTGTGCTAAGAGATCGCTCCCTGCGTTAATGCTCCTGTAACACGGTTAGAGAAAGTGCAAACGCAAACCCAATCTGGACCGCAATCCGGAGAGAGAGAGAGAGAGAGAGAGAGAGAGAGAGAGAGAGAGAGAGAGAGAGAGAGCGCTCCGGAGACGAGACGGAGTTAATGGGAGAGACATAAGCCATCAGGTGTCCCATGAGAAAGTTAGTCCTTCTCTCTCTTTCTATTCCTCCTTCACATCTGATCTGAAAGAATAGGAGCAGGGCACATCTCAAAAGCAGTGGCATTTTACTCAATGTCTCATCTAACATTTCCATTCGCAGGGCCCTCAGAGGGATTCGTGAACATGCAGCAGCGGGGAGGAACTGAACTTTGCAGACGTAACGCTGCAACACAACCGAATAATGTGTCAAGGAATACACAATGTTTACAGACCCACTTTAGAATAAGTGTTTCTACTACCTCTCTAAACTTAACTGCACAAGTATGTTATGTACTGTATGCAAGGTTACAGATGGATTACAGCAGTATATACTGTACTATATAAAACAGTGAAATGGAACAGAGGAAGGGGAATTACATTTTTCCAATAAGATTTTCTTCCGGATTCTGACTGCTCCTTCATTACCTACACGTGAACCGTCCGATTTTAAAAGGTCATTTTATACAGAAATTAAATAAACAGGACTGTTCCTTGGTATTAACCTCATAAGATTCAATTGTATAAGGATTCCTGAGCCAAGATTGATACTAATGCATATAATATGAGGTTGGGTCACCTTCTACACAATCTCCATTTTGTTCAATGCAAACGTCCGGATTCCTCAAAAAAAAAAAAAAAAAAAAAAAAAAAAAAAAAAAAAAAAGCCTGTTTCTCTTATATACAGTACTGTGCAAAAGTTTTAGGCACCCTATTTTATTTTAGTACAAACTTTGTTATAGATTTTTTATTTTATGATTTCTACATTATCAAGTCAGTACAAAAAACATTTTAGATTCCCAAACATTAGTTTTCTAGCACAAAATTAAATGTTACAGAAAAATGTTTGTAAGTCATTAAAGAAAGCAGCATATTACGTAAGAGACACTTTTCAGACAAAAAACACAATGAAGGCTGCTGGGTTTTGCTGCAAAAATAAGAAGCGAGTGCGAAAGTCAAAGTGTCCAGAAGAACTCTGGCTGGTTCTGCAAGATGCTCAATAAAACTTACCAGCTCATTTCCTTATAAAACTGCACTAATTGTCCCGGAGACTACTATTTTTGTTTTTATTTATTTTTTGTCACACCAACTATTGACTTTGTTTCATTTACTACTGTTTACTGCTCTTTATGGTATTTTTTTTTTAAATGTAGAAACATTTAATTTCATTATTTTGAAGGCATCTTTGCTCTACAGCATTTCTTTGCATGTGCCTAAAACTTTTGCACAGTACTGTATGTCCCAATTCATTTGAATCACCATCGTATTTAAATACAACCCTTTCTTTAACACAAACACACGTAGAGAAAGTTTGCTGCAGCACTCTACAAAGCTTAACACTGAGTAGAAAACAAGACCTTCTGACTCCTCATCTTCTCGCAGCATCACAGGATCCTTTACCCTCTGTCTCCTACTAAAAAAAACCCCAACAATCAGCAAGTCCAATCATGCCAGGATCAGGATCGAAGGAGAAAAAGTACTTCTATAACAGTCTGCTTGTTTTTCGTGTTTTTTGCACGGCCGGCTCTCCGGAGAGCTCGTGTTTTTTAACACTGCAAATATTAACAGTGCAAATGCGAAACACGTTCATGCCGTGCTCGTGCCTGAGGGATAATCTGCTTCTCTCTCAATTAGCGGCATTCTCTCAGCTGCACACATGCTGGTGACCCTGAAGCTGCCCCCAATCGACAGGAAAGAGGGAGAGGCCATGGTGCAATTTGCAACAACAGCAAGCAGCTGTTCATGTGAAAGTTTCTTTACAGAGTGCTTCAGAGACGTGTGGCTAAGGCGGATACTGTCATGCAGTACAAAGACGTTTTGGTAAAGAAGAGGAAGTAAAAGGAAGGAAGAAAGAATGGATGGGGGATAAACTGTCTGCCTGCATAATGCACCATCATTGTCATCATCACCATTATGATTTATCGTTGTCATTGTTGCTGCTACATTTAAGACAAATGTTCCTTCCCGTTTCATCTTTCTTGGTGAAGAGTTGAGGGGTGTGATGGCACACCAGTTTCTGATTTTGTCCCTGCTGATGCCTTCCATTAGTCCATTTTGTACCTCACGTTCCATATTTGGTCAGAGCTTCCTGTTCTTGCTAATGCTCTCTCCATCCTGATTGGTTCCTTGCTTCCTATTTTTGGTAACAGTCTCTCTCTCTCTCTCTCTCTCTCTCTCTCTCTCTCGCGTAATGTTCCATATTTATTCAGTATATAGTGAATCATTTCAGTACTTCTTCCATTTTGTGTAAGGTCTGAGACATTGACTCAAGAAGCAACAGCATAGCTGGTTCAGAATACCCATAATTCACCATGTTCTTCGTAGTTAACAGGTTTTGTCTTGTCTTTATTCCTGTTTCCTAGGCTGCGTCCAAAATCGTGTACTACCCTACTACACAGTAGGCAAAAAGCAGTATGCCTGATGGGGTCCGAATTCTCAGTAGGTGAGAAACAGTAGGCGAGAAATACCCGGATGGCGTACTGCTTCCGGTGAGATTTTGCAGTGTGCAACCGATGGACACTACGCGAGTCAAAAAATCCCATAATGCAACGGGACTCGTGTGTACGAGCTCAGAAAAAAAAAAAAAAATCACGGAAGACAACGCGTCGGCTCTTTTTACGTATTAATCCTTATTTAAACAGGACTTTACCAAATAAAATGTGAACTTGTTAAAGGTTTAAACTAGAAAACAGTTGTCACAGCGTTTGAAACCTTTTTCATGATCTCCATCATGCCGTAGCCGGCCAAGCTAACGGCAACGAGTTTACCTCAGCCTGTTAACACTGCCCACATTAAACTGCTAATTCGGTTAACTTTCCTGATGTGCATTTAGCCGTTAGTGCGGTTGCTTTAATCTTTAAGATTTTTGCGTTTATGATGACGTCGAAGGTCACATGACAATGCCAACACGGTGGATGTAGTATGTCCGGGACTGCAGTCATACTACACACACATACTGATGTGCAGCAGGTACTGTATCGAATGAAGTACGTACTGTCACGGTACGCGATTTCGGATGCAGCCCTAGTCTGGAGCACTCTCTGGTTTTGCGTGTTTGGTTATTGATGAATTACCGCAGCCTGCCTGGTGTTTTCCGACAGAGACTACTGAACAAAAAAACAAAAAAAACAAAAACAAAAATCGAGCGGGTGGAGTAAAAAATGAGTGGGCGGAGTCACTTGCTTCCTGTTTTTTCTCCATCACTCTACTTAACCAACTCAACTCTTTGAGCCATCTTTTCAGTGTCCAAGTCTGAGCCTTATTTCCTAATTACTTTGCTTTTGATCTTTTTGCTTTCTCTGTGTTGTGATCCTGTTTTGTCTAATATTGCTCCGCTTGCCTGACAGTTTGACCATTGCCTGTTTTAAGCACGATTCTTCCTGCTGACTCGAACAGTTGAACATTGCTCTTACATCTATCTGCCTCTGACTTGTGACATTAACATTAGGAAACACACACTCCCACTAATATAGCTTACTTGAACTGTAGTCCCTTCACCATTCTGCTCTGTCAAATTAGAGACTTTGGACAACAGATTGAATTCTTTTAACTGTATATATGCATCTCTTCTTTAAATGTGCTGAACTAATTGGAAAGAGAAACAAATGACACATTTGGTAACTGCAGAGGACCTGCAGCTCCGACCAGAGGCCTGCATTTTGTTTTCTTTATCGCACTCCCTCTTGCAAGTGATACACTGCAGCCTAACAGACACTGACATTACATCTTAAAGAAGTGGCACTGTTTGCAAAACAGTTTGGCAGAAACGTAGGGAGACTCCTGTTCGGCTGTGCCTGCATTAGCACAGACTCTTGGCCTTGTGACTGAACTGTCACTTGATCCAGAGAGAGAGAAAGTGAGGAAGAGAGCGAGAGAGAGAAAGAAAGATCGAGCGAGCGTGAGCAGCAGGTGCATTCCTGGGTAGCAGTGCACTCAGTGTTGGATATCTGCAGGATTTATTGCAGCTCCATCCATTAGGCCTCTGGTGCTGGGTCCATTGACAGAATGGAGCTTTTGTAGCTGTTTCTTCACGCAGCAAAAAATATAAATAAATAAAGTGCCCTAATCCGATGAACACACTGATCCAGTGGAGAGAGAGAGAGAGAGAGAGAGAGAGAGAGAGAGAGAGAGAGGGGGGAGGGGCAGTGCATGGTGTGATAGCTGGAGGATAGAGACACGCTGAGATGTAGAAACATTGTACAGTTAAACAGTGAATTTTTAGCCATGAATCAGTCAATAAGGGCTTTCTGTTCACTTTTACTAGAAGCTAGATGTGTGCACTGGGACAAAGTTGCACATGTGGGTCATTTTTTTCTATCTGGACAAAATTACAGCAACAAATTAAAACGCTGCCAGAAGCCACATTTTCAAACTTTCACATTCTCTTAGTATTAATAGTATTAAAATATAAACTTTTTTTTTCATTAGGCAAATTTTATTCGTGTTTGACTTGTTAAAGCCTGAAAGTAAGCAGCCTGAATGTTGCAAGTAAATTTATTGGCCTTAATGGCGTCTGTTAAAAAGAAAAACCCTCTTAATAGTTTTGTAATAGTAATAGTGTTCTTATATATATATATATATATATATATATATATATATATATATATATATATATATATATATATATATATATATATATATAATTTATTTATTTAGGGACCAAGTATTGCACTGTATATGGCTATAAATAGAGCCAGCTTCAAAAAATGAGTGGGCGGAGACAAAGTTTCTATAAAAGTGCAAGGATTAGGCACAGGATTAAAAACCTCACTAGAAACAGTAAACGTACCATTAACAAAAAAAAAACAAACAAAACAACAACAACAGTAACAGATGTGGTAGCAAATTATCTCAGTACTTTAAAAAAAAAAAAGGCACTTTGCAGGATTTTTTTAACCAAAACATCTGTCTTACTCATATGCACTGTTTTCAGCACTAAAATAAAGAGATAAATAAACGGGTAACTAAAAATTGTTGCATAAAAACATCAAACAAATGAGAGGTGTTTGGAGGAACAGAACATTTTATTCCGAATATGAAGCCTATTGCCTGCTCGAGACACAAAACCCTCACTACTACTTTTCATGCAGTTTTATATAAGTGGTGCTTTGCCTCAAATACCAGCCCCACTTACTCTGATTACATCAATAATTCAACCTAATGACTCAAGCAGCCTACGCTAGGCCACGCTGGTGATGGGATCAAAGACACCAAAGCAGAAGCATGCTGGGAGACAGAGGTTTACGAGCCCATCACCGTCATCACCAAGGACACGAGCAGCATGATGCCCATTACACACATCACAAACAATGTGACCAAAAATATTCCCGAATCAAGCGGCGCCGCAGACGCAGACCCAGTGACTGGCACAATTTCAAATCATTACTAAGCAGCGAGAATCTCTCTCTCTCTCTCTCTAAACAAACAAACGTATCACTGGTGTATGATTCACGTACAGGAACATTACTGAGGTACGCAATGAGACCACTGTAGTATCTTTAGTAGTATATGTTCACGTTACAGCAAATGTCTGTAAACAATGGCTTCAATAGTATCATTTCAGTATTTTCGATTCTCGAAACCGTTTTTCTCCGAAGGTGTGGATTAATTTGGCTGTAATGTCAACGCGCTTGTTCGAATATGTTATCGTTTCTATAGTAACAACTTACTCACCGACTTGATCCATGTAAACGGATTTATAAAACATGTCCTTGATTTCGTTGATATGAAGTTTTCTGTGACGAGGCCTTCATTTAGCATCATTATATAACACTCGGAGGTAAAGCTGTAACTGTTACGATATGGGGAAATCTTCATGTTACAGATCATTTCTCAGTGACACAACCAGCTACATTATCTTATGTTCAAACGAGAGAAAAAAGAGTGAGGGAACGACTGTTTATAGCTACTTTTGCAGTCATTTCACTGCATTTAATGTAACTGTAAATGGATAAAATGTACACCGTGTCATTCTTCAATTAATAACAATAGTAAGAATTGGCGAATGGCTGTGGTATAAGATGAATAAAACACTCTTTTTATGGGATGTATTATTATAGGAAAAATAATCGACCTCAGAATAGTAACACTGACTCGACTTCATCACTGATTATTTTCCCATAACAGCATGCCCGATGTGTTTCATTCCTTACATAATGGAACAGTAAGCTTCATCATAGTTTTCAAATCATTTGTATGAACCTGTAAATATCCAGAACGACTTGTATTTAGAAAGTGGTGATCAAATCAAAATAAATATCGTTCACAGATAATCAGGGTCTATGATTCAATTTAGTTTTTAGCTCTTTATCCCAAAGAGCTTCATGCTAAATAAAACCTCACAAACTACATCTGTATTTTGGCTATAAGTTTTCAATTATAGAATAATGAGCCTTAAATGATCAATCAATTAATTAATTAATTATTAACATGCCTTATAATATCATTCATGATGCAAAGGTTTGTATTTATTAATTATATTATTATCATTTCATATACTGTATTTTTCAAACAAAACCTTTTGTATTGTTGAAGACACTTGCAAGCTTTTGAATAACCGTGTACATAAGATAGCTATCAGCACTTTTTGGAACAAAATTTCTGCTAGAAATGCATTTTATTGTACAGTAAAAAGGAATCCAAAGAACTGAAAATCATGTTATGCTGACTTGAGCGTCTTTCTAACAATGCGTGTCAGTATAAAGTGAATTTAGATATTTTAAGGGCAATGTAACACAAACACCTGTAGCCTCAACACATCCTGATCCTTAAGGAATGTCAGAGAAATCAGCTAAAGTGATTTTCAACTGGAGGAATGAACGTGTCTCGTCCCGCAGCACCCATCACCCCTCCTCTCGGTTATGACGGGTGCTACATGGCGTTAGTGGTTTGTTGTTTGAAGCGCGGAGGTGGATGAGTTAAAAATAGCCGGTCTCATGCAGTGTCATTCTGTGTTAATTAGAGGCGGCGTGTGTGTGTGTGTGTGTGTGTGTGTGTGTGTGTGTGTGTGTGCGCGCATGAATTGTGGGTTTGGACCTCTTCAGAGTGAGTGTTGACAGGAGTGGCTGAAGCTCCACACACTGTCAGAGCACATTTCACAGCTGTCGCACATCAGATCATTCACTCACTCACTCACACACTCACACACACACACCTTAGTATCCTTGTGAGAACCTTCCACTGAATGAAGGTGTGAAGAAGTGACAAACAAAGCTTTTATTATTATTATTATTATTATTATTATTATTATTATTACAAAGCAGTTTTCCATGTAGTGACCAGCCAAATGTCCCCACAAAGTCAAAACTGTCAGATATTCCTATCCTATTTGGTCTCCACCCACCCAAGGCACCCAACCCACACACACACACACACACACACACACACACACACACACACACAAATGAAAGAATGACACAAGGTATTTTAAATGCATGTATTTTGTATAAAGATGTGAATACACAAGCACACAAACCCTAAATCCAATTTGAGACAGACAGACAGTCAGTCAGTCAGTCAGTCAGTCAGTCAGTCAGACACACACACACACACACACACACACACACACACACACTCCCCACCTCACACACTCACGTCTCATCTCGTCCCGTCACTCTCACACTGATACACCCTCTGCTCCACAGAGACTGATGCTTTCTGACCATCAGACAAGCAACACTCCCTCCACCCTTCACCACACACACACACACACACACACACACACACACACACACACACACACCAGATAACATCCTTTTTTGCAACTCACGGTGCCTCAGAGGAACTCCAGCAAACACAAAGAGCAAACTTTAAACACATTAACAAATCCTCTAGGTAACACTCCAAACTAATTATGTAATCATCATTAATAACTGCAATCTTTTAGCAAATTAGATGGTAAACAACTTCCACTTACGGAAAACTAAAAGGAAGACGTTAATGGTACTCTCTTTTATATAAAAAAAAAAAAAAAAAAAAAAAACTCCCACCCTTCCCACATCCCCTTTCTCTCTCTCTCTCTCTCTCTCTCTCTCTCTCTCAGTATTGCTGTTATTTTAGCAACATGATGGGGAGAGGACTCATTAAGCTCATCTTCCAAATACACTTCTGCTTTCAGATAGTAGAAAGGTGCCATTTATCTACTTAAACCTCATGTCAGCATTCAGCATCTGTGTGTGTGTGTGTGTGTGTGTTTGTTTTAAGCAGCACATTTCTCTATTATATAAACATATAAACAAGTAACTCATCTCATAGTTTGCCTCTTTAAAGCAGTCATTTTGTGTATGATACTAAATATTTCAAATTTATAGCAGCTACTTAGTGTTAATACACTGCACTGGCTACTGAGCGTCAGTTCTACTGCTGTCCTGCTTTAAACCTTTCTTCAAAATGCATTCTCCTTATTTTTTTTCTCCCTCAGGAAAATATACCTGTATGAACACTGCACTCCTCTCTGATTTGGGCGAGCCTGTGTCCACTGGAGCCTCAGATTCCTGTTCCACATGGTACCCGATGTGGTCTTGCCTCAAGATTTGATGTGTTGCGTGTTCTGTGACGCGTTTCTGCTCACCGCGTTTGTAAGGAGTGGTTATTTGATTTTACCGTCTGGCCATTCGCCTCTGACCTCTCGCATCAACGATCCGCTCACTGGATTAATTGTTTTATTTTTTTATGTAAACTCTAGATCTCAGCAGTTTCTGAAATACTCAAACCAGCTCATCTGGCACCAACAACCATGTCACGGTCAGTCACTGAGATCATATTTTTTCCTCCCCTATTCTCTTGACCTGTATCTGTATCATTTTATGCAGTGCGCTGCTGCCACGTGATTGGCTGATTGGATAACTGCATAAATGAGTAGGTGTACAGGTCCTGTTGAAGTGGCCAACAATGGACCACAGCAAAGCCTACCTAATCTACTACTCTGTACTAATACGCTACATCTAAAGTAATAAAAGCACACAATATTAATACGAGACAAAACTGTTAGTTAGAAACAGTTGTCTGAGAATAACGATCACCTCGAATCATCCTGCTCCGCTCAAATCGTTGTGAATAGATCGTTATAGATCATCGTGACACAAAATGGAGGCTGTATTGCAATATGCTTTATTGCGTGAGACTTATCTGTATTATTTATATGTCGCTGCACCCTCACATGCTGCTACTGACAATGGCATTCACTGCAGTGCATCGTAGTCACCGAGGCATCCCATTTCATCCCACTGAGTAGGCATATTAATAGAATATTGCTAAAAATGACTTGACCAAACCTCATCAGCTGTACAGATGTAGGAGTTAAGCTCATGCATGATATAATGCATCAAAATAATCCAAGAGTTACCCTTAACACCTGGCTAAACAGCACATTAATGCAAACATGACCAAATCCCAACGCAAGAGCTACTCTACGATGCAAGTGCGCAATAACCGCTGCGCAGCGCTAAAGATGGTCAGGCAAATTCATTATAAGTAAATCTTTACAAATCTAAATGTACTAATATCTGTCAACCTTACGTGACCGCACATATGACTGCATTCTATTTTTTCATTATTCGCTGCTGTCCTGGGTTTTCTCTTTTCCTGAGATAAATAAAAGATAATGAAAGCCCCTTGAGCAAAATAAGAAGAAATCTAATTCTAGCAACACTTCAAACGGGCTTAAACGAGTTATGGAGGGAAAACAAAAGCAACGAAACATTCTGCGAATTAAAAAAAAAAAAAAAAAAAAAGAGAAAAGAAAGAAAAAAGAAGCGCAATTGCAATAAATATCCAGAAATCGTAGCCCTGTCGGCAAAACCTCATTTATTGAACAACGGCTTTCTATCTCAGAGACACGCTTTTCCTCCCGCACCACCAGCCATGGCCTGAAACTGCACTTGTTTTGGAGATATTGAAAATGATAATGATCTGATGGAATTCACTGGCTTTGCTGTAGATAGCGATGGTTTCTATGCAACATGGCATGGCTTGAAGATAAGGTGATGAAGATGGGTGAGGAATACACTGACCCTAATCGTTTCAGGTGTCACTAAAGGTCAGTTAGCTGGACACTGGAGTCAATAAAGGTATGTTCAAGATAATGTGAGCAGTTACTTGTTATGGGTTTAGGATTCTGAGATTAACGATAGCCAACATGGTGTCTGGGAAACCGAACGTGAATTTTCTCAGCTTTTTGCAAATGAGTTACGACAGGGTGATGCCACAAACAAATCGATTGGGTCCAGTAAATTTCATGAATCAGTCATAAGGCACAGAGTGAAGACAATCAGTTACTAACGGAACGATCCATCATCTCCAAACACACTCTTTCTATTTCACACCTAATAAAAGCATTTTAATGAATCTTATCTGACTAACTAAGATGGATCGCGTAAGTACTAATCTCTGGTGACTCAGTGACTGGTCTGCCGCTTAGATGGACACACTTGGACAAAACTGCATTACATGCTCCCCTTCCTTTCTGAAGTAACAAAAGAAAAAGCAATTAACTGTACGATTAAGATCAGCAAAAAATACTTCCTGGCTCTATATATACACTTACAAAGTAGAGGTGGGTTTGGGAGTGGGGGGGCACGCTCCAATTTCATGTGTGCATTCAGATGTGTCATTTCTGACCCGATACGGCCACTGGCAACGCCTGGTTCCTGCTAATATGCAGTTTGAAAATGGATAACACTCCATTTGAGTTAATTCTAGCCGGCGAAGGCGGAGGAGGCGGGGTTCTGCTGTAATCAGATAATGAATGCTACTCTACTCTCCGCTCGATTAACAGCCCTCAAAGCAATCAGCATCTCGCGACATCTGCACTTAGTGTGTTTGGCCTTCTTAGCTAGAGGGAAGGTCCTAGAACACTGAGATCAAGTGTGTATTAAACATCTTGGAGGAATATTCGCCTCCATCTGTTGCTTACCTTCGATGGCTTGTTATATGTTCAACTCGTTTTGCTCATGGTGCGCCAAGATAAATCATGATCATGTGACAGAAGATGGAACCAGAAAGAGAATAAACAAGATAGCTTGGCAAGAGTCAGTAGTGTCTGTAATAAACTTGACTCATCAAAGGGATTAACTCATGGCCCGATAAAGTTTCTAATTCAGCCCACCAATCAATGAATCTATGTTTTAAATTAAAATCATCGTATGGACTGATAATTGATTTTTTTTTTTTTTAAGAGCTCTGGTATTCAGCTTGGGGCAAAATAAAGCAATGAATTCACAGATACAAACGGCTACTGACAAAATGTCTTAATAATACATACTTCTTCATTAGCAAGCAAAAAAAAAAAAAAAATCTGACGTCTCTTACCAAACTAATTCAAACAGGTGTTCTTTTTGTAAATTTTTGCAAACTACATTGATTTTTCCCCCATCACCTCAGTACTATTGGCTATTTCGTGTACATTCGTGACAGATATTCCTAATTAAGTCCAAGTTTGGGGAAAACACTTAAGTAAGGCACCGTATATATTTGGTCCAGCACACTGTAATGTGGGCCATTATCTAAAATTTAAGTTTGACCCCCCATGGATCAAAGATTATTTAAGACAAAATCCAACAAATATGATACCTGCAACAAGATTTCCGAGCCCTAAGACTAATTCAAAACGACTGCATTGCTTTCAGCCATGATGTATACAGGCTTCTGTCTTTGATGGAAGACTGGGTAGCACATACCACATAAACAGAAGAAGCTCATGAACAGGCCTGCAGAGAACATTTTTCGACTGGCCACCTGGGACTTCATTAACAAATGCTGACGTAAAAAGCCCTGATCCAGAAACGGTGCATTTAGCTCGAGACGCTGTGTGAATACAGACTGTGCTGCCCAAACCAGAGCAGAACAGCTGCTGCCTGTAATGTCCTGCAGCATTTAACAGATGCAAAGCTTTCCTGCTTGTGCCAAGCTAATAATATGGTTCATGATTGGCTGATTGCTTTTTATGCACCTTCTTTTGGTTAGGACCAGAAATGAAATTTAGGCAATCCGCAGTGATCGAAAAAGCAGAGATCTGGGTTGGTCCGGCAGAGATACGCTGTAGAAGATGAACTTTTTTTTTTTTTTTTTTTTTTTTAAATAGAAAAAGTTGTGCGACAGGGGAGATGGAGATAATGGTGTGGAAATCGGCAACGACTAAATCGGGAGAAAATTGGGCTCGTATATAAAAAGGGAGACTAAAAATAAATTGGTTTAATAATACACAAATGAATGCAAACAGAAACACCATCTCCCAACTGATTATCAGTGTTTATCAAGTCCAAAAACACAGAAGTTCAGTGATTATCCGGATTAACCTGGGACCATTTCTTCCCCCCCAAAATCCCATAGTCTCGCTGCAGTATTATTAACAGTATTATTATTATTATCTCTCTTTGTGTTTCCATGCTCCATGTATAGACGTTGTTATTCACACCCTTGCAGCCAGTTGCACCAGCAGATCAGAAGTAGCCTAATTTGAATGTACATTGATAGTTTAAAAGATTAACAGTTGCACCAAGTGACATATCTTCAATGTAGACTTGTTATAGCTTAGAATATATACTTACTTGTAGGTACAATGTCCCTCATTCAGTACTACACACAACCACAATTTCGTTGTGTTTAACAATGACAATAAACCTAGTTCAACATATTTAAATACAGATTAAATCTGCATTTTCGTGGCTATAGTTCGTGACTAACTTGAGTCAACACTTCATTGTACATTCTGCATTGAGTTTGTTCATTTATACATCTCGATCTTGAATGTATTCTCAGTGTATTTTACAGTGAGCATTACGATCCAAATTATGTTCAGCTTGTGCAACTGGCCCCCCTGTCTTTAGTGTTGAGCTGAGAAATATCTAACTTTTTATTCAAGGACTATCCCATTCACTAGAGACAACCAACATTAATTCAATCAATCAGACAGTTTGTCATTCTAGTCAAGTCTGTCGCTTTTGCTGGTATCTCAAATCTGCTTTTTTCTTCTCCTTTGGTCACTCTACTCCTTTTCCAGAGTTAACACTGTTTACCATTGCACCACTAGGTCAAGGTCTGTCTCTCTCTCTCTCTCTCTGTCTCTCTCTCTCTCTCTCTTTTAATTAGTCTGGACCTTCAGTGCTGGGTAAGGTGATCAACTCGGGCAACTCTGGTCTGCACAGGTGGGCTCAGAGTCACCGTGTTAATTACGCCTGTGCTCTAAACAAAGCGAGATCATTAAGCGCTACACGATCTCTCCACCCTGAGAGAGGAGCTTAGAGGCGTTATGGCCAGTCCGAGCCTGAGGCTGCTGACCTCCTCTTACCACACAAGCACCTTTTAGCCTGGAGAATTACATCAAGGACCAATTTCCAACTAGAAACTCCAACCTAATTTCTTAAAGACGATGCTGTGCATGAATAATGACTGAGCGCTCGTAGAGAGGTGGTGTGGAAACCAGACAATACAGCGAGTCATGCTCAGTGTTAGATGTTTGCTTTGTGATCCATTAGCAGGGAATTGTAGACATTATTCATTTGAAACTGAGGCGCTTTCATAAATGGTTTATCCCACTGATAGGACTACCACTACTCTTGGAAATTAACACTGAAAGAATAATGATAATATAATAAATGATAATATAGTATAACATAAAACATTCTAAATAGTAGAAACTATGCTAAGGAGCACTGAAGGTTTTCCGGGTGGCTCATGGTGGCCCAGCACCTCGCTAGCACATTTTAAGTTGGTTTGTCCTTTAATCGTTTTTTTTTCTTTTAAATAGTTAACAACGTTAAACTTGAACTAAGCAGTGTTAACATTTATAAGAAAGAAAGTGTTGAACTCGGAAACATAACAGCATGCCCTGTTGCGCTTTATTCCTTACGTATTAGATCATCATTTCACGCAGCCCTTTTTAATCAAACTACAAACAGCGATTTATTTTGTTTTATTTATCTGCCACGATGACGTCAAAGTATAATCTTTATTCGCCGCATTTCCCCCCCACCCCCCCAGTAACAGACTTTCAGCTACCAAACAATGTCATGCCCTTAATATCATTGGACATTGTGTTTACAATCTGATGTTTATCAGATTTCAGTCGAGGCGTGTCAGGCAGAGGAACGGACACGTAAAGCTTGGCCTTTGAAGGAAAAAGATAAGAGTTGCTTTCAGTCAGGGAGATGCGATGTTTGTCCAACCACACACTGCATCTGCACAGTCAAAAAAAAAAAAACAAACCAAAAAAAAAAAAAAACCACCAAACAACCTCCTTGTGTGCTCCTGAGTATTTCTCAGGAGCCGTCCTTTTTTTATCCAGTACACTCTCGCTTTACCTTTGCTAAAAGACTCCAAAATACAGACGCTACCCTCTCTGCACCATCCGTTTGACCTTTGACCCCTGCGTCCCTCTCTCCATAAATCAAAAGCTGCGGCTGCCGGAATCACGGCCGTCAAATAATGGATTGCGCCTCTCGCTTGGGAAGCGCGATCCATTAATATTCAATTTAGCCAAACTCTTCTTGCTTAAAACAAGCAAAAGTGCCAGTCATCAGAATTGCAGGAGTGAGAGAGGGAGTGGGCTGGGGCTCACGGAGGCACGCGGATTGATGAGGGAAGAGATTAACACTTCATTTACAGTCCCTGCAGAAACAGCATCAACATAATGAGATAGACGCAATGGAGAATAGAGTGTGGAAAATACAGAGAGAGAGAGAGAGAGAGAGAGAGAGAGAGAGAATACAAACTAAGTAATGTAACAAAATAAGGGAAACAAAGTGCTTGCAAGAACTAAAAGCTGTGTGCTCTAAAGGAAGATTGCATTTTGAGTAATGCCAAGGATTCATGCCTAAAACAGTGTGTAGTAATACTGTGTGTGTGTGTGTATGTATGTATGTTTGTGTGTTTGTGTGTTTGTGTGTGTGTGTGTGTGTGTGTGTGTGTGTGGAATAATTCTGAAGCCTTGGGCACCAGTCAGTGAGTGTAGCCATATCATCCATTAGAGCCCATTCACATTGAAGTTCCACTCCATCCATCACCTCTAGACTTTCTCCCCTCCTCCAATTAGTAAAGTTCAGAACGCCAGGCTCCCCGCGGCGGGACGCCTCCCGTCTCCCAGCATCCGGCTGATAAATGCACTGCGCTCTCCCCCATTGATTTCTCTTCATGCTCGACCCTTTTCTTTGATTTGCTAAGTACTGGTAGACTGAGCCCATGCTGACTGAGGTGTTACACAAATATAGCTCCCCTGGCTTGCTCTTCTTTCCTGTTGTTGGTGTTTAGCCTTGGCTGCCCCGCCCGCCCCGCCCCACCCTGACACGGCCTGGCTGGAGACCCTGCTCTCGCTCTATCCCTGGACGAACGCCCAAGCGAAAGGGAATCCGTTTGAAAGAATAGAGAAGGTTAATAAATGTGCTGGAAATATGAACCATCGAGTCCAATTTTTAAAAAAAAAAATCCAAATCACATTGGACACGGTCCCAATTACATCTTCAACCACTTAATCTCTTTAGTTATTATAATCATATTATGCAGTAACTACAAAGAATTATTAACCGCAAAATACTGCATGACAAGCTAGTTAGCTAAGTAAGTGTGTTAATACAGACATTAACAGTCGATTCCTTTGTAAAGGGACGACAAAGACTTATTCGATCATGTCTGTGATGTGGCGCGTTATGATGTAGCGTGTCCTTCATTGTTTGTAGTGTACTCCGTTTCATTACTGTTTGCACAAAAACGTTCCTCTGTCGTCTGTACAAGCTAATTTATTTAGAAAACTACTTCTTACTGACGGCCAGAACGCGTCGATCGATGCGTGTAGTTTAACAGTGAAGGTATTCTTGGATGAGCTGCGCATGCTTGCAGTGCATCACGCAACCGGAAAATACTGTATATGAACCAACTGTACGTTTAAACGTACAGTACTGTGCAAAAGTACAAAAAAAAAAAAAAAAAAAAAAAAAAGAGTCACCCTAAACTTTTTTTAAATACAAATTTTGTATTATGTGTTTATTTGCTAACTTCTGCATTATTGAGTCCAAAAATTTTTTTTTTTCCAAACGTTACTTTTCCAACAAAAAATGTAAACGTTACAGGAAAATGTTTGTATGGCAGTAAAGAAAGCAACATATTACATAATACACCACTTTTCATTAAAAAAATCATAAAAAAGCCTGTCCGGTTTTATCTGCAAAAACAGAAGCGGGTATGACAGTCTGGAGTCTCCAGAAGAACTGAGGCAGATTGTCTTACAAACTTTCTCTCTCTAAAAAAAACTTACCAGCTAAGCTCCTTATAAAACTGCACAAAGTGTACCTGTGACAACTGATGCATTTTAAAACATTGTTTTACTTTGTTTGGTTTATTCCTGTTTACTGCTTTTAATGCACAAATGCTTAATTTCATTCATTTTGAAGGCATCTTTGCTTTATAGCATTTCTTTGCATGTGCCAAAGACTTTTGCGCAGTCGTGTACATATCAGATTGTTTTGTGAAAGTGTCTCAAGATTTTTGACTGGTAGTGAATAATCCTGGGAAGTTACGCAGTTTTTCAGTTTCAGTTTGGTTTTCTAGTCCTGGGGACGGAGATACGTGCATACATAATGCACAGAGAAGACACTTTGTACACTGTGTAATATTCACTCACTCTTTTCCAGGCGGCTGCCATTTAACAGTTTCAGGCAGTTTCGCACCTACTCTTCATTTTATTCCGGCTAGTTTTAGAGGCAATAATACCAGTATATTGCTGCATTTCAGTTTATATCTTTCTTTTTTTTTTTTTTTTTGTTGTTAATTTTAACAACCGTGACTCACTCCAAATTGCTATCCTCCCATGCATATTCTCTAAAGCACCAAACATCACTTTAATAATGCCTTTCAAACTCTACAGTTGTTCTAAAAGCTTTTCCAATGTAACTATTGATCACGGATCTCAATTTCAGCCGCCTCGAGTTCTGCAAAGACGTCTCGGCCTGCTACGGTTTCAGTGTGGAATTGATTTGAGTGGAACGAGATTAACGCTGACCACCACTTTAGTCGCTCGAGAGGATCAAAAACACTTGAAAGCACTAAAATGGCATCTCTGCATATTACCTCGCTCGGATATTTCGCTCCGACTCGCAATAAAAGCGGGAGAGCGAAAGTGTCTGACTCAGCAAAGCCGAGCGGCCGTTTGATATGAAGTGTATCGCGGGTTATTATTGGTCATTGCTTAATATTATAGCAATGAATAGCATGTGGAGATTCAAACTAATCTAATCCATTTAAACCAATATTTGCTTGTAATCGCTGAAGCTCGTCCAGGGCCAGCTTGCGGTATGCGAACATTCTTGTCACAATTAGGCACGTTAGGATTCTGAGTGAAACAATCACCCAAATGTGCAGCGCAGCAGGGGGTTAAGAGAAGGCAGAGTTGCCTGAAAGCAACCCGACCCACTAAACATGAATCATTACACCAGCTGTCATGATCTCCCTCACTGGTCCTCTTTTTCCACTGTGTCTTTCTCTTCGCAAGACCTGCAAACACTAATCGGTTCCTGCGACTTCATTCATCTGGCTGGGCTACTTATAAAAGACTCTGGCATGCAAAGATTGAAAAAGTGAAAAGCACAGGGGAAAGTCGCGCGCTTGTGGTCTTACGACGACAGGTGTGTGTGTGTGGAACCTGAGGAATGTTACTAATGCTTTTGGCACACTTTGAGAATCTCCCCTGGGACTAAAGGCACGTGACAACACAATTAGGCAAAGAAAAGATGAGAAAAAGAAGGAGAGAATGAAACGGATGAAGAGTGCATGCAATAGAAAAATAGGTCGTGATAAATGGGTGTGTGTGTGTGTATTTGTGTGTGTGTGTGTAGATCCAGGCTCCAGGTGGCCTTTGAGTGTCAGGTGAAAAGCACTGTGGGCCTTTAGAGGTGTCACTCAGCCTGGCTCAGAGATGTGCCATGCTACACCAATGAACCACTGCCAGGAGCCCAAATGCCACATCCATAATCTGCCTGCCGATTCGCATCAAATTTAGCCTGCCAAGCCTGACAGCTCCTCTCCAGGCCCCGGCTAGAACAGCATGGCTCTGAGCAGCCCTACGAATTACACAGCTCAAAGATAATGTTCTTGTCACTTCCAGGGTCCATCCCTTGAGACGAGGACTGAAGCGGGGCGTGAACTCCGCTAACCTTCTTTTCCGTTCCTGCAATGGGCTTTCAAGTGCCTCTTCTTTTGGAAAAGAAATGCATTTATGATTGTTTAAGAAGGGCTCGGGTTCTCGGTTTGTCTTTCTCCGATGCAAATGAATTCTGGTTGTCAGGTCCAGGCCATGAAAAATGAGCAGAGTGTGTGTGTGTGTGTGTGTGCTACAAGTGTGTGTGCCCATCATGTATGTTAACACGTTTGACAGATGGAAATAGATTTATGCAAGCGAGCTGGAAGAGGAACACGGCCTGATGGATGAGGTACAGCTGACTGAAAGACAGACCGAAAACCATATAAATAAAGAAATGCAGAATGTATTGTAACACACAGGATCCTGATCCAATTCAAAAGTTTTATTAGGGCTTTTACCACAATCATAATCATTGTCACGGCAGACACGTTGAACAAAAGTAACCCATAAACCAGGTTAAAAAAAAAAAAAAAGAGCAGAAAACACTCAAAACCAAGACATGGCAGAGGGGGGGGGGGGGGGGACAGCGAGAGGGAGGAAAAATATAGCTTAGCCTTACTGTGAAGCATGTGAGACTTCACAAGAAGCAGGAAGAAAACAAAGAGCTTAAATAAGGCAGTGGAAATGAGAAGCAGCCGCAGCTAACCCATCTTAAGATGGAGTGAGCTTTAACAAGAACAGGAAAATAAAACCGTATAAAAGAGTGGAAAGCCCAGAGGTACAAAAACATGCATGGAGAGCATGGAAGGCCAAAAGGGTCCGAACGAGCGCTTTACAAAATGTATTCAAGATTTAATATTTAAAATAATTTCTATTCAAATGACATTATTATTAGAAGGAGGTTAATCAGTCTTTAATTTTATATGGCTACTACAGCATAATACTGATCACACACCACATCTATTTGCACACAATAATGGTTTCTGTCATGGTTATTTATTTATGCAACTCATATTAGTAAGGCCAGGGGGGGCTTGGTGGCTTAGTGTTTTGCATGTTTGCTAGGGCTGGGGGTTCGATTCCCGCCTCCGCCTTGTGTGAATGGAGATTGCATGTTCTCCCTGTGCTCTGAGGGTTTCCTCTGGGTACTCTGGTTTCCTCGCCCAGTCCAAAGACATGCACTGTAGGCTGGACTGGCATTACCACGTTGCCCATAGTGTGTGAATGGGTGTGTATGTGTATGAGCGATTGCGTCCTACGATGTGGGGTCCAGGGATTCCTATTCGCTATATACGCTCACTACATACTGTGTAACATAATGGGATCATGGAACCACTGCAGTGAACAAAACAGCCAATTTGAAATTCAGACGCAGAAAAAAGAGCAACTCTAACAAGAGCTTGTTTGAAATCCATGTGTTGTGTCATTTTTAGATCGCATATTTTCTTCATTTTTAATATTTAATCAGAAAAATCGATAGAAATTGCGAGAGTTTAAACACAAAGCTCTTTTCCCTTAAAAAAAAAAAAAAAAATTTCCAAAAAATCAAGCAAGAAAAAAAATCTATTCAAATGGGATCTTAAACATTCAATGAGGATTCTTTCATTTAAATGTGTAAATATTAGGAATATTTGGAGAGTGAAATGCGTTCTCGTAGTCACAGTCGGAACTCGGGTGGACGTGATGGAAAGAGGGAGATACAGAATGAGATGAACGATAAAGAGAGAAGGATGTTGTGAGAGTTAGAGAGAGGGGGAGAGAGAGGAGATTTTGTGTGTGTGTGTGTGTGTGTGTGTGTTCTGCTTCGAGTCTGACCCGGGCCTCTGACTGTCATTGCCTGCTAAATGAACTCCTTTTCTCTGCGTTCCTGCAAAGAACAGTTCATTTAGTCAGACAGACACAGGGAAGAGAGAAGAGAAGCGGACACTTTCATTAGCCTGGGCTCCAGGGCTGCTGACACACACACACACACACACACACACACACACACAGAGAATGAGAGAGGAGCTGCCCGCCCAAAGCAGTGCTCCCATAAGCAGTAGGCCGTTCATTAATTTTCTGCCAGTCGCTTTGGTGCTGATGACCGTGGCAGAGACGATAGTCAGAGGACCGAGTAGGAGCCCAAACACACACACACACACACACACACACACACACACACACACACACACACACACACACACACACACACACAGTTAAGCATGAAAGCAATTTAGGAAGATGCACACAGGGCAAACGTCACACTCTACCTGCTTAGCACGGAGGCTAAATGCATTAGCTGGATGTGTGAGTGCGTGTCTGGGTGTGTGTCCGAGAGATTGACTCTGAGCGAAAAAAAAAAAAAAGTCTGAGAGAGAGAATGAGAGGGGAAAAAAAACATACACACACAGAGTAGTCACTGAAACTAGCTTCTAGGAATCAATAGTCCAGAGAGAGAGAGTGCGAGAGAGAGAGAGAGAGAGAGAGCGAGAGAGAGCGCGAGAGAGAGCGCGTGAGCGAGAGAGAGAGCGCGTGAGCGAGAGAGAGAGCGAGAGAGCGAGAGAGAGAGAGAGAGCGAGAGAGAGCGCGAGAGAGAGAGAGAGCGAGAGAGTCACGCTCAGTCCTCTGCCTTCTGATGTTTTCCAGCTCAAGGTCGATTTCAGTGTGAACTTTCACACGCCTTGAAACGGGGAAAAAAAAAATAAAAAAATCACCCCAAATAATAAAAAGAAAAACAAAGCCTATTACTCTCCAGAGAAGCGAAAGCCTTGTTAAAGGCATGCAGATCCTCTCCCAATCCTCACACAGAAATCATCAGCTTCATTTGTGTCCTCAAGTAAAAACAGCCATGGCTTATTGTCCTTGTTTTTTTTTTTCTCCTTCTTCTTTCTCTCTTTTTCATTCTCGCTTTTGCTTGGCCTCCTTCCACTTCAAGGATGAGCACGCAAGAAAACCCAACGCTCGCTGGTAGATTAGTGCTCGAGCCTTGACGGGACGCGGCTAATTAGCAATGCTGATGATGGCCTTAATTAAGCTCGCCTCTGTTTTCTGAAGGGCTTCTGGCTGAGGAGGATTAAACCTCGGAGCAACTCACACACACACCCCACTCAAAGCTCTCGGTCCTTACTCGGATCGCCACTCACATGATACCACAACAGTGTATTGGATTCAAAATGGCCGTCATTCAACAACAGCACCAACACATCAATCCTAAGCATGGGTTCTCCGGTTTCCTCCCACAGGTAGGTGGATTGGTGACTCTAAATTGCCCCATAGGTAATGCCCAGTGTTCCAGGGATAAGCTCTGGATCCACCACAATCCTAACCAGCGGTTAAAAAAAAAAGCTGTTTCTGAAGATGACTGCATGGATTAATCGATCTATGTGCAGTGACATGACGCTGTTATCCAGTTATCCAGAGAAACAAAACCAAGCACTCGGAGAGAATGCTCATATTTTAAATGACAGAAATAGGACAAAATACAACACACACACACACACACACACACGGTTATCAAAATGGCTTCTCACTCCACTGCATTGTAAGAGACTTAAGCCCTATTTGAATGGCATTAGTTTTACATGACTAGTTGGGGTAATTTGATCCTTTACAGGTGCCATGCTGTGATTTTATTTCCATTTGTATCAGCAATATATCTGTTTTCTCCTCCTACCTCGAGGACAGCCTTCTCTCTCTCTCTCTTTCTATATGTATGTATGTATGTGTATATATATATATATATATATATATATATATATATATATATATATATATATATATATATATACACATACATACATACATACATACATACACACACACACACACACAACACACACACCACACACATGACCCGTCGAGGCATGGACTCCACAAAATCTCTGAAGGAGTGCTGTGGTATCTGCCACCAAGATGTTAGCAGCAGATCCTTTAAGTCCTGTAAGTTGCGAGGTGGAGCCTCCATGGATCGGACTTGTTTGTCCAGCACAGCCCACAGATGCTTGATTGGATTGAGATCTGGGGAATTTTGAGGCCAAGTCAACACCTTGAACTCTTTGTCCTGTTCCTCAAACCAATCCTGAACAATTTTTTGCAGTGTGGCAGGGAGCATTATCCTGCTGAAAGAGGCCACTGCCCTTAGGGAATACCGTTGCCATGAAGGGGAGCAACAATGTTTAGTTAGGTGGTACATGTCAAAGTAACATCCACATGAATGTCAGGATCCAAGTTTTCCCTTCTGCCCATAGTGAATCCTGGTGCCATCTCTTCCACAGGTAAGCAATGCACACGCACCCGGCCATCCACATGATGTAAAAGAAAACGTGATTCATCAGACCAAGCCACCTTCGTCCATTGCTTCGTGGTCCAGTTCTGATGCTCATGTACCCATTGTAGGTGCCTTCAGCGGTGAACAGGGGTCAGCATGGGCACTCTGACCCGTCTGCAGCTACACAGCCTCATATGCAAATTTTTCACCAATTTGTGCTACAGTAGTGCTACTTCTGTGGGATCGGACCAGACGTGCTAGCCTTCTCTCCCCACTCGCATCAATGAGCCCTTGGTGTCCATGACCCTGTCACCAGTTTACTTGTTGTTATATGATGTAATATCTTGACTGTAGTTTTTCCATATATACATTTATGATGTCAACGTGTTCAACATTTGATGCAAATATCTGTGTTCATGCACAAATAATCTGAAGAATCATTTCATAACATAAATGTTTACATAATGGTAGTCATGTTAACACTTTTTCCAGTTCATGCAGTGCAAGGTTCTTTTGGAAACCCCAAAAAACTTTAACAGTGTAGAAACTTACTCATCCCTTATTAATTCATCACTATCCTGATGTGAGAGCTTTATCACAGAGGAGACATCCAATTACTTTAATACAGACCCTGAGAAAACTAAAGACATAAAAATAGGACGCCGCAATTTCTTTTTCTTTTTTTTTTTTTTCTTGGCCTCATATAAAACAGAAGAAAACCAAGTGCACATGGCTCTGAGTGAATAATCATGAATGTTGCTAATGAAAGATTATGCTTGAGTTGTGGATCCAGTCTGGCTTCAAACAATGAGCATATGGACGTCAGGCAGTGAAAAACAATCATTTCCAAAGCATTTGTTTTTGAGATATGCATGAGCAATAAGATTCTGGCATTCTGGGAAATGATGTACTTTCTGTCAGTAGGATATCATCAGTACTGTTATAACACCAAGAAGTCAGCTGGATGTTAAAATCTATTCTCCTACTGTTTCATTTTAAATCGTTCCTCTTGTTAAATAATTCATCTTTTTTTAAACGCCGCATGAAAATACATCACAATAATGTGCACATTTTGTGCTATGTTTGTTTTATGTCTTCACAGACAAACTGTAATCTTCATTATTAAGTAATAGACCAATCATCTGATTTCCTCAAAAAAAAATAAATAAATAAAAAGAGCCTTGCAGTGGAGTAAATCACTGATTGGAATGTCTGATTGGTCACAATAACACAAACATGGCAGGCTATAATATCAATATCATCAACTTGGACGAGGAGGAGGGAGGAGCCAAGCTGTGAGGACGCACGCCTGGTACTGAGTTGTCTAATCAGTGGGAGAGAGAGATAAAGGAGCGTCTGGAAGCGAAAGACCGCAAAGGACCATTTCGTGCAATTGCATTTTCACCAATATAAAAAAAAACAAAAAAAAAAACACAAAAAACACTGCAAATTGCATCGCAAATTTTGAATAAAAGCTGCAGCCAAATAGTGCATTTTTGGTCGCAACAATAAAAAAAACCTCAAAATCCTGTATGGACTACATAAATAACCAGAATATCTTTTGGACAAATCAAAATAATAATCCTACTATCTGAATCTGTTTGTTTAATATCTGATTTATTTTTTCTTTTAGCTAAAGGCATGTTGGCTTTGAGCAACCCTGCTTTACAGGACTTTTACATATTGAATAACAGTATTTTTGCAAACACTGTTGCTTTATGGAACTTCTTAAAAGATTGTGCTTCATATTGTATCTGGTAAAAAGGCTTTAAGTATCGTGATGTGATACTTTCACTGTACATCTATGTCATAGTATAACGTATCACTGATCAGGAATACTCCACATATAGTCTCAGGACAGAGAAGACAACCAAACGTCACTCAAGAGTCACAAGTCCTCTTAGACCATCTCAGGTTTTGTGGAAAGTGGTATAAAATCGTTACTCTGCCTCCTGATGCAGGATCTTTGGCCATTGTAGTGCTGTGTGGTTTCGGTCTGGTGCTTACACCATTAGATCAGATTGAGCATATGGATATTATTAGTCATTGATGAGCAAAAAAGTCTTTGTTTTCCGCATGAAATCGCCAATTCACAGAGCGTCGCCGTTCCCCGGTGTGACCTGTTTCTGTGCCGTGTGACTAATAGCCCTAATCAGATGGCAGGAGGCGCGGCCCACTAAGTGCTAAACGCTCTGAATAATTTAGTGAGGTGGCAGTTTAATGTGGACTCGGAGACGCTTGGGACGTGCCACACACAAACACACACACACATGGAGGGTGACCACTTTCTCACATTTACAGCGGTGCACGCACACACACGAATGTGTAAAACCAAACCACATTCACGGTGTTGTCCTCTTATCTCTTCGTCTGTCACTTGAGTATACACACACATACACACAGACAAATACATTACCTATATTAATAAAATGCAAACACACACACAGCATTACAGTACAGCATTACAGAACCAAAGACGATAATCACATATCATGTCACACCCCCCCACACACACACTCCTCACGGATGACCTTGAAAGGCCGTTCCTCATCCCCCTGACTGTTAAGCAGGATCATCTTTGCCCTTTTGCGCGCAGAGAGAAGGACTGTGTGAATCTCTGATGGATGGCGCTGGCGTTCCCGTGCATGTGGAGGTGTGCGCTCACCGCCAGCACGCTCTGCCTCCGCAATTTCATTAGAGCGAGCGGGATCGCGCCAGCCATATTTCACTCGGAAGATCCATTTCTCACCCGCCTCATTAAGCATTGCGACAGATACTTTACAATCATCCTCAAGTGAATTTCAGAGAGTCTCCTTAAAAAAAAAAAAAAGGTCGATGATTTGAGGAAAGAGAGCGACGTTAAGGAGAAATTAACTTTTTGCGTTTTTACGCTTGGAGGTGCCAATGGGGCAATAACCACGATCAACATTTTCTAATTTCTATTTTCACCACTCCATTGCTTCCTTGTATTTTTGGCCATCCATAATGTCTCAACTTTTTTGTACATGAAATACAAACTCTTACAGACCTATTTCCTGTTAGCACATTTTTTCACCCGTCCATCCATCACCCCCCCATTAGAGCTTAAGTTAAAACAATGCATTAACAGATATGTTGGATTGGTTTCCATATTCAGACTTGTATTACAGTGCTTAAAGATTTTTTATCAGTGACCAGATTAGATCAGATTATTGAAATTACTGGGGCCTTTATGGTGGCCAAGTATTTCTTTTTGTTGTATGAGTACTTCAACTGCATCTAGGCCACTCACTTTAAAACACTCATTTGCCTTAGAAGTTTCAATACAAAGTTGCATAAACAAGCAAAGCATTCGAGTTATGAGTAACTCCCCAATGTAACTGGCGATAATGTTCTTATTTAATAAAGAAAAACAGTTCTTTAGCAGTAGCAGTAGTCCCCAGTGTCAGCATTTTGTAACAATCAGAGATAAAGCTGTACTTAAAGGTGTAACTGTTTTTTTTTGTGCTGATTCATGGTAACATTACTAATTTAACAATATAAGAGGAACTAACTTGTTTTTAGATGTTCCCATCCAATAGGACAACATCCCATGTTTAATTAATTACATATTCAATTTTTATTACTGTAACATTTTTGTACATTAATACTATTATTAATACTATTTGTCAGTCTGCACCAGCGCCAGAGTAAGTAACATTTTGCCAATGAATGAACATAAACGATCTTGAATCTTATGAGATTATATAAAGGAGAAGTAGGCAACTTTCACATAAGCATCTAAAAGTAGCTTAATATATTGAGAATATCTTGACGTTGATAATCATGAATCTTTGTATTCATGATGTTTCACATGAATTTGTCTCAATTTAGCTCAATCTGCTTAAAATCATTCTCAAATCTGCTTTTAGAGCTGCACACCCAGAGCCAAAATCACATGAGATCAGCAGTGAATAAGAAATAAGAATGCATTCACGCTAATTAGCACCAGCTCCTAGAACAAAACCGGGCAAAAGTAAGAAAAGGAGCATGAGCAGTTACTTTCATCTCTGGCAAATTACTGGGATAATCTCTGGATTTGAAGCATTATTATGAGAGTAATAACCTGAACTAGAAAGTAATATTTTAAAATATGTACACTTGCAATGAAAATTATTCAACCCCCATTGCAAATCAGGTTTATTGTCAAAATTTACAGACTTTAAGCTGTTTGCAATGAACAAATCAAACAAAAGCAATTGAAATAGCTCAACACAACAGCGGTTTCCCCAAATTCAACTGAAAATGCAACTTCACCAGTTTCAAAATTATTCAACCCCCTGAATAGAATCCCTCACAACAGTACAAATATGCAAGACACGTGTTTTCTCAAGCACCCCTGATGCAACTAATCAAGGGCTTCATTAGTTGCACCAGGTGTGCTTGAGCTGGAACACATGAAATACCTGAACTGGCTAGGGGCAGAAAATACATGAAATACCTGGACGAGGCAGAAAAAGGAAGCTATCAACGGCTGCAACCAGATTTCTGAGAAGGCAGGTTGTGAAAAGCCCTCAAGTGACTGCAAAAGACCTGCAGCAAGACTTGGTGGCAACAAGCACTGAGGTTTCTGTGAGCACAGTATGGCGTGTACTAAACGCAGAAGGTTTCCATGCCAGAACTCCAAGACGTACACCACTACTGACCCAAAAGGACAAGAAAACTGGCTCAAAATCATATATATAAGCCACAGAAGTTTTGGTATTCTGAGCGATGAAACAAAACTGGAACTTTTCAGCATGATGGATCAGCGGTATGTCTGGAGAAAGAAGAATGAAGAAGGAACACTCTCTCCACAGTCAAGCATGGTGGTGGTTCGGTGATGCTCTGGGGCTGCTTTGCATCTTCCGGCACTGGACACCTGCAGTGTGTGGAAGGCAAGATGGATTCATTGAAGTATCAGGAAATCCTAGGAGAAAACGTCATGCCGTCTGTGAGGGAGCTGAAGCTTGGGCGTCAATGGACCTCCCAACAGGAAAAAGATCCCAAGCATACCTCAAATTCCACCAAGGCTTGGTTGCAGAAGAAGTCCTGGAAGACTCTACAGAGCCATCACAGTCACCTGACTTGAACCCCACAGAAAATCTCTGGTGAGATTTGAAGAAGGCGGTTGCAGTACACAAACCCAAGAATATTACTGAACTGGAGGCCATTGCTCATGAGGAATGGGTTAAGATTCCACAGGAACGCTGTCAGAAGCTGGTGTCTGGCTATGCATCTCATTTGCAGAAGGTCATAACAGCAAAAGGGTGCTCTACTAAGTACTAAAGATGCTTGCCATGAAGGGGTTGAATAATTTTGAGACTGGAGAAGTCGTTATAAGTTGCATTTTCAGTTGAATTTGGGGAAACCACTTGAAGCATTCGTGGTGTTGAACTACTTGAAAATAATCTAGAATAGTACATAATTATACACTGTGCCTGGGTTAGAGGCTGTAGGTCATGTGACACAGCTCCAGTAGAACAAGATGAGTACCACAGCTGATTGATTCGCCTTCTCTGACGGCTGATGGCTTGTGGGTGAATGGGGCATTGTATATCTGAGAGTCCATACATTGAGAATGGAAAAATCTCTGCCACTCACCCCACCCTGACCGCCACCTCTACTTCCTCTAGTCCACTATGTTCCTAACATCCTCTTCCTCTCTCGCGCCAAAATAGAAAACTTCACATCTCCTCTCTGACTTTTGTTCTCTCTTTCCCATCCCTACGTCGACCAGCAGGAAGATCGAACTCTGCCATTTGCATTGACACACCAGTACGAAGATGAAATAAATTCAAAATAAAGATAACATACTTCAAGGGCCATTTGTTACGTCCGTAACTACATTACACCATATATGAAGCCTCTTAGGTTACTATATGAAGGGAATGGACAAGAAATACATCAAGGAAAAGAGAGATTATAAGCGAATTTCAAACTTGCACAAGACATAAAACTACACACGAGATAAGATTAGAGGAACAAAAGCCCTGAGATGCAATAACAACTTCACACATCCCTTAGAGACTCTTAAAGCATGCAGTCAATGAAATCGAGATGATTCTCCTGACACAAATTAAACCTAGTCTTGGGCTCAATTATATCTGCAGTGGGGACCATCAATTGAAAATCCTTTTTAATTCTGAAAAAAACAAAAAAAAAAACAAACAAACAAGCAAAAAAAAAAATTGTTTTGTCTCTGATGGTGCATGATAACAGAAAGCCACATTACCTGTATCAGAGAGCAGTCAGTAGATCCAGGAGCATGAAAAAAACAGAGAGAGAAAACCAAAGTCACTATGCTGTACAATACATGTGGCATTACATTGTGTATATATATATATATATATATATATATATATATATATATATATATATATATATATATATATATATATAAGATCGAGAGAAAGAGTTCTGTGTAAAAGTTACGAAATTCAAGTTCCTGGAATGAAAAGTAACAAGATAACAAAACAAATCAAAACAAGCAAAAAAAACCCCAAATAAATACAAATAACTAACTAAATAATCAATATTTGGCACAGAAATCTTTTCCCTTTAAATTAAACTAATTCTGCTACACAGTCTTATAAAGAAATTAGATGGTTGGGTCTTGCAGGCATCTTGGAGCTTTTGGCGCTCACATTTTTCAGTCACTGCCCACGCAGCCTTCATGTGGCTTTTATCTGAAAAGTGGTCTATTACAGTTTTTTTAAAATTTTTAAAAAAAAAATTTTAACATTTAACATTTGCTAACAAGCATTAGTCACTACCAAGTTCACTTTTTCAAAACAGCTCATACCTCTCTCTGTACAAACACCAAGCTTTACACATCACTTCATTTCCAAAATGACCAGAATGCACTATAACAACCAATTACACCACAAACACGTCTCAACATCAAGTATTTCATTAAAACACCAAGCACTACTTCTACACTGTATAAAAAACCAAACCAAACAAACAAAAAACACTAACTGCTGTCATTACAGTATAGTAAGTGCACTATTATGACCGTAAGTTTTTTTTTCTTTAGGTTTTTGTTTTATAATTGTTGGTTCACTGTTGCTGGTAGTATAAGCAATTATACTTAAAAAAAAAAAAATAATAATAATAATAACAGTTCGTGATTACAAACATAACTGAATATTGATTGTACAGAATATACCATATATAACAAGAAGAAAACTATGTTTGGTCCACATACAGTGGTGTTGTAATAAGGTTTTGAAAAATGAGCTCGGTAGTGACTAAAAAAACACGACATATGACATCTAAAATATATCAATCAATCAATCAATCCACTAATACAGCTCACTTAGAAAGAAACAAATCATGATGAGATCAATAACATCAATATTATTAAAATAAAAAACATACAGTGTTATGGACTTAAATATAAACTACACCACAAAAGGAACAGTTTACTTGAACTTTTCTCTGAGTGCCTTTCTCAAGTTCCTTAAGTTTCTTTCAGTGGTGTTCAATAGCAGTACTGATAGCATTGAACCTGGCTGTCGACGCCATCACGGCTTATCTGACCGCATGCTAATGCCTGGCTGAAAGCACTGAAAAGACATTCTGCTCCCAAGGTCTGGACAGTCTGATTTAGTGCAGTCGTGCAATAAGATTTAAAATCTGCTTCAGTGCTTCGCATGTGGTAATACTTTCAATATTAGTTTAAATTTGAGGAGAGTGTGATCAAATGTCATCGCCGTTATAACTCAAAGCTTAGGAAATATTCCGCGGCAAATTTCAATTTAAGAGAAGCCTTTTTCTATAAAGGAAGCTGATGAACTCGCTATCGGGGCAAAAGTCTATCAAGCAAACTTTAAATAAGCGTATGCAATAAAGAGAAGGAGATATGAGGCAGAGACAGGACAATATCCGGCCGTGTGTCAGAGCTTAATAATCTCAAACCACTTCCATATGTCAAATGTACACATACTGCGTTCTACACTATGCAAGGTTACCCCTAGAAGGTTTCTCAGAACCCTGGCTATGCTCTGAGCTCTGTTCGTTCCATGTAATGTAGGCTGAAGGACAAGTGCAGTGCTGTCTGTGTGTATTTAAAGCAGGAGCCACAGCAGATGACGTACCTGCCAGTCCTCTGCCGACGCTACGGCTCAGTTTGATTGACACTGATCGTGGTTTTGCACCTGGGTCGGTGTATCAGTAATTTAAACTGAAAATGAAGCAAAAATAATCTAAAAACAAAACTAAGCGATGACATGCACATCCTACAGAAAGCTGTGTTCTCAGTTTCACTGTCCAAGTTTGCAAACACAAACACACCAGCACATAAACTGCGTTCTGAAACATGGCGATATGATAGGCCTGGAGATATGTGCGTGTGTGTAAACACGGCTGGTGGTGTAGAGGTGGAAAACAGAGTGCTTGGTGAAGCTGGCAGCCAGAAGGGAACACATCTGGAGCAGTGAAAATGAACCCAGGAAAATAGGTCAGGAGACTCAGAACAAGAAAGAAAGAGAGAGGTTTCATTATAATTAACTTCAACTTCACATGCAAGTTTAATAGATTGCAGTGCAATTTGTCACGGACAACTGAACCAATGCACTTTTGCCCTTGACTGCTATTGCACACTTTCTCCACCAGAGGCAGCAGAAAAAGAAAAAAAAGTTTGCAGAAAATGAATATTGTGGCAACACACCTACGTTTGGGTGTTTTTGCGTTCCAAATATAGAGCTCACAAGGCAGGAGGCGCATTGGTCCCGTTATTATTGTGCATTATAACATTCCACATTTTGTCAATTCAGCTGCTTAGCCCAAACCCCCTGCCCCAATTTCCGTCTTCCATAGCCCTGATTTCAATTGCTGATTATTCCACATCAGTCCAGAGTGATGTGATGAAAGAGCTACAGAGTTATTGCATCCCTCAGTTATTGCGGTGGTGCCTGGTTCTTCATGTCATGCAGAGCTGGAATAATAATGCAGGAACATGGGGAAGCACAGCTACAGTACCAAACTGAGTGGCAGTACGAGGACAGTGTCATTCAAAACTTCTATATCTGTCATTACTGATCAGCTGCTGCTCTTCACTGTTTTATACACAGGAATGAAAAGTGAAATCTCACTTTTCACAGGAAGTCTCAGTCTTACACACACACACACACTAATATATATATATATATATATATACACACACACACACACACACACACATACATATATATACACATATATTATATACACACACATACACATATATATATACAGGTGCATCTCAATAAATTAGAATGTCGTGGAAAAGTTCATTTATTTCAGTAATTCAACTCAAATTGTGAAACTCGTGTGTTAAATAAATTCAATGCCACAGACTGAAGTAGTTTAAGTCTTTCGTTCTTTTAATTGTGATGATTTTGGCTCACATTTAACAAAAACCCACCAATTCACTATCTCAACAAATTAGAATACTTCATAAGACCAATAAAAAAAACATTTTTAGTGAATTGTTGGCCTTCTGGAAAGTATGTTCATTTACTGTACATGTACTCAATACTTGGTAGGGGCTCCTTTTGCTTTAATTGCTGCCTCAATTCGGCATGGCATGGAGGTGATCAGTTTGTGGCACTGCTGAGGTGGTATGGAAGCCCAGGTTCCTTTCACAGTGGCCTTCAGCTCATCTGCATTTTTTGGTCTCTTGTTTCTCATTTTCCTCTTGACAATACCCCATAGATTCTCTATGGGGTTCAGGTCTGGTGAGTTTGCTGGCCAGTCAAGCACACCAACACCATGGTCATTTAACCAACTTTTGGTGCTTTTGGCAGAGTGGGCAGGTGCCAAATCCTGCTGGAAAATGAAATCAGCATCTTCAAAATGCTGGTCAGCTGAAGGAAGCATGAAGTGCTCCAAAATTTCTTGGTAAACGGGTGCAGTGACTTTAGTTTTCAAAAAACACAATGGACCAACACCAGCAGATGACATTGCACCCCAAATCATCACAGACTGTGGAAACTGAACACTGGACTTCAAGCAACTTGGGCTATGAGCTTCTCCACCCTTCCTCCAGATTCTAGGACCTTGGTTTCCAAATGAAATACAAAACTTGCTCCCATCTGAAAAGAGGATATTGGACCACTGGTCAACAGTCCAGTTCTTCTTCTAGTTAGCCCAGGTAAGACGCTTCTGACGTTGTCTGTGGTTCAGGAGTGGCTTAACAAGAGGAATACGACAACTGTAGCCAAATTCCTTGGCACGTCTGTGTGTGGTGGCTCTTGATGCCTTGACCCCAGCCTCAGTCCATTCCTTGTGAAGTTCACTCAAATTCTTGAATCGATTTTGCTTGACAATCCTCATAAGGCTGCGGATCTCTCGGTTGGTTGTGCATCTTTTTCTTCCACAATTTTTCCTTCCACTCAACTTTCTGTTAACATACTTGGATACAGCACTCTGTGAACAGCCAGCTTCTTTGGCAATGAATGTTTGTGGCTTACCTAGTGAACCAAACTGAGAGACCATTTTGAAGGCTCAGGAAACCTTTGAAAGTGTTTTGAGTTGATTAGCTGATTGGCATGTCACCATATTCTAATTTGTTGAGATAGTGAATCGGTGGGTTTTTGTTAAATGTGAGCCAAAATCATCACAATTAAAAGAACGAAAGACTTAAACTACTTCAGTCTGTGGCATTGAATTTATTTAATACACGAGTTTCACAATTTGAGTTGAATTACTGAAATAAACTAACTTTTCCACGACATTCTAATTTATTGAGATGCACCTGTATATACACACATATATACACACACACACACATATATATATATATATATATATATATATATATATATATATATATATATATATATATACACACACGCATACATACATACATACACACATATATATATATACACACACACACATATATACATATATATACACACACACACACATATATACATATATATACACACACACATATATATACATATATACACACACACACACACACACACACACACACACATATATATATATATATATATATATATATATATATATTTATTTATTTATACATACACACGTGTGTGTGTATGTATGTTTACATACATTATGGAAAAATGGAAAAGACAAACCTGCCACATTTCCAGAACATGGCATGCTCCAGCCTCACACACACATACACACATACACACACACACCCCTACACACACACACACACCCCAACAGAGCTCCTAATTAGCTTTTCCCAGTGCCCTGCTTGAGTGGATCTCCTGCAGGGCAAGACTCCTCTGCTGTGGTCATTCAACACAAATCACTCCTCACAGACGAGCAAGCCACTGCACTGTCACCCATGGCTGCTCATCCTGATAGGAAGTCCCCGACCTGTCTGATTGCCCCCTCTTTCTCTTACACATGCGCTCCACCTAGCAGTAGCTAAAGCTGAACTCGAGTCAGCATTTAAAATGCTTGTTTACTTCATTCAAACAAATTAATGATACTAATGATTTGATTGCCGTAATTAATGGTTGGATGTTCATTTGAACTGGGTGGATTTTGTTTATTGGTGCAACATTTATGGCTCATTAATAACTCAGCTTGGTTAGTGCTGGCATGTGCAATAGAATCAGGAGACAAACAGGATAAATGAGCTTAATGAGATAACAGTTCTGGCTTGGCTTGTGTTTGCACAGGTTACAAGGGGGAAAAGAACATAAAAAAAAAATCACCTCACTGGTCATACTGCTTGCCAATAGTGTAATTTATGGGATTAATCACCTTCCAGATAAGTGTTTTTTTTTTTTTTACGCTAACATTTCAGGATTTTCTTTTCATGGCTCGTGACTTACGGCAGTTATGGATGTCAAGCAAACTTGGTGATGAAGCTTCTAATAAACAGGAGTGTGTGTTAGTTGTATAACACACAAAAGTGAATACTCCTCACATCGGGCGCCATTTTATCAGCAAAAACTGTATGCACCTACGCAATGGACCATTCCCTCATATCTCAGTAGGCTATCTGACTAGTGGCTCATTAAGTCTTATCCAGGGCGGATACAAAATGAGTAAAGTGATGAAAAGCACTAGGCATGGCCGCTGCCGTGGCAACCGGTGTGTATAGTGAGCGATACGGATCATTTTGAGCTGCCTGTGTCTTTGAACCTCTCCATTTCACGGTGCCTGCATTTATCAATTGGGAATCTCTGCTCTGGGATGGAGAGGAGCGTGCGGGACATGCTGGGAAAATAGGCCAGTTCCTAGACATGATGACACGCAGTCCAGCCTCAAGGTTGTACGCAGTCACACAGACATAGAGAGGCACAAACAATCGTGATTTGTAGATACGAGTCTACTGATGTGTGAGAGTACCCTAACGTGTCTGTACGAGGAAGAGACAAGAAAAATAGAGATTGAGGATTGAGACAACTTTTATGCTCCATTAGAATTTTGGATAGGAGCCGGAGTGGACAAACAGAGATGGCAAGAGAACGGAGGCATTTGAGTTTTATTAGGCTTAAGCTTTAGGAGGTACAGTACTTCTCTCTCACAGTAAGCAGCTTCTCACTAGCCCAGATGAGCCCCATTACCTCATTCAGCCACAGAATGATTCTGATTTCAGACACATTATACTAATCAGTAACTCAAAGTCCACATAGACAGGGTTGGGGTCAGGGGGAACACTGGCTGACAGGGGTGTAGAATAATAAATAAAGCCATAATGAAGTCCCTAGATTGAAGGAGTTATGGGCCAATGTCAGGGCCAAATGCCAGCTGTCCATAGCCTTGCTGCTTTATCTGTTCTCACACTGCCCATAGTTCAGATTCAGACAAACTGGACTCCAGATGGAATTTTTATTTTGTGTTGAGTTATTATTTTTTATTATTATATTATATTATTTTTATATTTTTATATTATTATATATATATATTTTTTATATATTTTTTTTTTCCTTGCAAAAAGCTTGTTTTTCAAGTTTTTTTTTAAAACTTGAAGCAGGAAAAAGTTTAATTATAGTGCAATGTTATTATTATTAGTTATTTTTAATTGCTTTTTCTTCTATCCAGGTACAGTGGGGGAAAAAAGTATTTGATACCCTGCTGATTTTGTACGTTTGTCCACTGACAAAGAAATGATCAGTCTATAATTTTAATGGTAGGTGTATTTTAACAGTGAGAGACAGAATAACAACAAAAAAATCCAGAAAAACGGATTTCAAAAAAGTTATAAATTGATTTGCATTTTAATGAGGGAAATAAGTATTTGACCCCTTCGACTTAGTACTTGGTGGCAAAACCCTTGTTGGCAATCACAGAGGTCAGATGTTTCTTGTAGTTGGCCACCAGGTTTGCACACATCTCAGGAGGGATTTTGTCCCACTCCTCTTTGCAGATCCTCTCCAAGTCATTAAGGTCTCGAGGCTGATGTTTGGCAACTCGAACCTTCAGCTCCCTCCACAGATTTTCTATGGGATTAAGGTCTGGAGACTGGCTAGGCCACTCCAGGACCTTCATGTGCTTCTTCTTGAGCCACTCCTGTGTTGCCTTGGCTGTGTGTTTTGGGTCATTGTCATGCTGGAATACCCATCCACGACCCATTTTCAATGCCCTGGCTGAGGGAAGGAGGTTCTCACCCAAGATTTGACGCTACATGGCCCGTCCATCGTCCCTTTGATGCGGTGCAGCTGTCCTGTCCCCTTAGCAGAAAAACACCCCCAAAGAATAATGTTCCCACCTCCATGTTTGACGGTGGGGAGGGTGTTCTTGGGGTCATAGGCAGCATTCCTCCTCCTCCAAACACGGCGAGTTGAGATGATGCCAAAGAGCTTGATTTTGGTCTCATCTGACCACAACGCATTCACCCAGTTCTCCTCTGAATCATTCAGGCAAACTTCAGACGGGCCTGTACATGTGCTTTCTTGAGCAGGGGGACCTTGCGGGTGCTGCAGGATTTCAGTCCTTCACGGCGTAGTGTGTTACCAATTGTTTTCTTGGTGACTATGGTCCCAGCTGCCTTGAGATCATTAACAAGAACCTCCCGTGTAGTTCTGGGCTGATTCCTCACTGTTCTCATGATCATTGAAACTCCACGAGGTGAGATCTTGCATGGAGCCCCAGACCGAGGGAGACTAACAGTTTCTTCCATTTGCAAATAATCGCACCAACTGCTGTCACCTTCTCACCAAGCTGCTTGGCGATGGTCTTGTAGCCCATTCCAACCTTGTGTAGGTCTACAATCTTGTCCCTGACATCCTTGGACAGCTCTTTGGTCTTGGCCATGGTGGAGAGTTTGGAATCTGATTGATTGATTGCTTCTGTGGACAGGTGTCTTTTATACAGGTAACAAGCTGAGATTAGGAGCAGTCCCTTTAAGAGAGTGCTCCTAATCTCAGCTCATTACCTGTGTAAAAGACACCTGAGAGCCAGAAATCTTACTGATTGATAGGGGATCAAATATTTATTTCACTCATTAAAATGCAAATCAATTTATAACTTTTTTCAAACGTGTTTTTCTGGATTTTTTTTGTTGTTATACTGTCTCTCACTGTTAAAATACACCTACCATTAAAATTATAGACTGATCATTTCTTTGTCAGCGGGCAAACGTACAAAATCAGCAGGGTATCAAATACTTTTTCCCCCTCACTGTATATGTATTTCCAAAATGTATGCATATATACTGCTTCTTTCTATTTTTGATTTCTTTTTCCATCATATTTGCTATATTGCTCTAATGTTTTTCCATTATGTACATTGTTCTTGGATTTCAGAAAGGCTTGTGAACCGAAATGTATTTTTATTATTTTTATTATTATTATTATTATTATTATTAAGCTGCGTATTGGAATTGTACTTTTTATGTTTGCTTTTTCAGAATAAATGCTGTTTAACACTTGGTTTCCTGCATTATAATCTAAACAAGAGAAACATGTCGAAAAGTCCCACGCACACTGATTTTAGGTCAGCAAAAATTAGGAACTTAATTACAGTGGTTCTATAGTGTTAAATTATGGATAAATTCTTGTGGTCAACCAATAGCATGTTTGTGTAAGCCGCATTGACCTGTGAAAGGGGCGTTTCGTATTACAGCACAGAAAACCCAAAATGGAGGAAGTTTTGCTTTTATCAGTGGGTAGACATGGTATTTTCTAAAATACTTATTGGCCTGACTTTAATATTGCGGTTGGCCAGCTTGTTTGTACCCACCTTAGACAAGTTGGCAAGCAGCATAGATTAATCTAGTAGCTATAAATTATTTTAAGGATTTCAAATTGCGTTTACAAAGCTGGCAATACCAGAATGAATCCTGACCTTGAAAATAAAATGCAGTCACGCGAAATTGTTAACTGCACGAAAACAGGGACTTTCATCTTTTAATTCCACAATGGCCATGAATATCTTGCAAGGAGACTGCAAATTTCTACTATTGCTGAAAAAGGTTTTACAAAAGGTGTGTATGTGATTTAGCAAGGCTACGAGTGTGTAAGTAAAGTATTCTGATGTTGATTCACTGGGTATCCGGGCCTATAGCATGAAGGGGAGGAGGCTTCAGAGGATTAGAGTGTGTTCGTGCATGAAATCCTTTCAGAGGCCCTCAGATCCCTCCATGAGCTGATGTAGTGCTCTCTCCCGGGATCAACAGTGAGAGATCCACTACACACACACACACACACACACACACACGCATGCGCACGCGCACGCGCACGCACACGCACACGCACACACACACAAAATCAAGAGGGATTTTCCGTTACCAGAATGCCACTCTTAATTAGTACTTCTCCACGCTCCTCGGTGGCCTTTCCTGCACCACGGGCCTCCACTGTCCGCTAATTACACATCTGTACAGGCGAGTCTGGAGGGCCGATGGGAGAGAGGGACTGTTGGCTTGACCAAAAGCCCTTGTGTTGTGTTTTACACAATCAATCATCTCTCAGAACACACCAGGAGCAGTAGCTAGCAACCAAAATACTCCCATGTGACCATGTGAGCAACTAGTAAAAATAAGGTTCAACTGGGTTGTTGCATTACTGTGTGCTGTTCAACTCTATTTATATTACAAAGCCAGGATGCAATAAGAGAAGAAATTAATCCATTAACTGATCTGAGAGTTTACCAAAAAATGGGATGAAAAGAAAGACAGAAAGCTATTGTCCGTTTCCCAGTTAATTGTCTTGGCATACAGCTGACAGAAAATACACCCCATTTACACAACACATACACAAACACATTCTGTCCCCATGTTCCTACGAACACTCCTGATCTGAAATGTTAAACTGTATTGTAAAGAAATTTCTTACATTTTTAAACACAACTTATAATAACATAATACCAGACAATCTTTGTGTGTATATAGAGTATGTCTGTGTTTGCATGTGTGTGTGTGTGTGTGTGTGTGTGTGTGTGTGTGTGTGTAGAATTGGTCTTTCTACCACAAAAAGGCCTTTAAAAAGGCTATTAAAAATGCACCGACCAAAGACGTTTCTGCCTTAAAAGCCAATTACCAGCTGGCCAGCGCTGCCTGCTAAGCCATGCTAAGAAAGCGGCCTGTTTCCTTTCCATGCATGAGGAAATCGATAGCCACTTAGCCTCCCTGCCTCACACACCACTTGTGTGTTTCAATCTCCGACCCTGAAGCGGCACTATGTAGGTACCTTTCTTCCGAAATGCACTGTGTTTACAATGCCGTGTAAAAGTGACTATGGATGAATTCAAGATAACTTTTTATGCTGATAAAGTTTCCTTGGACTTGGACTAAAAAAAAAAAAAAAAAAAAACCCTCTAGTAGCTGTTGTAGTATTACAGCTATGGCAGTGAGCATCCATCACCGAATCACAAAGCCTTGGCTTTATATTCCAGTATTGATGCACTGCAGGGGGAAGAGGCTGATTCGGAGGTTACGGCTATAATCACGTGACCAAACAGAAAAAATCCAAGTAGTGATGGTACATGGAACATGGATTCACTTTCTTCCTTATAGGCAGCGCAATCACCCTGACTGTATGTAGGATTTATCCAGCTTTTATAAAGTAAATTTCAAGCATTTTCAAGGTAGATAATCAAGCTTTTGACAGTTTAACAGAGATCACCATCTAAGCTCAATATAGCTAAATATCTAAATTTCTAAGACAACAAATTCAGAATTGTACAAAACCTTCGGTAAGTGCATGGATTGATTTAGTATCTTTAGTATACTGCGACAAAAAAATTGCATTAATGAAGCTGGCTAATCCCAGACTGAATTCATGTCACACTAGCATCAAGTTAGCATTACAATGCTAGCGAGTTAGCAAATGTTACGTTAGATGTAAGTTTGTTTGTCACAAAGCCTTTTTTGGTGCCTTCTTAAAAAAAATAATAATGCCAATCCATCATAAGACTACTAATACGAAAAAAAAAAAAATCTATTTATTGTCACGTCACGTTGTCACGTCCCATCAGGTAAACTAAAATGCTTTAGGCTAAAACAGGCTTAGCTCTGTTAAAGGCCAATTGTGTGCCTGGTCGTCTCTCTCTCTCTTCATAGATACCAAGTATCTATGACAACAAACACTTAAACTACACAAGCCACCTCGTTTTAAAGCATATACATGTATTCACATATATTAGTGTGCTGTAATTATTCGGGCATAGTGCTGGAGGAAATGAGAGGAAAGAACACTCAAGCTGAAGGAAGAAGGCTGGAGGCTGGGTCGAAACACCAGCTGGACAATAGCAGTGCTTCGTAACAGTAATAGCTCCTGGCATTAAGGCATTTGTGCTAATTGAAAGGTCACAATGCTAATTAGCTGCATCAGTGTAAATGAAGGAAAAAGAGCTCGGTGCGTCCTGATGGTGAAACCACGCTCACTCATCGTCATGAGCCGAACAGCACTAGTGCATTAAGACCTTTCATTTTAGAAGCCACTAACCTAATTAGGGCTTGTTCCTGCACATCTTTGCAATCTAATAACTAATTAGCAAAGGCCTGACTCGCCAGAGTAATAGAGCTTCAGGCGCTTTCCCTCCACTTCTACAACTCCTCTCCATCTCCATGCAGGATCTGCCCCATTCTGCTGCTGCTGCCTCCCTGCCACACACCTTTTATTCTCTCCTTTTTCTGTTTCTTACTGGTCTTTTTCAATCTTCCTAGTTTTACTGCTTTCCTTGTTTCTTTCTTTTTACCTAAATTCTTTCTTTCTTAAATCGTTTCCTTCTTTACTACCTTCTTTCTTTGTCGAGTCTTTTTTCCATAGCACTTTTTTTCCTAAATTATTTTTTATTTTTAAATTATTATTATTTTTTTTACCTTTCTTTCCAAGTTTGTTTCTTTTGAGGTTTTTCTTTTATAAATTCTTTCTCTCTTAGTTTTTTTTCTTTTCTTGTTTCTTGTCTTTCTCTGTTACTTCTTTATTTTTTACCTTCCGTATTTTCATTTCCCCCCCTTTCTTAGCATTTCTTACTTTCATTTCTGTCTTATTTTTCTCAGTTCTCTGATTCTGCTCCTTTATTTATTCCTCTTCTAATTTTCTTTTCTACTTTTTTATTTCCTTGTTTATTTCCTAGCTTCTTTTCTTTATTCTTCCCTTTTCTCTTTGCTTCCCTCTCCTTTCTTTTTTGCTTCCCTATTCGTTCTGCTGTCTTCCCTTCTTTCCCTCTGTCTACATCGACAGCAGCAGGAGTGATGGGCATGCTCATGTACATCTTTGTTTCTCTCCCATGTGAGCTGGCGTGCTCTCGGGAGAAAGAGTTGAGTTAAAGGCTGAAGGCAGAGGGAACACGGCCGTGGGGAGCAGAGGACTGAGAATCGAACAGCCGGCACCACTTTGATCCTCACACATAGAACGAGCAGTGCCTCAAATCACAGAAACCAAAGCAGAGTGATACGGCCTGGGGAGTGACAAAAGAACAGAGAATCAGAGAGACAGAGAGCAAGCAAGAAACAGTGGTAAGAGAAGAGAGATGATGAGATGAGAATGAGTAGTCAGAATAAAGACTGGGTGATGGAGTGAGACAGGGAAAGAATATTCACAAAAAAACAAAAAACAAAAAAAAAACCCAAACTGAAACAAAGAAAACAGATATGCCTGAGGCACATAAATGCTGCTCTCTGAAGTGGTACAGTCCCCCCTTTACTGTTCTCTGATGTGGTACAGTCGCACTCCTCCACTATTCTCTAGATGTGGGCAGTCTGTCTCCCCTGGGCCATCAGCCTCCATAGCCGCTTCTCTTTCTCCACATATCTGCTGTCAAAGCGGCCTGTCATAAAAAATGCATCCAAGCTGGCCTGATGAGTGTGTGATACACACTGCTGGAGCGTGGCTCTGGAGTGGGAGAGCTGACAAACACAAACTCCATTTTGTAGTGCCATGTTATGGATCTTCAGAATGTTGCTCTAAAGATCTGTAGCTTCTGAAGGTTCTCACGTTCCTCCAGTGATCCTCCTCCACCATTGCTTCATTCTGGGGATGCATGAAGAGGAACCATTTCATGGCTACATGTGATGTCTTGACTTGCCTGTTCATTCTTCATTAGCCACTGCCATGGATTAAAAAAAAAAAAATAATTATGGTGCGTAACAATGACTGACAGCTTGTAGGTTTGTGAGGCACCATACTTTGCACAGCTATTTATGCCAGACCAGAGAAATGTACAAGCTAGTGATAAAAGTGTTAATGAGGCTAACAGGGAATCGAAAAGTCGATTTTTTTCATAATCATTGCTCATTCTATGATAGAGAGAGCATGAAAAGAGACGAATGCATTGAGTCAAGATGGCTAATCAAGCGTTAAGCCAGACTTGTACGATGAAGACCAGAAGCCTGATCCACTTTCCTCTCTCATCAGCACCTCCAGAGCCCACGCTCAATATGCTCACACCACCAGTACGGGTTAGTGTGACTGAGAAGCATGTAGGAGGATTCCTTATACACAGGGAAAGCATCACACTGACACATGCCTAATGAAACACTAACATGGCAGAGGAGGAACACCTGAAGAAATATTGAATGAGTGAGAGAAAGAAGAAGTTCACTTTGGAGCATGCCTACGATCCCAGAAATGTTTTACACACCACAGTTCCTGCTCTTTCTCAATCAGTACTGTAATACACCATGCAGTGATAAAATACACCAATCAGTACTGTAATACACCAGTCAGTACTTCAATACACCAATCAGTACTGTAATACACCAATCAGTGGTATAATATACCAGTCAGTACTGTAATACAGCAATTGGCACTGTGAAATACCACTCAGTACTGCAATATACTAACCAATCAGTGCTATAATACACCATTCAGTACTGTAATACATCAATCAGTGCTATAATCAGTCCATATAGGATTGAGTTTTTTTTTCTTTTTTTTGATTGTTGCAAACAAAAATGCTTGCTGAGTTTTTTGTGCTTTTTCTTGCAGAAAACTACTTGAATTGGCGAAATTGCACGAAACTGTTTTACACGTTGTTTCGCAGTGATGTTTGTTGGTAAATGAGACCTTTGAGCAGGTTCAACGCACATGAATTGAAGAGGGCTTTGACTGAAGGCACGTTGTGATGATGCATCTTGGCCTGAATCTGCGGACAATCTGCTGTAATTCTGAAAAATTGCAGGCTCCTGCGAATATTGCAGAGTTTCCTTGATTTTGCGTTAATTTCTGCGATCACAAAATCGGAAAATTCTGGAGGGACTGTATAATACACCAGTCAGTAATGTAATACACTAATCAGTACTAGAATACACCAGTCAGTACTATAATATACTACTCAGTACTATAATATGAAAGTCAGCACAATAATATACTATTCAGTACTGCAATATATCAGTCAGTACTGTAATACACTATTCAGTACTGCAATATGAACGTCAGAACAGTAATATACTACTCAGTACTGCAATATACCGGTCAGTACTGTAGTATACTGCTCAGTTCTGTAATATAATACTCATGAACCAGTCAATACGGTAATACACAATTCAGTACTATAATGAACCAGTCAGTACTGTAATACACCATTCATTACTGTAATACATCATTCAGTACTGTTATACACCATTCAGTACTGTAATGAACCAGTGAGTACTGTAATGAACCAGTCAGTACAGAAATACACCATTCAGTACTGTAAAGAACCAGTCAGTACAGTAATACACCATTCAGTACAGTAATACACCATTCAGTACAGAAATACACCATTCAGTACTGTAAAGAACCAGTCAGTACAGTAATACACCATTCAGTACAGTAATACACCATTCAGTACAGTAATACACCATTCAGTACAGAAATACAGCATTCAGAACTGTAAAGAACCAGTCAGTACTGTAATGTAATCAGTACTATAACACATAATGGTATACAATCCTTACATTTTCCTGCCCAAAACACAGTTTCTTTTTTCACCATCACTTCCTTTGCTTGGCCTTTGAGAGCCACAGCATCCAGCAGAAGCATTTCAAAGGAAAAAGGAAAAGCTAAAAACATTGCTTGAGCCTTCATCACTCTATCAGATGAGGAAGAGAACGAGGTTGCTCCCAGTTTCAGAGTGACACAGTGATGAACGCTGTTAAGAGTTTGAAGCTAACCCTCAATTCACATTAACAATGTTTTTCTTTCTCCTCACATTGTCCAATTTGCTATACATTAGTCGATAGTGGCTTTTCTTGAGTTTACTGTTGGTTGCCATGGTATCGGAGTTTAAAGCTAGCCCTGCATTCACACTGATAAGTTATTTATTTTCCTGTTCCCGTTGTCCAATTTGCTGTATAATATTTGCGGGTAGATATTCTCAACTAGAGTTTGTTGAGGGTTGCCATGGTTTCGCTGGTGCAATGTCAGTTTTCACATATTCTGTACAGATATATGTGTGTTTATTAAGTAGCACTAACAAGTTTTGGTCTCTATAATGTCAAAACAGCTCATTTTCACAAGCAAATTAAAATTTTTTATTAGAAATAATAGGCTTTTTGTCAACAATACTGGCTATTAGTTTGCTTAACTTAATCCGTTATAGTAAATTTGCTAATCAAACTTGCACAGGATATTGACAGTGTCAGTTTTTCTTACATGTTGATTATTTTTATGTCCCAATATATTTGAAACAATAACGCTAAACAATAAATATTACATTTTGTTTGACTAGGAACCAAGAATTAGATGTATGTTTCACAATGGGGAAAAACGAAGCTCTCTGAGCCCTCTTATCCTCCCATCCTCACCCCACAAATTCATTCCTGTTATCACTTGTGTTATAGCAGCTAAATATCATCTCTTTTCCACTAAGAAACCACAAAGCCCTCCATTTTGAAGATTTTCCCTGTGTTGGAAACTTCAACTCTGACTGTTAAAAACAGTCTTATTTTAATGTGGAAAGTCCACCTTATATGGTCCTGTGTAAGTTGTTACTATATAAATAATAACGTTAGATACAATATAGACCTTGCAGCTGGAACTACTGTCAAAGCTGCTGTTATAGAAAATAAGATTAGAGAATTCAACAGTGCTGTGCTATAAATAAAAATACGGGAGAACAAAAAAGATCTTCAAAAGGGCAAGAATTCTTTTAAACTGTACATTATCTTATTCCACAGTAGGAAGACCCAATTAAAGACGTTAATTTGAGGCAGCACTGAAGAAAAGGACTTTAATACAACTGAGAATATGGCATACACTATATTAACTGCAATAAATAAAATTGGTTGTGCATGTGACACTTGTACACTTGAGTTTTCCACAAACAAAACGGAATAAATTTTACCGTGACTGTTTTTACTTTTATTTTAGATGTCTCCAACTTTAGTCCATGACTAAAAGCGTCTCCACCTCGCATTAAGCCTGTGTCTTGCTGCGCCGGCTAAGCCCACACGCCGGCGGAGAGCTGGAGAGACAGCGTTGTCAGCATCTGCTATCTCTTCTGCTCACCTGTTTAAACTTATCTCCTGCAACACACAGGCTGAGGCGCGTTTAAGAGCGGATCAAAAAAATCCATTTCTAACCAGCCGGCTTAGCCGAGAGCTGCATGGCAGACGAGAGAAAAGCGCTGATGTCTAAGCATTTCAGCATGTGCGTAATGCAACACGTTCTATTCTGGTATTGTTATGTCTTCGCATAACTCATTTAGCCGTTGGGAAACATCATGTAAATGCTGTGTGAAATCACACAATCACATGCCATTTCATCAGCCAATGAGATTAAAATATTCTGTTTACTTTAGTGCACCTCACAGGATGTGCTTTTACATCTGCGCAACAGTGTTCTATAAAGACAGAGTTAATTACACAAGGAGGCGGACCAACTCGGTTTTCTTTATTAAGTGTGGAGCACACGCACACACACACACACACCCACACACACACACACACACACACACACACACACACACACACACACACACAGAGCACAATGATACGTACCTATATCTTCACCATGAGCATGAGGTCTATAGATAGATGATATGGGACAGCAGGGGGCTTTAGAGCGTGCACACACACACACACACACACACACACACACACACACACACACACACAGTGCATTAGTAAGGCCACATACTGTGCTGCCATCGCTGCTGTTTCCTCTCCTCCCTCCCTTTAGCAAGAGTAATGAGAAGATCCAAATACTCCATTTCTATCTCTCCGCCTCTCTCTCTCTCTGTCCGTTTTCTCCCTCTGTACCTCCTCCACATCCAGTTTTCACTCAAATTCTAGTTTTTCTATATCTGGTCATTCTCCATCCTGTTCTCTTTTTCCACCACCACTTCTCCTCTTTATCCATCTCTCTTCTGCATTATTTATTTATTTATTTATTTTGCATCGCTATTGCATCACTTGCTGTTTACGCACTTGACATTCAAACACAAAAAGAAACCCAAATGGAACATGGGGTTTTAGTCCTTTTTCCATCAACTTAGAACAATCACAATGGGAACAATCACCGTTACTATGTGCGCCAATGCTACTGTTTAACAGTATTTAAAGTTTAACATCCAAAAAAAAAAAAAAAAAAAAAAGGGAATGCTTGGATTCACATTGTTCTATCGTCTGATTGGCTGTCCGGTTAAACAGATCATAAGCTTATTGATAAAAGTGAAATATTCTACGCCGACATTAAAATGATTTTCATTTCGACGCATTGTTGAAGAGACTATGATGAAATGATAAAAGCACTGTAAGAATGCTATCGACGCATTAAAATCCTCCATTAAGCTATGTGGTCAGAAAATGCTAGTAATTCTGTTCCTTTCATGCTGCGTGTAAATTGTTGCTTGTGCTGGTTTTCACAATGTTAAATGTACATTTTTAAAATGCAGGTTGAGAAATAAATAAGATGCAACAATGTTGCTTTTGAGGGAACAAACAGCATTGACAAATCGCTTTTTTCCTTTTTTCCTAACCCACTGTGTGTTCTTTTATTTGATTTGATTTCTGTGTACATGATGTTGCAAGGTTGGCATAACAAATGGCCACAAATAGCATTCATTAATTGATCAGGTACCAAAAACAGCTAGAACTTTTGGTACTGAACCAGTGGTTGACTTAAAAAAGATGCCAGAAGTTGAAATACTTTGTGCAGTGAATAACAGGCTTTAGAGTTAAGCCTCACACCACACACACTCAGCAGTAGGCCCAATGGGGAGGGATCTGGGTCATGACCCCCCAGAGAGACGCTCGCGTTGGCCCAGACCGTTAATGACGGCTCTGCCTTGGAGCAGCTTGCCAGCTAACGGCAAATGTGCTAAACGCACAGATCCCATTACAGCCTAATCAAGAGCTCGCCTGTGTCGCTCGATACACACAGGCAACTAAAAGGAGAGAGAGTGTGTCGCTGTCATCTGAGAGCTTCGCCTCTCTTTCTTGGCTCAGCAACTCTCCTTCTCGCTCTCTCCTTCACCTTATACACAGCTGCGCTGGCACCTCTGCAACGCCAAACACGTCGGCCCTTTCTTCTGCCTGAAAATTGCATTAGATACATTAAAGGCATTTTAACTGCTGGCAGTATTGAACCAAAAGGCTGAACACCTTTATTACTACCATTAAAGGGCTTCACCTCGTCTTTTCGCACCTCCACTCAGAGCTCGGCTTACTTCACTGGAATGTAATTGTGGTCAGAAGAACTGCGACGCTTCACTTTCCATTGGCTAGCTCACAGCTTCCTTTTTAATCACACAGAAAGAACAAGCAATGAATACAGGTGCTGTCAGGGAGGCGAAGCACGTTTTCAAACTTGGCCCGAATTCACGATTTTGCACCGAGGATTGATTCTGCGCTCATTTGGCTTAGGGCATCAATATCACCAGTTGGTTATTGCATGGTAGAATTCCTTTCAAACCATGGATCAAGTACTCAATTCTGTATATTGTGTCCGTTTCCACTCCAACTTTTGTAAGATTTAAAGTTCTGTTACCGACATTCAGTGATGAACAGAGGTGAATTCTTGCTTTATGCTAATTCCTTGTGCGGGGACACCAACCCTTTACCACTTGAGAAGATCTGAAACCATGCAGGCTGTCTCAAGTAATGCAACTAACTAATGCAAGTAACTCTTTGCAGGTATAGTCTTGTGACCAATCGCAATAATGGACGCCCAACATGGATATCAGATCCTCACCAGAGTTAGTCAAAGCAAACCCCCAGATCACGGTATTCATTTGGACCCAAGATTATTTTTCCAGACTGCACCCATAAAAAAAACAAAAAAACAAACAAACAGATTCCACACCCATTGCGAGCAAACATACTGAAGTGCAAATGGTGTTTTGTTCAGAAAAAAAACTCAAGTGTGAAAATGCCTTTGAAAAGTCTTTTAAAACTTTTTTCCCCCCCTAATCAGCAAGTGAAACAAATTGCTTCAAAATGTTCTTATCTTAATGACTGTGGTGGGAATGTTATGAAAATGGTTTCCTGGAAAAGGAAGTGGGCTCCTGCAAAAATAATCCGACAGCCATTTGTTTGTAAGGATGGGACTAATGTACTCAATGTAATGGGGAAAAGTTCACTTGAGAACACAGATATACACACTTCAGTCCAAGCTGGTCAAGGGGCAGCAGCAAGGGAAAAAACATTCCAGCTACTGAAACAAGAATCGAGAGCTAATCTCCCACTTCAGAGAGCTGCTCTGAAGCATGAGTGTGTTTTGCTTAGCACTAAAGCTAACAATGCTTTTGCCACTTCAGGCAGTTCAGAAGTTAAAGCAATCTCACCAGCTTATGTAAGTGTTCAAACAAAGAACTTTCAGTGGCCTTTCTTGCATTTCAAAAAGCTTCTGGGGAAAAAAAAAAAAACAACAACTGAGAAATGGATGAGTAAGGAAAAGAATAAAAAGACAACTTCAGGAATGAGTCACTCCCTGCCATATCTTAGGTTAATTGCTAAGAGTTCATTTTAAGAAACGGTTAGATATAACAACTGCAGATGGCAGACACTGTGGCTTTCATTTGAGAGCACAAAAGCCTAACAGTGTTAAATCTTCTCATGAAATGCTGTAATGAGCACGTACCATTAACACTAATGGCTAAAGCCAAAAGAGACTTTTTTATTGTATTATTTTTTTGCTAACCTTTCAAGATCTCCAAAGGCCACCTTTGGAAAGGAATCAGAAGTGCTTAATCTTTAACCATGTCTTGCTGGGCTATTTAAAAAAAATATTTTGAAGGCCAGACAAATCATTGGCATTGGGCTTTCTGAAGTCACCGTACACAGACAAAAAGTCAGTGTTAATTGAATTGCTAGCAAGCGCTGTATGGCACACTTCAGCGTCTTGGACTCTGCTGACTTGTCTTGAACTTTGTCCTTCAGTTAAAAACACCTACAAGGGCAGAGGTGGCCATGAGGGCTGGAGGTTCATGCAGACCGATATAATATCTGTGAGATCTTTTCAAATGCAGTTGGCCTTTTCTTACTTCCTGATTTTTCAGAAAAGTTACAATTCTAATACAGTCCCCTCCAAATGTACTGGAACAGCGAGGCCAATTCTTTTGTTCTAGCTACACACTGAAGAAATTTGGATTTGAGATCAAAAGATGAATAGGAAACGATAGATCAGAATTTCGGCTTTCATATCCTGATATTTACATCTAGATGTGTTAAACACCTTAGAACATGGCACCTTTGGTATCAGACCACCCAATTTTTAGGTGATTTTAGGTGTTTGCATATCCCCTGCTCACAATAACTGCATCAAGCCGGTGCCCCACTGAGATCACCAAACTGTTGCATTAATCTTTTGTGATGCTTTTCCAGGTTTGTACTGCAACTTCTTTTAGTCGTTTGTTTCGGGGGGTTTCTCCCTTCAGTCTCTTCTTCGGGAGGTGAAATGCTGCTCAACTGGGTTTAGGTCTGGTGACTGACTTGGCCTGTCCATAACCTTCCATTTCCCCCCGATGAAGTCCTATGTTGAGTTGGCAGTGTGTTTTAGGTCACTGTCTTGCTGCATTACGAAGTTCTTCTCAATTAGATTGGATGCATTTCTCTGTACATTGGCAGGCAATGTTTGTGAAGACCTCTGAATCCATTCCGCTGCTACCATCATGAGTTACATCATCAATAAAGATTTGTGAGCCTGTTCCAGAAGCCCAAGCCATGACACTACCTCCACCATGCTTGAACCGTGAGCTTGCATGTTATGGATAATGAGCAGATCCTTTTCTTCTCCACACTTTGGCCTTTCCATCACTTTGGTAGAGGTTAATCTTAGTTGCACAACTTAAGTGGCTCATCTCTGTATTTCTTTGAGAATTCCAATCCAGCCTTCAGTTTCTAACCACTAATGAGTGTTTTGCATCTTGTGGTATGGCCTCTATATTTCTGCTCTCGAAGTCATCTTCGAATGGTGGATTGTGATACCTTCACCCCTGCCTTGTGGAGGTTGTTTGTGATGTCACTGACTGTTGTTTTTGGGGTTTTCTTCACAGCTCTAACAATGTTTCTGTTTTCCTTGGCCGACCTGTTCGATGTCTGGCTGTTAGTACACCAGTGATGTCTTTCTTTTTCAGGACATTCCAAATTGTTGCACTGGCAATACCCAGTGCTTGTGCAAGGGCTCTGATCGATGTTCCCTCTTTTCTCAGCTTCAGAATGGCTTGCTTTTCTCCCACATAGACAGCTTTCTGCAGAAATTCAGTAAACATTCAGAGCTATAAATTGTTTAAACAATCAATCTAACAGGGCACACCTGGGCAACAAGAAACACCTGTCTGTCAAATTTTTGACTACTTGAAAAATGAGTGGATTCGAACAAAAAGTGCCATGATCCAAGTTGTTTAACACATCTAGATGTAAATATCAGGAAATGAAATCTGAGATTCTGATATATCGTCTCATATTCGTCTTTTGATCTCAAACCCAAATTTCTTCAGTATATAGCAAGAAATAAAACAATTGGCCTTGCCATTCCAATACGTTTGGCAGGGACTGTAACTTAGCTGTTTTGGCCTGAGGAGATGATGCTTAATGGCTGTACAAACAAAGACTGCAGGGATGGCTCCTCAGTATTTAGCACAATGGTCTGTGCCTACGAAACAAAGTTTTTCAAATTTTCTATTATTTACGGCATTATCTGATAAAGCAGCCTCAAGAAACAGAGGTGGCCTGACTGGTTCAAGTTGACAAGAAGTGTTAACAAGATATGGTAACTCAATTAACCACTCTTTAAATTTACGATGAGCAGAATATCATCCAAGGATGCACAACACGTTGAACCTTGACTACAACAACAGAAGACCACATCGGGTTGCACTCCTGTCAGCCAAAAACAGGAATCTGATGCTACAGTAGGCACAGTCTCACCCAAACTGGACAGCCGATGACTCGAAAAAGGCCTGATGATGTTTTAATGCATTGCATTGCTGCCACATGGTTGGCTATATGGATATCTGCATGAACGGGCAGGGGTACAGGTTCTAAATAAATTGGCAAATGAATGTATATTATACATACATATAACGAAAGTCAGGACTGATTTTTAAGTCCATACACTCTGAGAATTAAGACAATAAAAAGTGCTAATTTCATGGTGCAAATGCTTGTCTTTTTTTTTATCTTAAAATTTATACCTTTCACCTTAAAACCCCAAAGTCCGTACCTCATTGGACATTAAGAACGACTATGGTATCTTAGGGGCTACATTTACATTATTTGTACTCTAGGGAACTGTATATAACAGTACAGTACCTTTTGTTCTGACAGTATAACCTGTACACATCTTGTTCTAGCTATTTAGGTCAAGCAAGCTGATTCTTAAGTGTAGCAGATGATCTAATTAACAACTAGCTGTTTGCTGTTCTGTAAATGGCTTGACATCCTGTCTTTTAAATTAAGTTTTTCTATTCTTTCTCCCTCCGTTCTTTCTCTTTATTCAAGTCAAGTCAAATGTAATTATTTAACATCTAAAATCTAAAAACAACTCTAGTCTAAATGTCCAAATTTTCCTCATTTTCTTCCCAATTTGGTCTCCTGCCAATTCCCACCCACCTGCCAGCTCTCCCCTATCAAACGAGAGCTACCAATCTACCGAGGGTTAACATGTGCTTTCTTCAAACACAGAGAAAAGCATCTTCTGCATACATGAGCTCACAAATGCTATGTGTCACTCTTACTCAGATAGCACAGACAAATTTGTTACCTTGGCTCCAAGCCATGTATAGTTGTGGCATTTTGGCGTTTTAAACGTGTGATCTCCCAGCGATAGGGTGAATGCTGTGAGGTCTGAATGTAAATTGGCAAAGAGTTCCATAGCCTAGGGGCAGCAATAGACAAGGCCCGATCTCTTTTTCCCTTAAGCCAAGAACAAGGAAGTGACAAGAGTGACTGATTAGCTGACTTGAGGTTCCTTCATGCGATGATTCTCCAAACCAATTCTACCCAAATTCTTTTAATGTGGTTGTAAAAAAAAAAATAAATAAAATAAAAATAATAATAATTGGATCAGTGAATGGATCGGCGAGGTCAAAATGACGTGACAAACATCCCACAGAGGTGTGTTCCTGTCTGTCTCCTGTTAAAAGCCCAAATCAATAGCACAATAGCTCACATACCCAAAGAGGCAGACACAAGCTGGGCAAAGCCACCAATGAAATGTTACGACTCACTAATTAGAGTCACACAGCCATTCTGGCACCTGAGGGAAAGAGGACACTAAAGCTCGGATCACTGTGCCTGTAAATACAGCTCCCAATAAACTCGCTTACACTCACGCTTTTCTCCACGATGACTGGCAATGCCAATGAGGAGCTTCGGTTACCGTAAATGTTTATGCGCATCCTAAAGCATGCCCTTAAAACCACTCACGATCAGTAAAACTCCACATGGAAAACACTGTGAAACACAAACAGCCACATAACAAAAGTTCACTGACACTGCTGGGATGCTCTCGATTTCAAGGCATGCCCTGCATTTCCCAAAGCTTCCAAACAGCAACTAATTATGCAGCGTGTAAGCTGTCAGATCAGGACAGTTAGAATATCCTGAGACTTACCGGTAATTAAAAGCAATTAATTTTGACATCCCATGAAATCCCACAGGGTGATATTAGTTATGACAGTAAAACACACTAATAGTAATCCCTAACTTTCACTCTCCACAAACTCTTTTAGAAGTACTTGAGGCTATGTTTGTGTTAAGAATACTGGTATGAGTGTATAGTTGATCTTGCTGCTGATCCTCACTCCCTCCCTTCTTCCTTACCTCTCTTGTTTTCTCTCTCTATTCCTCCATTCCCCTTTTTTTTTTTTTTTTTTTTTTTACTGTGCTTCCAGCAATCGGGCCTCTTATATGTGTGTTTCCACTGGAGATATTGCATCAGATCTGTCCACTAGCTATTGTTTGAATTGTGCTCGAAAGCATCCGTGAGTGTGCGCGCGCTGAGATTTCAGCCTGTGTGGCCTTTGACCTGGTGTTCGGAGGGCATTATTAAATCCCAGAGAGGTGAAAAAAAAAGAACAGTGGAAAGATGGAAAGCTGCCTCGAATCTCTAATAGGATCAGAATGACAGGAGGGGCAGCGGTTGCCGTGAGCACCTGCATGGGAAAGTCGAATCCACACCTGTGATGAGGTCATAGCGAGGCTGTGTCAGTGTGGAGATGGGAACAGATGCACATGGTGAAACACCCGCTGGTGAAACACTCGTCCTCACATCGGGGGAAATTAGCTTGCTCTGCTAAGCCTTCGGAATGAAGGTTATAGCGGACGATTTAATACATCCACATGCGGAATGAAAGACATGCGGGAGACCGAAGCTAATGTCAATAAAGGATACAAGGTGTGTTCCACTGTAGGGTCGGAGACTAACAAAAGGCCAACGGAAAGAAATAGCGTTAGTCATCGAGACACTGTAGGTCAACAGGTATTGGCCATAATGTCAAACTAGTTCAGCTTATAAAAGATATTTAGTTCCTGTGTGGGAGTACATTTTGGTTTAGTTGCACGTAAGCAATTTTATGTAACTGCACCTTCACCATAGACTACCTCTACCTGCACTATCCAAGTTTATTCTTGTTATTACCATCATTAAAAGTTATCACTATTATTATCACGAGTGTATCAGGGTGTCTTGGTGCATGTTTTAAGCATGCTTCAGGTAGCAAGTACTCAGCAGGTGTAAGTGGATGGAGATGAATGTCAGAATGTGACCTGGCAAAATGCCGAGAGCTCTACACCCCGGACACGACGTCACCATCATGGCCATCCATCACACTGCAGCTGCCAACAGCTCGAGCGAGTCCTTCATTATCAGCATTCACAGGAGTGCTGCTACAGCACTGTGCTACATCAACCTAGAACCCTACTCCACTAATGCAGCTGCACATGCCTGATCCAAAATGGCCGCTTGGGTAGGGACCTAGACGACTTAACTTCTCTGACTGTTCTCTTCCTGATGCTGCATTTGGCACCAACCTTCTGGGTGAATTAAGGACGCTTCAAAGGATGACAAGAATGCCAATAAATAAATAAATAAATAAATAGACCAGTAAGAAGATTTTATTAAATGATAAATTTGTATGGGTAATGTTGAAATGCCGTGGTTCTATTGTTGCACGTGAATCACAAATTGCAGGGGTGATAAGCCTGGTGCAGCTCGGCACAATGGCTTTAGAAATCTGCTCTGCACCGACACAGACATTACTGCACATGCTAGCGTAATTGGGATTTGCAATTAGCATTTGAATGGCACTGTGTTCTGGCAGAAGAGAAGGAATGACGGAGAGATAGACAGAGAAAGAGAGACAACAAGACACGCAGAACCAGAGAGGGAACGGAGATGAGAAATTTGAAGATGAGACAAAAACGAGGAAGATAGATGACAGAGGAGATGGAAGAAGTTGAGTCGTCTGTGTGTTCTGATTAAAGATGAGCTCTGGATGGTTGGGAGCTGCGAAGAAAGGATGGAGCAGAAGAGGGTTTAATTGGCTGATGACCTGTCCTGCGGTAAAATCCTCAGATCCTCAGACAGCTGCGTCAAGGGACTTTCATCCCCTCATCTTTCTCTCATTTCGTTCTCTTTTCTATCCCGTATAATCCGTCTTTTGCTGCTGGCAAGCCACGAAACCACATTAGCTGACAGCACTTCTTTGAGTCAGGTATAAGACACACCATTTTACTTTTTTTTTTTTTTCCACATTGGGAGGCGAAGGTCGCTCCAACACGGCTCCTTGGCAGGGTAAACAAAACAGGAAGTATCGCAGAACGTCGAGTGAGGCAGCTGTTGGGTGGGGGAGACACAGGAAAACGTGTCCCGTTTGGTCACCTGCGCTGTCACAATCACTCATTCTCTCCATTAATCAAAGAGCACACACCTGCCGTCAGCACCCCTCCTCTCATTTAGCCCGGGATAACAGTGTCGTGAATAAGCGACAATGTTTTTTTCCTCCCGTGCTGCTTCTCCTTTCTCTTCTTTTCCATACACTTCCATGCTTCATCATGTTCTCCCTCGGTCTCTCTGCATGTCCCTCCAGCTTTCAGTAGACAATGATAAACGTGCCGTCACATCTTCCTTTGCAGATAGATGACGTCGGAAGAATGAAAGAAATAAAGGAGAAATAGTATAGACTGAAGTTGAGAGGGAACTTCTTGTACAGCTGTCCAGATGTTGTCAGCATGGCCTTGTTACCATAATGTCCTCATGTTCACAGACCAGAAGACTAATGAATCCAGACAGAGGTCAGAGCCACGGCAGAAGGACCGAGCTACAGGAAGAAATCCCAGCCAATCCCAGCTGAGAATCAATCAGTGCCGGGACCCGCCCCGTGAGGGAATACACGAGCCTTGCACCGGTGTCCTCTGAGGAACATTTGCACTGCAGAGCCCTTGTTAGAGCAGGCACGTGCAGCCTAATCAGCCTGAATGCTCACCTTGCCTACACCTGAGGGACTCTCTCTCTCTCCCCTGTTCTCACCAAGCACCTGTGGGACTCGCTCCCCTCCCCGTCTCCCTCGCTCTTTGCCAAGCACCTGGGGGATTTCTCCTTTCTTCCCCCTCACTCGACACAGGCACTTTCATTGATTTCCAAAACACGTTTCAGATGACAAAGCCCCCGAGTCGCCGGGATATCACAAGCACACAATACAGAGCCTGAGGATTGATGGAGGCCCATTCAGCGGTTTGACAAACTGATTATCTCTCTAGGGGCTTAAGTGCAGATCGATTACAGGGTATACAAAATAAGAAACGAAAGGTACAGAGAGAAAGCCACAGAGGGAGTGAAAGTTCTATCACTTTCAGATCCAGCATGAGACAATTTAGTGAAAAACTTGCTCAAACATTGATTGTACATGTGACTTGAATTTCCGTATTTATTACAAAAAACGTCCTGCTAATAAAAAGACCACAAGGAGGAGACGAATCAGATATGAGTTGCTGAGAAAAACAGCGCGCACTTCATTTCAGTTTATTTACAAAAAATGGGCACTGAAAATGCTAGCTGAATGCTAGCTGGTAACCGATATCTTGCGTCTTTGGAAAGACCAAGGTGTAATTATTTGTATATTTATGTATCATACTTGGTGCTCAAGCAGAAAAGTTCAGTGTCAGTGATTTTAAGATGACCTTGACCACTCATCCTATGTTACAACCCAGACCGTGGAGGAGGTCAGAAGCAGCTGTGGCACTTTTCCCCTGGTTTGTCCATAACGGTTTTTCAGTCATCCATGTAATTTCAAGTAGAAGTACAGTAAGTCATGGTGTAAATATCTTAAAGATATTTGACCAATAGGAGTGTTCTGGTTTGTTCGGGTTCATTGTATTAATCGAGCGTTTAAAAACACACGTGCAGGTAGTGAAAATTACAGGAAATATTTATCAAATCAAATCCCGGAATTGTTCTTCGTTTCTTTTTTCTTTTTTTCTCCCCTCAATAAAAAATATATATATATACATTGTCAGTATCTATAAGTAGTTTTCATAAGCTCAAGAGAGAGTTGCTGGGAGGGGCAAATAAATAGTTGCTTGATTTAGTTCTGGTCAGCAGCATCATGTTTTTCTGTGTATTTGTTTGCCATCGTGTATGATAAAGTTAGGAACCATGCTAAGAGTGGCAGCAGAAGTAGCGATGTAATGCGTTTACAACAGTAACAGATTTTCGGTACAGTGCAGGTCCCCTGTGAGGAGAAATGAAGGTTGCTGGAGTATGATTTAGTGGGAATCCAGAAGGAGGAGGTTGCAAAATCTATCCTGCATTTTTGGAGAGTTGAAGCCAGACACAAAAGTGATGAGAAGCACTGGAGTCAGGAACCCCAACAAAAATAAATAAATAAATAAATAAAAAGTAATTGCTGGGGTAACCGTTCGATCGTACACAGAGACTAACCGTGAAACCATAACAACCACTAATCTAAAAAGCCGTGATTTACTACTATTAGCATTTCTTTTGCGATAAGAGCTCACGTAGTCTTGTAGGGGTCATCAACCTAAGCCTCCGTTTGTCCATCTGCAAACCTGCTCTCAGGTCCACAAGTCTATCAAATCTAGATTCTCCTCCACAACATAACAAAAAAATATGTTTTATAACCAGTCCTGTAAAAGATTTAGGGTATTTTTTATTTTTTTTTGGCATTTTTATTTTCTCCACACTCCATATCTCTCTGTGCAGCTGGCTACACATCTGGGAAAGCGTTAGGCTTCCAGTAACATTTGTCAGGAGAAGAATAAACAGGACTTATATCACTATGACAACCATCTGTTGCTTTGACAGTGTTCATGTAATGGCAATAGATTCTTTGACAAGTGTGACAGCCATCTTTTTCCAGTTGATAGAACTACAACTGCTTCAGGACTTTGACACTAGTCTCAACAAGCCATAACCATTGTGAAGGGTGTCTGGATTTTTATTTCAAACGCTGATTTGTTGCACGCACAAATTTATAACGTGGAAACCGAGGCTACGGTGGCCGTGTTTCATGGGTTCTGTGACTTCTAATCACTCGCACAAATATTTCTTTTTAGATTTTATGGCGTATAAATTCAGAGACTTGGTCCTCGCGAGAAGACACTGAATCGTGACTGAAGAGAGTACATAAAAAGTAGACGGGCTGTGACTGGAATAATGTTGGCACTGCTGTCTGGAATAATGTGCTCATGTCAAATGCAAAAGAAGTGAGATATTACAAGCTGTAATAAACTGATCGGGCCTAACAGGAAAAGGGAAGGATCAGCTGTGTCAAACAGAAGTGGCCCTATTAAACAAGAATTAAGAGTTTACTCAGGCCAATTCAGGACCTGAAGGATGCTAGTGGTAAATCAATAAAGCGCAATGATGCTCGCTATTAGCATTCTCCACATCCATAACTGCTTTGTCTTGTCTTTGTCCATTACCTACAGGGCAAGCAAGAATGTCTTTCATATGGTAAACGAGAGCGAGGGGCAGTTACCCGTGGCAGCGAGTTAATAATGAGACCAAAAAAAAAAAAAAAAAGAGCACTGCCTTTATAAAATATTTGCATTTCTCAAATGCCGCTTAAGTAGAATTTGTTTCACTGGTCAAAGTTTGCTGGCAGGGTGGTGCTGTGTAAGACAGAAGCTCTCGCTTTGTCAGCAAGTTGTGATTGCCCTTAGCTTTGTTTGTTATTCACAGATCAAGCGACCCTTTTATGCCCTTTTATGAAATCGATATTTCCTCTACGGGCCGCCCAATAAACGTCCGACGGGAAACGAATAAGACTTTGCCCTGTAACGTTTTACTCCTGGCATTAGTTTAATTGCCCCGGGCTACTCAAATCAGATGAACTAATCTAAACTAATCTAAGACACATAAGGGTACACCGTCTCTCTCTCACACATTACTTATATAAAATTACCCTCTTAAACATTATTATCTGCAGCTATATTGGACAACATTGGCAAAATAGTGAAACTATGTGCATATCCACCAACACATGTACACACACCCACACACAACGTGAGCCTCCAACGGCTTGACCTGTGCTCGTTCTGCGCCCACGAGCCCTATCTAGTGTTTCTAGCCCTGTTAAAATTAGGCTTGGGACTTCACACTGAGCGCCTCAGAGCCCCAATTAAAACTCTGCTATCAACCTAGAAAAGGAGGTGCTGTGTTATGGGCGGATGTGTCCCTGAAGAATGCGGACTGAAAAAGAGACGCAGCGCAACCATTAGCTTCTGGAGACTTCAAAGACTGAGACGCGGTTTGATTTTTTTTTTTTTTTTCTTGCTTAATGTCAAATGGAATAGGAGCATAATTGGGGAGAGATAAATAGATGAAATATAAAGTAGTCCATTAGAAATGTTGCATAAATAGTGTAGAAGAGAAGCTGACAGACAGACAGACAGAGAGACAGACAGAGAGACAGATCCTTCAGGCATTCTGCGTTTTACGAGCTGATTATTACAAATGAAATAACTTTTCTTTATTATTATTATTGGTATCGCCTGGGAATCAGCAAGCATCCAGTCATTAAAACTATTCCACTAGATTTCCCCCCCCAATACAGACAGCAGCAGAACAACAGGAGTCCATATGGCAGAAACTAATGTATTAGAAAAGTAAATAATATGCAGTTGCACTGTAGGCAGTGCATTGATTAGAGTTCAGCCTGCAGTATCAGTATTGACATTTTTTTTTTTTTTTTAGCCTCCCTTTCCTTCTCATAGTTTATGATACAGTTCGCAGCTGGAAGCTGGAGACAGATTTAGAAAAGAGAAAATGAGAAATGGTGATAAAAGAAAAGCGCAAAAAAGAGTTGAAAGTAAAAGAGACTGATTTTTTCCCCCCCCCGAAATGAAGAGGTGAAAAAAACAGGTGTAAATGAAACAGAGGAACGAGAACAGGCATGTCACTCCGTAGTAGCGCAGAAACAATTATTCCCTTCTTTCTCTCAGAAGCAGAACTCTCTCTGGACTCACTCTCTCTAACTGCCGAAGCGCTCTCTGGGTCGCTTTGACTAATACACTTGAGGCGTCGCCTAGAAACATTCATCTCGCTCCCTCTGCCTCTCTGATTTACCAAGCTGACTCCCTAATCATGCTGCCGAGGGGTGCCACAGGCCTATCCATGCTCCTGGGGGCTTGTCTCTATGTGGATGTATGAATGTGATAGCAATGGGCAGCTCGGTCATTTCGACAGCTAATCTCACAACAGCCAGCTTTAGATCTTTAACATTTTTGCCTATTTGCTGTGGTGTTCTCTCAACTCCGTTAGCACTTCATGTACACAATAATTGAGACAAAAATGGTCATTTAAGTCTGGCTAGTGACTATGTCATTTTCTGTTGAAATGTGTTGTGATATCATGTACTAGATATATCTAGATATATATTTATTTTGCCTGGTTTTCGTCAATATTTCTGCATCTCAGCACAATTTCCATGCTCAAAATATTTCTATAGTCAACTATGTATTATCACATAAACAGAACGTCAATAACGAATAATAGTGCAATATATAATTCATGATTAAAATTTTCCGTTATGTCCGGCAAGTTTTTAAAAATTTTTTTTTAAACAGATGTTTGGTTTGGTGTAAAAATATTTTATACAACATATTTATTTTGACATATATGACTGACTAGGATTCAGGGATAATACATATCGACAAACTCACCTACCATCTTTGATCAATAGGTGTCATAGCACAAGATTTAGGTCACATGACCGTCTTCCTGGAGGTTATCTGCATTTGAGAGAATCCCAAATGACTCGCAGTTTGAACATTTAGTGCACACTAGGTGGAAAAAACAAAACAAAACATTATTTCACTGGCGACATTATATAGTTATATAGCGAGTAGGAGGGTAATGATGAAGATCATGAATACTAAATAGAGAAAGCAACCCTGCTGGTAAGGTTTATGCAAACAAACACATTTATTCTGTTCTCATGATCAATCATTGTTCTCGCTACCGAGCGCTCGAATAGCCACGTCCATCTCCAGAACATGTATTTCTGTGTCTGGAATAATGGACTGATCAACATACTTTAGTGTAAAAACTCTGCAGTGTTGCATTTGTGGTGTGTAGGATGTGGAGATGGAGGTGGAGATACATGCCAAAGCCAGACTGGGGCAAAGCGATTAACTTTGTACAGGAGTTTGTTTTCTACCGACAAAGGAAGAAGAAAAAGTGTTGAGATGTAGATGCTCCTGTATTGTGAACAATGGCCTCCTGCCCTTGGTACTGTTGGGAACAGAGCAGAGAAGTAGAAATGGAGAACAGGAAAGAAAGGAAAGGAAAGGAAAGGAAAGGGAAAGGAGGCGGGGGGGGGGGGGTTCACCTCTGGGTCCCTGGCAGCCTGAGCTTTTCAGTGATTTATGGGCCTGCAGGGCTTCCGTAGGCTGCAATGATTTTCCCAGAGGCCTCTGCGCAAGAGCCAAAATTACACCACTCTCCTAAACTTCTCTCTCCGTTTCCTTTTCGTGCTCTTTCTCTCTTTCCTGCAAGTCCCTGGTTGATCACTGACGGCAGCCAAATTATTCTCCTTCTTCCCTCTTTCTCCATTCTCCGTTCACTCCTTGGTCTATCCATTTACACCTTCATACCTTTTTCTTGTTCTGTCTGCTTCATTTGTTCTTTCCAGTACTGGTATAACAAGCCCATGCTCTTTGTGAGCGTGCACTGACCTCCACGCTCGCTCTATTTAATTGAAAGAGCCACAACACATAACACATTCAGGGCTGCCGTTACCCTCTGCACCTCCTTGAACCATGCTACTTCCAACACTTGTTGCCTGCTGCTACCTCATAAAAGCAAAGGCAGCTTATTTATTTGATATGGCTTTATTTTCCATTTGTGGCATGTTACTGTTCCACAATAGGTCGATGGAGACAGCGAGCATGGGGGAAAGAGAGAGAGAGAAAACCATGGACAATAAACAGAGAAATCCATAAAACTAAGCCTCAAGGTTTAAATAATATGTCTAGCTCCCATCTAGGCCCTGTGGTAGATATAATATCGTCTTATGAGATGTGCTGAAGCATCAGAGACAAGCACACCTTCCTCCTACACAACTAAATTTTGTGGCTTGGCCTCACTGACTTGGAGTTTGGTTTCCATCTATGGTTGCTGACTGTATTAATTATTTTTCGAAGCCAATTAATTTGCGGATATGAGAAAGACATGCACGAGCATGCACGAAATTGGCTGAGTGTATAGATTAGACTATCATAACACTCCAAACAGACAAATAAATTAATATGGACTGGAAATATCTTCCTTTGCTGTAGGAAACGTATGCGGCTGTACTATCTATATAACGGTTCTCCAACACTTTCTTGGTCTTTCTCATTTTTTAAAAATTTATTTCTCAATAGGTTTTTAATTTAGGCTTCCGACTTGGCATTACATTAAATTTCATTTGCTGATATTAAATTGAGGCTCATTACAGTTTACTGGTTGGGCCTTTTCCAGAGTGTTCATCTCCGTTTATTAACGCGACCAAGATAAACAAGATTTAAGCGAATCAAAAATGGAATGTAAACAAAAATTATCTGGATGCATTAAAGCAGGCATTCGCAAAAAAAAAAAAAAAAAGTCAAATAATATAAAAATTCGCAGCCAGGGAATGCTTCCAGGGTAAATAAATTTCCACACATCACCTTTCAGTAGCAGCACAGATTTATGTCATGAGCATAATCCAGCTATTCAAATATTAGGCACATTAAGCAAATGTGTAGTATTATAGTTATTTATTGGAGCCATTAGAGCTTTTTTTTCTTCCTGGACTTTCCACCCGTGATAAAAAATATAGCTGTAAAACATTTTTGCCTTTTCATTTTAACAAGATTTATTAAAATTACGAGCAACGTTAGTACTTCTAGCCAACATTATTATTAATAATTAACTTCATGTATGCTTGTTTTAAAGTTATTAAGCTTGAGATTAGGAGACTACTCGTTAAACCTATAAACTCGAGTATCACTCTATTAGGCTAAAATCACTAAAACCTATAAAAAACAGTAGTTTTATACCATCATCATTAAAATAACAATGCCACTGCAGATCCTTATGCTACTAAAGAACTTGGGGAACCAAACGAACCACACGAATAAAGAGAACACTATAACCACCAGTTTATTAGCTCTGTCTATTTAGTCTGACTGCAAGATTGTCGATAAAATCTCGGCAATCATGATTTTTGGCTTAGAATTAAGATCACAGTTTTTTGACACAGCACTTTTGTAATGAACCATATGTATACTTATTATTCTTCAATTGCACCAGCACAAATACAATAAGTAAAATATTAATAGCGTAATGTAAAAATACACATAACAAAACTATAGCAAAATCCATTTTTAAACGCCAGAGAAAAGTTTTTAGACTAGATTTCAACACAGGTAGAGTGGAGGCCGTTCTGATATGAGATGGTAAATTGTTCCAGAGAGTAGGACCAGCCAATTCGAACGCTCTATTTCCTCCCGTCTTTAGACGAGTGCGAGGGATCTGGAGGAGAAGTTTTTCCTCGGATCGTAATCGTCTTGTAGGGATGTAAGGATGAAGTAGGTTTGTAAGATAAGGCGGAGCTAAATTGTTCAATTGATTTAAAGACAAATAGAAGAATTTTAAACTCAATTCTGTACTGAACAGGCAGCCAATGCAGGGATCTCAGAATGGGTGTAACATGATCAAATTTTTTACAACCCTTCAGAGATCGAGCTGCTGCATTTTGTACTACCTGTAAACGAGAGATTTGGGTTTTCGAAATGCCATAGTACAGCGAGTTACAGTAATCCAGCCTTGATGTGATGAAGGCATGGATGGCAATCTCTAGGGAAGCTACAGAAAGAAATGGTTTCATTTTAGACCGAACTGATCTGTTTATCGAATTTCAAAGGGTTATCAAACTCTACACCCAAGTTTCGCACTAAAGGGGAAATAAATGAATTAAGGTGCTTAAAATCAATGTGATTTGGATGCTTGAGGTCTGAGGAGTTAAAAACTATGACCTCCGTTTTATAACGGTATAAACCGTTAATCACATGAAGAGGAAACCCTCGGCGCTGGACACAAGAAATGTCGATGTCTGGTTAAACAATTAGTCATGGCAGTTTGTGTTTTTCTGTTGATAGCTGCTTATAAACCACTCAGGGGTGAAAACAGTTTGTGAAGAACACTCTCTACACTCTCAAACCGCAAATACCGCGAGGACTCATGTGCCTCATTCATTCGTCCCTCCACCCGTTTCATTCTTTTAGTCGTTTGTTTAGTAATACTAATACATAAAATGAAATATTTGTTTAGGAAGTACTGAATAAATTAGTTTTTTTTTTTTTTTTAGCTTACTGAGTTTGCACAAGGGGCCACACGGTACAATCATTGATCATAAGCAAGCAGAAAGGTGAATAGTGGAGCGCTGTTTTATGCAAAGGTTTCCTGAGTGCAAACGCTGCAGAATTGATGCTTGACAATTGAATTGCACTGAGAAATGAATTGAGTTCACAATTTAATACGATTTTTGTGCGGCCCTGCTATTTGGTACCTAATAATCTTTCTTTGAGCATAGCACTGGCTGGTACAACCGTTCTGATGCACTTCTTTTCACAACTCTAAGCACTCAGAACTCCTGCGAATCTCAGTTCTTCTCAATACATTACTATACTTGCCATAAATGGCATTACGTGCGCGGTGTTGCTGCGTAAGAAATGGCACTAAAATGGATTTTCAGTAGTTAGAAACCACGCTAATGTACTATATGAATCCATGGAGTCTCCCATTAAGTCGATCATCATCGGTTCGGGCCGCAAATGACTCGCATCCATTCCATTCCATTTGCATACATTAGCAGATTCCACGCATATTGCTGAGGTGCGGATGAGCCGAGCCCTGCTGGCTGATCTCAGGGGCGGGGCCTCCCAGCGCATAGATTCTGATTTAATTCCAGTTTTATCCTCGATTAGGGCGTAGAAACATCATCACGCACAGCAGGGAAGAGAGAGAGAGAGAGAGAGAGAGAGAGAGAGAGAGAGAGAGAGAGAGAGAGAGGAGGGGAGAGAGACATCGAGACAAAGATGCACTCTCCTGAATACAGAGCCTTGTTTTACTCCATGTGTTGAGCTACAAAAGCAGCGTTTGTGTGTGTGAGCTGCTCTTTAGTTCAGCCAATTAGGCAAGTGTTCGATCAAGGCGTACAGTGGAGCGGCGCAGGGGAAGAGGAAGCAATAACTCTGCCATCAGCGTGTAATACTGCTTTAGCATGGCCACTGAAATCAATAGGGCTTGTGTAAGTCTCTTCATAACATAACTATAGGGGACAGAAAAAGACAATACATGAACCAAGGGTGTTCTAAAGCCTTTTCGCTCGCCTGTGTATTATCCACTGTGTACGCGGCGTGTACTAAGGTGAGCAGGGCACAGATTGGGGCAGGACTTCAGGCTTTGTAAAGGGGTTTTGTCAAGCTGTGAATTGCACAATAAAGGATTTACAAGTAATAGGCAGAAAAACACAGAGAGAAAGAAAGAGGGGCTCACAGGAGTCATCCAGCCCCTGAGGGCTTCTTTTTTACTTAATGTAGCTCTCTCTCCATTTATACAGCTAGACTAATCCTGTTGTCACCGTAAACCTGTTAACACCACCGAAACCCACCCCCACACACACACACACATTCACACAAGTAAACACAGTACAAGTAAACACAGTCCCAGACAACTCACACGCAGACACACAGTTGCATGCATGCACTTGCACATGAAAAGCATAAAATCACGTGTGCATAGGAAGAACGTGAAAAACACTGAGCGCATGAACATTCTGTGATATAATCAAAATGTATCACATGGAGATTGTTGCCTGACACCAAAATCAGATTTCAAAGATTTGATGCTCCTGCAAAGATTTGCATTAGGGACTTTTTAGTGACTCACTTTGTCTGTTCTTTCTTGAGGACTCTAATCTGTACTCTATGTTACACAAAAAAAACACTTCATTTTATTATTATTACGAACACTGACAGCAAAATTGATTTGGATTTCCAGCTTAGCTTCTTTCACATTTTCCCTGACCAAGTTTGAATAGAGGCACTTGGGCAGATTGGGCACACTAGCGCTGGGTGATATGTCGATATTGTATTGATTGCAATGGCAAAATATCATTATTTGCTATTTTCTGAACAGTTTGTAAGAATTGCCATTGCTTCTGTAAGACTGACCAACCCAACTTGGTGCCGTGACCCGGAATGGCTCACTACCACCTCTCTGGTGAGATACAGTACATCATCATTTACATTATTTTGCACTGGATTATATTTTTTTTCCATCGACATGGGGTCAGAGTGCAGCATAGTACAGTGCTGTCGAGGAATGACGTAGCAGCACTGAGACTTGAACACTCAAACTTCTGATCAATAACCCAGACTCTTAAACACTGTTCAAACTGTATATAATGAGATCTGCACTAGCTTTGACGCTACATTTTATTACAGCGCTGTTGAATTCTCAAATCAAAAGTGTTGATTCCTTTAATACGTTATGGTTTCTACGGTAACAGTGTACATGGGGTATATATTTCTGTATAGCAGACGACATACACATAAGGTAAAGTTTTCTGTGAAGAGTTGCTTATTTAGTATTTTTGAATTCCATGTTTGTATGTCTTATTAACATCAAGAGACAGGGGGGAAAAAAGAGATTCGTGAGGTAATGACTGTTTATAGCTGCTGTAACGTAAGTGGTAATAGGAGTTAAACTGTTATGTGGACATTCCACAATATTAAATGCAACTAAGTGAATAAAATGCTCAAGTTGTCATTTGTTAACTAAAAGAATTGTAACTTGTCAAACTGTTGTAGTATAAGAGGAATAAAACACGTCGGGACGTGCTGTTACAGGAAAATAAATCAACTTTGGGGTGGTAACATATGACCGCACACCGTCATTGATTATTTTCCTATAACAGCCTGCCATGTCGTGTTTTACTCCTTACATATCACACGGCCATATGAGATAACTAGCTCTGCAGTGAGAAGCCTCTGATAGAGGACTCTGTCTCCTCCGTCCCTCAATCATTCTTCCACTCTTTTCCTCCAGCTGAACAGAATACAGCATAAGCAATGCAGAGCTCTCTGATTAGATCATTTTTACTTCGAGGCTGCGTCGCCCACCCGATCGATAGCGCCAGGATTCAGAATGAGAGACTGACCAATCATTTCCCTTCGGATTTTCAATTATAAACTACTAAACATCTGCAATAAAGGCAGCAGTTTGGCGAGTAGGAAAGATCCATCACGGGCTGTACACACACATATACACAGGTGTTAAGTAAGAAATTTCAGCCTGCCTGCATGTTGCTTACGACTTCACCGTGGATGCTCCCTTCAGTGAGTGTGCAGAGCTTGCGTCTGTCTGACAAACAGCCGACTCGGCACAAAACGAGATAGTATCAAATCAAGTGGGTGCGGTGAGCGTGCTGCCTGGCCACGGAAACTAATAACGTACACACCTAAAAGGTTAGAACGGGGGCATCGCAAAAAAAAAAAAAAAAAAGAGAAACAAAAAAGAAACAAAAAAAGCCTGCAAGCTGGTTTTATGCTTTCAGAAATGTTTGATTTTAACAAGCCCATCTAGCTAGATGAATGATTGATGGCATTAAACTATTTTTGGCAGTGGAACTACAGATTCTCTGAAGAATGAAGGATTGTTGACTGGAAAAAAATAAATAAATAAATAAAAATTTCAGGACTCGCACCTTAAACATCTAACTGACTGGTGAATGACGAAACTCCAAGGAAAACACATGCTTTCCAGTTACTTGGAGAACAAACATGTAGGAGCCAGAGATTCCAGCTGTTGCTGTTTTCACTGTGTTGATGTTGGACTGTACTGTTCAGAAAAGCTCATCTGTTAGCTCAGATTTTCTGCCTAAACTTGGGCTCACACTGGCAGCAATGTGATGCAACGAAGCGGAAGAAGACGTTCTTTTTTTCAATGGCAGTGGAAACCACTGGCAAAGCAAAGTGGGAGGGGACAGGAGATGGAAGAAAGTTCACGTTTATGCCAGTGAGAACTGAAGCAATGTGGCAGTCTCTGTATGTACAAAATGTACAGCAGGATCACAACATTATTTACTTAACACAGGGTGTCCCAGAAGTCTCCGTACATAGGGGATTATGTTTGTCAGCTCCACGTCGCTTGTGCCTTCTTCAGTGGATGTTCGTGGACGTCCGCTTCTCGGTTGGTCCGCAACACTTCCAGTCTTTTTGAATTTGTTAAGTTTGTATATTTACTTTACAGTTAGAAAATTAGCATGCCTGCAATGAGGAAACAGACACTCAAAAGAACCATGCAGCTGCCCAAAGTGTAGAAATGCAGACAATTGTTTCCTCTCTCGCCCTCTTTCACCATTTTTCTTTAATACTTGTCGATTTTCCTCTTTCATTCTTTCTCATTATTTCTTCCCTTTCTATCTGCGCTGCCGTATTCACCCATGACTCACTCTCTGTCCTATGCACTGTAGCCTTGCTTCTGAAACAAATGGATTCGTCGCAGTTTCCACAGTCATATCACAACCATTCCCTCTCTTTTTCTCTTATTCCCTCTCCTGTAAACTGCAGTGTGCTGTGTGCTGGCTGTGGGAAGCATATTAAACACTGTCTAAGCCAATAAGCCTGCGGAGTGTGTATTCTGTGGGCGCGGTAATCCGGGCCGTGCCAGAGACGGAGTGTGTGTTTTTGGAAACCGATATTGCGCGCCTTGATGAGTTTCTCTCTTCGCCTAATTTGCTTTCTCGCCAGGGTTTTAATTAGGGCAGCCATTTTGATTCGAGATCCCCCTTCACTTTCGGGACCTTCGCTCTAAGGAGCGTCGGCCATGATGTCTTCAGCGCCGGGAACGGCGTGCGCTCTATCCACCCTTCGCAAAAACATATTACGGAGTCAGCAGTGGAGGGAGAATTGGAGTTTAAAATCATTACGCTCACACGCTGACACACCTACACACCAAATCAGCATTATTTGCTGGTTTTAATGAATGCACATTGGATTACAGGCTACAGGGAGACAGCGTGAGAGAGTGAGAGTGTGATAGAGAGTACGCACCTCTTTGCAATCAAGTACCTCTTGTGCGCTACACAGGAAATAATCACATGCACATAAACACTACTACTGCAGTTCGCTCTCAAGGTGATGGTGCTTCAAACAGGAGTTTAAAAAACAAGCTACGGCGCCATCTATTCACAGGGAAACAGTTTGTGTTTCATCAAATGTTAATCAAACAGTAGCACATGAGTAACGAAATTAATTTAGTAGAAATTGACTTTTTTTCTACCAGTATTTACAGAGGAGAGAACCCCAACCTTACTGCACTTCTAAAATTAGCACAAGAAGCCGTTATCCATGTCATATATTGCTTTTTCTTTAAGAGATCCTGCACTATACATATAATTCATCAATAGCTATTACAAGGCCAACAGCATTTCAGCTTTCTTTGAACTAGAAATCGATGCATTTTACCATGTCCATCAAAAGGTCTTGTTTCCTGTAAAGAAACATTTTAACCGCTGATGTGCTTCCCACAGGCTACCACTGAGTTACACTCAATAGAATAAAAAGGACCACCGTGGTGAAGGGAGTCACGTCCATATTCACTGAACTGAACTTCGCATAATGCGTGTCCTAACATGAATACACTCTCAGAAAGCAGTCACCGGACAACAGCGCTGTCTGGATCGCTTTGAAATTGTGTGTTTCAGCATGCTATAATAGTCGAGTCAAGCCGACTTTCCCGTGTACACTTCAGTGGGAAGAAATATTGTGCCTCGAGGAACACAGTGTTGCGTACAAGTCAATAAAGCGCTCTGTACACAGCGTAGATGCTTGAGGTACCACCGCAAGGTTAGAGCAATCGAACAACAACAAAAAGACAAAATTAAATAAATAAATGAAAAACTGTAGTCAAGCTGCGGAGTTAATATTAGCACAAACCCTGACTTTACAAAAGAAAATAAAAGGGTCTTTGAGGCTAATACTTACAAAAGTGGGGAAAAAGGGTAAGGGGTAGGCAGGCGTGTATGATAGTGATATGATCATCCCTACACGATCATATTGATTATATTCTTATTGAACGCACAAATGTGCCATGGGCCTTCGCTATTTTTCTTAACTCCTGCACACAGCCAGCTTAGATCTGAAATGAAGGAAATTTTGCTCTTCTGTTTAGGCTATGAATAGTTTTGCTGCGAATTACAGCAGTTGAAAACAGTTTTATTTTATTTCTGACACTGTAACCTATAAGGACAAAGAATTACTTGAGGTCAGCTGTGGTATTAATTGCCTATTAGCCCGCTGGAGCAGGGTCCACGAGTCCTTTTGATAGGGGCATTTTAGTCAGCCAAAAATCTTTTATTTAACAGCTCACACCAAACACCTATCCAAACGATTTCTACAAATTCCAATTTAGCAGTTTCACTTATAATGGCTTCTTCTGAAAAAAACCAAAAAAAAAAAAAAAAAACTGCAATCACTACACTATGTGTGAAAAAACTTTGAGGCTTTATACCAGATGTAGCTGTATGATGGTTAATTCAATAAACTTTTTAGTTTCCCCTTTTTACCTTCTAACAGGATGTAGGTAAACCATAGAAACTAAATTTGAAGACTTCCAAAGAATCAAGCATTCTGTGACTGCTCTAAATGTCCTTGTTATGTGCTTGCCAGAGACTAGGGTTGTCAAAAGTACCGGTACTTCGGTACCAAGTCGGTACTAAAAAAAAAGTTGACGGTACCAGATTTCGGTGCGCTGTCTGACAGGTAGTCAGTCGGGAACTTTCCATAGGTGCACCGTGCAATTATGGTACCGGTTGCATTATGGATGTTGCAGCATAGTTTAATTGAAGTGTAGGATTGGAAAAAAACATCCTCCTTTTTGTTTACTTACTTAATGGTTAGCATACGCGCGTGTAACATTAATACGGTCATGTGTCCTTATTAACCATTTAATTCTTTAAGTGTAAAACTATGCTATGTACACAGCTGCTGTGTTCACGTAGGTATTCACATGATATATCTTTGGAAAGCTAAGATTCTTGTGCTTCGACTGATATAAACCAACACTTACAAAACTGAGGCAACTCACCCATGAAGCCTCATAATAGTCCACTGATCCATAACATCCCGACAAAAACAGTCTTGTTACACTGACAAAGGTCCAAACGATCCAATTAAGTAAAAATATTTAGTCCAAAACACATTATTACATCAATAAATACCCACGGACTATTGCTGAGTCGTTTCAAATTATAGGCAGATGTGCCTAATCTTTCACGTTTTCTCGGTTATAACTCCGGTTCACTTTCAGCACTTCAATTTAAAAGTCCGAGCGTAAAGACGCCTAACGAAAGTGGCAAGTGTTTCATTTCAGAAATTTTTTTACACAGTTTGTATTTTTTGCTTGTAATTTATTTAGTTATTATTTACTTGAAGGGAAAAAAAAACCTAAGGCCAAAACTTAAAGCATTTTTCAGAAATACTTGAAATATACATATGCATTTGTTTGAATTTATTTTAATATTTAACTTTCTTGTAATTCTTGTAATTTATACCATTAATTACATGTGAAAAAAAAAACCACTGTGAAATACTTGAAGTATACAGAATGGCATTAAAAAAAAAAAAAAAAACATTTTATATTGATATTTAACTTTATTAATAAAATAGTATGTTGTTCAATTAGCATGTTTTTGTGTTTTGCTTTGGTACCGAAATTGGTATAGAGTACCGTGGAATATTACTGGTATTGGTACTGACTACTGAAATTTTGGTACCGTGACAACCGTACTAGAGACAGCTGAATACACTTCACAAACACTTTCAGTGTAAACCTTTTACCCTGTCATCACTTCTGTCCCCAGCATTTAAAAAAAAAAAAAACAAAACAAAAACAAACTCATGTTCATGGATTATAAGCTGTTGTCCAAGTTGGCTGGACGCGAGTCACGTTGCCATTTGGAAGTCAATATGAGTAGGGGCCATGCCAAAAAAGGATAAAGAGAAAGAAACTACATACTGTAACAACAGCAGTGCGGTAAGCCATCTGCAAAAAATGCAAACAACGTGACAAGTCTAAAACAAAATACCTTTTCATTAAAATGATGAGTGCAAGCGCAATACACTAAATACACAGCGTATAAGTACAGTCTAAGTACACAGAACAGCGGGAGAACCTTGAAGATAAACTACAAAGGATAATTGTGCAACGCTGAGCAAACTGCCTGTGCAAATTACATGTGATTGTAAGCCATCATAAGTAGCAGCATATGAATTTAGCAGCTTATTGCATTGGCTTTCAGACTTCATTATGTCAAATACTGTACAGCCTGCCCACCAGAATAAATATTGCACTTCTATTTATAATACCTGGAGTGGGGCACGAATCAACACTTAAAATGAAATTACACTTAACAATAAGACTTTAGAGGAAAAATAATGCACAAGCTTGCATGATCTACCTATAATTTGTCTTTATTTGTCTACATTTTGCTTCTTCACATAGATCCTTGAATGGGCTTGAATTAATTTAAGCCTAACACCCTCCAGAGTGCAGAGAACAGAGCAGAAAATCCTAATTCTGTCACGGATTAACCCTGTGGGATTTAAGATAATTTGATCCAAATGTTCAGGACTGAACGATAATCCTGAATCCCCCTGCACACTCACAGAGCCAAACATCTGCTAAACCCATCCCAGATCTACCTGTGTGTCAGTTACAGCCCATGTTATGATTAAGTGTGTGCAATTACGTGGATAGCATGATTGCCACACACAAGTGTGTGTGCATGCGTGTGTGTGGGTGGGTGTGTGAGAGTTGGCGTAAGGAATCGGGATGTGATCTGTGTTCTCTGCTCCCCGGAGCAGGCCCCATCGGCGGTGCATTGATTAATTAAAGGCGAACGATTCCTCTTCTTTAAGAGCTTTAATTATGCCGGGGAGAGCGTGCAAGGACAGGAGGGCACTGCTGCACTCCATCATGGCATGCTGCATCACACACACACACACACACCCACACACCCACACACGTGCACGCTGCTTATCCCCCAGACACGCACCATTCATCAGCCACCACAGCATCATATGTTCCTGCCATCTTGCACCTGAGAAGTGCTGATCTGGGATCAGGGGGACTATGCCCTGCTCCAGCATGAGGTTAAAGCTGGTGCTGACCTCGGATCAGGAGAGCAGAGAGCGACCTGCAACATGCTGTGCAAAAACACTCGCTAATCACTGAGTCCTCAGGATACATGCTAATGTTTTTAGTGAAAACAAAAGGCTGCATGTCAGAGTCAGATGAAAATGTAATGGGGGAAAAAAAAAAAAAAACTGTTCTGTATTAATAGGTTCTAATATCACAATTTAAACAAGTCTTGAAAAAATTATCTATCTATCTATCCATCCATCCATCCATCCATCCATCCAGACGTGCTCATAAATTTACATACCCCTTGCAGAATCTGCAAAATGGTAATAATTGAAAAAAACAACAACCCATAAATCATTAAAATTGCATTTTGTTTTTATTTAGTCCTGAGAATACGCTATTTCACATAACAGATGATTACATATAGTCCATGAGACACAGTAATAACTGAATTTACACAAATGAACCAGTTGAAAAGTTTACCCTGTTCCTGGAGATCTATCTTTCTGAAGACTTTAGATCCAACCATAACCGTTCCCACCTGACCATCTAGTCATTAGAAGCCTTAAGAAGTTCTGGAGGAGTGTTAGATTTTGGTTGGAGATGAAAGCTGCAGGAAGGTAGAGCTCCAGGACGAGGGTTGGTGACAATTGCTATAGAGACTATAGATAAACATACTTATGTTTTGTGACAAACGCTCAATGTTAATTGTGTGAAACGCCTGCTGAAATGTGATTGGTTGGAAGCGGCCATGTATTTAAATAAGTAATAATAATTCATAATTTATTTATTTACTTATTTATAGCTATTTGATAGATGAAACTGATAGGATTTTTATAGCAACAAAAAAAGTGAGTGAGTGAGAGAGCGAGAGAGAGATAGACAATGCAGTGCCGAATCTAACAAAATTGTGTGTGTGTGCATGTGTGTGTGTGCGTGTGTGCATGTGTGTTTCAGCACTGGTGTGAGCAGATCTGCAGACCTCCTGGATCTCGGCTCCTCGGTGTCAGTGTGTGCAGTGATGAGGTCACCAGGCCACTCGCTTTGACAGTGATGTCCTGCTCTACAGAGACAATGCCTCTGCTTTCTACTGACAAAACCCTGACAGCTTTTCATCCCTCACTCTCTCTCTATATCTCTCTCTCTCCACCTGCTCTGTGCACTCCATCCCTCTCTCTACACCGCCTTATGTCGCCTAGTCCCTCTCGTTGTCCGCCTGTCTGTCTCTGTCAGTGTCTCTCGTTCCCACACCTCTGTTTTAGCTGAGCTTCAAGCCTCTACCTGTCCTGTTCCATTTTAGCCTCTGTCTTCATGCTAACCCCACACACACACACACACACACACACACACACACACACACACACACACACACACACACACACACAATACTCCACTGAGACTGCACACTACATGTGACTTCTATAGTTTCTGCTTCCTTTTTGTCCTCATCCATGAGCATGTTCGTGAAGGTTAATTCAGGCTACATGACTAATCAAAACACAGTGGTGGAATACTCTGTAATTTTAAGAAGCCTTTCCATATGCCATGTGGGTAGATTACAGAGCTCAGCTGCGTTTCCACGGAACAGGAAATTGACCTGGGAGTTGTCTGGAAGGCCACAGGGAGGCTCATCTATCACCCTTTTCAAAGAACAACCCTGTCCATACAACATTTAGTCTTGTGATCATGAGCCCTTAATTTATTTACATTGTAATATATTTACTTTTTTTTTTTTTTTTTTGGTATCCATGGGTGTAATAAATGACGTGCGGCCACAAGAGAGATCCGATGATTTAAAGCTCAATCCGAGAGCCAAAATTGGTTCCCGCCAGGCTAATCCATCACGGTGGAATTAAAAGGGGCTGGAGTGGTGAACCTGGGCCGCACACTGCGAACGCTTACTGAAAGCACGGTGGGCCACATCTCTCACAATGTGCTGACAGAGACGGATCACGGCCCCAGCATGCCATAAGGCACAGATCCGATCATTAGACGACGACCGAAATGAAGTTGTGTGTGTGTGTGTGTGTGTGTGTGTGTGTGTGTGTGTGTGTGTGTGTGTGTGTGTGTGTGTGTGTGTGTGTTTTAAAGTGTCGGATGAAAACAGAAACACCTTCAATAGCAGACTCTAATCACTGCCCTCTCTGGGAAACTGCAGTGTTTATGGTTTGTATGCTGTGACAAACTAGTATAACAGAATCAAAATTTATTATATAAAATCTTTTACAAAAACTGTAATATAAACAAATCATGCTAATATTAGATACTAGAATAACTACATGTTTGCAGTATGCGCAGGATGCAGTGCAATATGGAAATACCACGCTAACACTAACACTAAATCAGCTGACACGGCACGTTTCTACAAATTTATAATCACGTAAACAGATTATATAAGGAAGAAAACATGACGGGGCATGCTGTTATAGGAAAGTAATCCACAACATGGCAGTGTGAGACGTGATTCTGTTACCACGCCGAGGTTGATTATTTTCCAATAACAGCATGTCCCAAAGGTGTTTTATCCCTCTTTCTTATATCAAAGTGATTTGCCAGGGATTATTTTTTTCAATTTATTAATGAATGACGCCATGTTTTTTTTCTTTTCTTTCTTTACCCATTTACAGTGGTGCTTGAAAGTTTGTGAACCCTTTAGAATTGTCTAAATATCTGCATAAATATGACCTAAAACATCATCAGACCTTCACACAAGTCCTAAAAGTCATGTATTTATTGAGGACAATGATCCAATATTACATATCTGTGAGTGGCAAAGGTATGTGAACCCCTAGGAAGGTGAAATTAGAGACAGGTGTTCAGAAATCTCCTTTCTTCGTGCAATGATACACTTCCACAAACGTGTTGTGAAGACCAGACTTTGATAGATCCCTGTTCTTTAAATAAAACAGGGCGCTCACTCGCACCCGATTGTCATCCCACTGATTGAAAATACCTGGCTCTAATATCACCTTCAAATTAACTGCTAATCCTAGAGGTTCACATACTTTTGCCACTCACAGAAATGTAATAGTGGATCATTTTCCTCAATAAATCAATGAGCAAGTGTAATATTTTTGTCTCGTTTGTTTAACTGGGTTCTCTTTGTCTACTTTTAGGACATGTGTGAAAATATGATGTTGTTTTAGGTCATATTTATGCAGATATATAAAAAAAATTCTAAAGGAAGCACAAACTTTCAAGCACCACTGTATATTTGATGCTATGGAAGGTCTGCGAGACAAGTGAGTTATCACTTGTTTTTATGGCAGCTATAAACAGTCGTTCTGTCACCGGGCTCTCTCTCTTTCTCTCCCTCTTGAAGTTAATAAAACAAAACCAAACAAAATGGTGGAAAACTTACTGACTGGTATAAAGCACTGACATTTCATAAATGTTAAAAAATAGTCTCCTAACAGAAAGCTTCACCAAATCGAAAAACTATACACTTTTCTTTGTTAAATAATAACACGTTTGTAATCTGTTTTTTTATTATTATTATTATTATTATTATTAGTCTTATATTTTGTGAAGCATTCGTCATCTGAGTCCCTGTGAATGAGTTACTATAGAAACAATAATGTATTATAGTGAGTGCATTACTATAAATCTGTCACTTTTACACATTTACAGTCGGAACTACTGTTGTGTTGCTATAGAAAATTATTCCATGCCTACAGATTCGGGAATGTAACAATGATGCAGTAAAAACATGATTAAAGGGATACTCCAGTGCCTAATCTCTATCCAGTCTATCTGTGTTTTATGGGTGATTACTACAAACACATTTCCCTGGACAGATAAAAAAAAAAAAAAAAAAAAGAAAATTCACTGTATATCAGAAGGGCACCTGTTGAATTTCATCAGTGTTTACAATACACAACTACTGTACATAATACTAATTCAAAATTGCTCTTAAAGAATTTTCTGCAACTTACAAAGCAATTATGATTTCTTAACCTTTCTCGAAGATTTTTTGGTATCCATGTTCTTGTTCCATCAGACACAAATTAAGGCATATCCATGTTCATTTAGAGCCTTTTATTTATTTATTTATTTATTTATGTTCATTTTTTACATTTAGATTTTAATTAATTAGTACACATTTTTCCTTGAAGAAGTAGTAAAATCTCACACTGGATAAGACTGAGTTAATTCAGCTTTATTCTAAAATATGAGTAAAGAGTTTATGCAAATATTCTTGCTAAATACATGTTTCCCATAAATGTTTTTACAGAATTGAACAACTGCCCTAAGACATTTATTAGAACTGAGAAATTGTTACATACCTGTATATATGTATGTGTATATATATATATATATATATATATATATATATATATATATATATATATATATATATATATATAAGTAGTTTATAAACCTTATAAGGACATTTTGCATGAGTTCAGGTTGCACGATTTGTCTTGTTTCTTCTGTTAGAAGAGGAAAGGTACAGGAATACAGAAAACCTTTCTATACACACACATAAGTGTATTCTGGGATTTACTGTGTGTGTGTGTGTGTGTGTCCACAGCAGAGCTATAAGACTGATGGGGCAATGTGGGCCTCATCATAGGTGTCACTGGGGACCCAGGCCAGGGTGATAAATTTGGGACAGAAACAGGGCGGCACGGAGCCACTGCTATCCACTGCACACACGCACACACACACACACACACACACACACACACACACACACACACACACACACACACACACACACACACACACACACACACACACAGAGAGAGAGAGAGAGAGAGAGGTCAGACACTCAGGTTTGGCTATTAAGGTCCATGTATCTTTTTTATTACGGGTGAATATGCCAGGCCAAATATGAGCTGTTCTTCTGAGAACCTGCATTAAAATACGAATGTAGGACAATCAACCTCTCATAAATACACTAGTTCAGGAAATTACACTTTTCCCCTCCCTGCAAAATGGACTATTGAGATTCATTCACTGCTTTAATAATGAAATATCAGCCAACTCATGAACTTACCTTTTAAAAAGGAGGGGAAGTGTGTTTGTGTGTGTGTGTGTGTGTGTGTGTGTGTGGGGTGGCTTTTTAAAGCAAGAACTCATGCAGTGTAGGACACTCAGGAAACCGCTGTTCAATTGACACACAACTTTACCTCGCCTCTCCACTCTTTATAAACCTCCCATATGTGTGTTTCACAGCGTCACAGCCATGCTACCCGACACGCTATCAATAATTCACACACGTCCAGGCGGCTGGAGTTTCTTTCCTGCCCCCCCCCCCAAATCTCTGTCGCTTTCTGTCTCACACACACATACACACAGCGCACACAAACCCCACAGGGATGCTGCACAATGTTGCTCATTCTCACTACACAGCACTTTCCATTTTACATTCTATTTCCATTCTATTACAATAGTGCGATAGGAGAGGGGGGAAAAAGAAACTCCATCATGACACTTTTTTTTCTTCCTTCCTCTTTGTGAATAGTGCAAACTAAACAAAGAATTTTACTAGTAACTCTCTCCTTTCTCTCTCAACATTTTTCTTTCCCTCACACACAAAAAGGATGGAGGAAACTAAAACTTTCGCTGCAGGAACCATTGTTGTTATCCATCTGTCTCAGATCTCGCTCTCTCTCTCTCTCTCTCTCTCTCTCTCTCTCTCTCTCTCTCATATATATATATATATATATATATATATATCTTTTGGAAGAACAGTGTTTATACCTCAGAGACTTGTAAAATCGAGGCATCACGAATTCCCCTCTCACCACGAGCCGTGGTACTGAGCCCTTGTTTTTGGTTCATGTCATGAGCTTCTATTTCCATTACCATCAGTGCTTTTGTTTCTCTTTTAGTCTGGTCATTGGGCTGCTACCTGAGTGTGTTCACCTGTTCCGTGTCATATTTAGTTCTAATCTATCTATATAACAACACCACACTGTTTCTTTGTCTGGTCATTGGGCTGCTACCTGAGGGTCTGATCATTGGGCTGCTACTTGAGTGTGTTCACCTGTTCTGTGTCATATTTAGTTTGAATCTAACAATTCAAAGACTCATTGTTTTGCCAGTTATAAAACACACACTGAATTTACACGCTTGTGCCTTGCCTTCCATTAATGCACATTAAGTAACCATTTTGGTGGCTCATGGTGAACCATCATCCTACTAACACACTGTTTTTCTTTTAATTTGTCACTCCTCTGTGTGTTTGTGTGCATGTGTGTTTCCACTTCTTCTGTCTGTCTCAATCCATCCACCCTTCTCTCTCTATGTTAGTCCACTAAGAGTGGAGAGAGCACGCACGCAGAGGACACTTAGCATGGTACTGTCATGTTGTTCCACTTAACATCAGTACAGCTTTGCTCTTCGGTGAGACTACTATACTACACACACACACACACACACACACACACACACACACAGGAGTTGAGAGGCCATCCACACCATGCACAATAACAGCAGCTTAAAATAGAAAATTTTAGCAGATCTGGTGAGGCTGCTGAGAGGCCAAATTATCAGTCATCACAGAAAGCTTGTGGCTTTCCACTTTCCAACACACTACCCACAGCCACCGGGACATTCTGCATTGTCATAATAATAGCAGCGGAGAAATTTGTGGCCTCGAATAGCGTCAGAGCAATTTGTGCGCCCATGTTCTCTCCATCGCCTCCAGAAATAGGGCCCTGTCCTATTCCCGGGAAAAGAGGAACCGAAGCTATTGTTCCAGGATCAGGGTGTAATCTCAGTCCGGATAACGCAGCTCTGTTCCTCTGGGCTGAGGTGCTGAGGGAGGGGCCGAGAGAAGACAAAGTGTGTGTTTGGGGTGATCTGCTTTCACTTCTAATGCAAACAACTGATTCATAGGCTGTGCATACGGTTAATTCACACTGATGTATAGGATGGCTCAAAGTGAGAGTGTGTGAGAGAGAGAGAGAGAGAGAGAGAGAGATGAGGGACAGAAAAGAAGAATGGCGAATGGAAAGACAGATGCGCAACAAGGACCCGTATCTTTCAGGACGCTGGCTCTGTTTACCGTGCTGTCACGACTCTGTTCCACGCCTGTCCCTCGCTCGTGATGGACGGCAGGGACGCGCGGAAATATTTAGCCGGGATGATCTCGGAGCAAATGAATTAATATTTCATGCCTGGATGGAGTCTCTTCAATATTTCAGCCGTAATTAATAAGACCGCAGAGAGCGGCTTGGGTGGTGGTGGTGGGGTGGCGGGGGGGGACACGCCGCTGGGTGTCAGAGACTCAAGATCAGTAGCTCCATCTTTTGCTGCCTTTACTTCTCCTTACACCGTTTAGATACATATATAAGTGGTAAATGGATGAATTGGTGAATTAATGAACAAAACATTTTTCTGCACGAGGCCCAGCTCTATTGTATACATCTCAAACTGATCAAATTCCAACGAATCAATTGATTAATGAATTATTAAATTTATGCTGAAGGAAGAATCATACAGCAATTCATTGTTACAATAATACTATGTGGGTGAGTGTGTGCAATTTTCACTAAACCACAAATGTACCACAATCCATCCATCGGGTCACGGAGCCTGGAGCCTATCCCAGAGAACTCGGGGCACAAGGCAGGGGACACCCTGGACGGGGTGCTAACTGTGCCACAATCATAAAAACCTGCCACCACAAATGATTTTTTAAAATGACAAACCATTAGATTGTTTCTAATGAGCTGCACTGTAAGGTTGTATCTGGCACCATAGTTGGGTACATTAACTCTAGAATGAGTAGAGTGGTAGTTAATGTTAAGCTTCTTTACACATAACCGAAAGATACGTTCAATTCCTGCTATTAAAGAAGAGCTGGATCCCTCAGCATGGGTCTTAACCCTCAACTGCTCATCTGTGCGCTTGGACTGGATTCTGGCTCGCTTGTAAGTCACTTTGGATAAAAGCGTCTGCCAAATTAGTAAATGTAGACTGAAGTAATGGCAGCAAAAGTAAAGCCCAGAGCATAAGCCATCGATCAGGCTGAGAAAGTAACTGATGAGCATCAATACAAAACCCTCTTACGCCTCCGTAAGTTCAGGTTTGCTGTCCTCTCATGGGTTCTCCCTCCCACACAAACACTTTGCTAACTTTCTCTCTACGAAACCCATTTCTGGATCATGCAAACACCAGGGTCCAAATAAAGACACGTCAGGCTCATTCTGTTGAAAAACAAAAGTGGATTCTGGGATTACTGTGTGTGTGTGTGTGTGTGTATCCAGGGAAGCATGGCGAACTGCTCTTCTCTTTTTCCGATTCATTAACTCTCCTAGAGGGCAAAAGAGCTGATTTTCTTCATGGTGCTGCTGTCAAACACAAGTAAGCATACGTGTGACACCCCCCCCCCCCCCCCCCCAAGCATCCACCGAACTTTATCTCTGGGGGTGGCACAGAATCCTCCATGGCCTTCTCCAGCCCTTAAATATGAGAAAGTAGGGCAGTAAGGCGTATGAGGTGTGACCTCGTCCAGGTTCCTGAAGCAGCAGGGATGATCTCTGAGCGGCTTCACACACACACGCACACACTCGTAACATCAGAACAGCCTTAGGGAACAGTGTGTTAGTGTAGCAACGTTCATTAGGCCACACACATCAAATGACAACTATGTCGCCGGGTTTCAAGCACCACACACACTTTCTCGTCTACGTCAGCCGTATTTGTCCGCGCTCTCATAAAACAGTTCAGGGCTCTGATACAGAAAGTCGACTTTTGGCCGCTGGCTTTGGTGACGTTCCATACCGCTGACATTGGTTCATCCCTGCCAGCGTCCATTAGCGCTAATTGAGCATGCTGAATCTGCACGACTTCTCCGATTGGCTGTTCGGAGAACCCGAATCAAAATGAAAGCACACGTTTTACATGTTTCGCTTTCACTCATTAAATGGAAAAACTATAATGTTTTTGTATCATGTCTTTAATTAGGTTCACTTTATCTAGTATCAGGTCAAATTGGTGCAGAAAGGGTTCGCAAACTTTCTAGCGGCACTGTAAATACTGATGTGTCATTCAGAGTTGATTTTTCTTTCAAGTCATATCAAACTGTATGCCACTATAAGTACTGCTAGTCAAATACCTCATACTACTTTACTATTTCGTACCACAGTATGTGATTTTGTACATGCTCTCTGAGATACCTGGTCTCTTTTAATTACACACACAAACTACTGCCACCTTCTGCTATGGAGAGTACAGATTTTTCCATTAGCTGAATGTGTCACTATCCCTATGGCCATCAGGTGTTTTGTATTGTTAGTGTTAAAACCTCACATCTGCTCTTGTTCTTTCTTAGTAGAAAAGGCAGCAACCAAAAAAAATTCCTCGTGCCAAAAACCCCATGCAAGCATCCTCCCTCAAGACTGCTGTGTGGTGATATTATAAAAGCGCTCATGAATAATAGCTTCTCGTGCACGAGCTTTAAATAAGCTTTAATCAACTTCAGAATGTGAATATCAGGCTAATCCATTTGCTTGCTTTCTAGCGGTATACAATAGCACAAATAGCACACAAATGTACACACAGCTGCGTTCCTTGTGCTGACAGAAGAATAGGATAGCAGTTTTTGCGATGTTTACCGACTCTCCGTTCTTGTTCGTTTTTTTATTACAGCGTCACAGGCCTCTTATAACACACCAAGGATGATCACCTTCTCTCCTTTCACATTAGCACCGTTCCTCCATCCCTCGTTCCTATTTTTAACCTTGTTTAATTCCCAGCCCACTGTTTCATCCCGAGTACCACTTTTACTCATTAAAGCACTCTTCAGCTAACAGTACTTAAGGACATGCTTTGCCCCAACTAAACACATTTAACACCTTTCCCTCCACTCTTTTTTTTTGTTCCACAGGGAACTGTCTTTCCTTCTCGAATCTGGGCTTTGACTCACCTCTTAATAAGCCATAAAACATGCAGAGATAACTCTATTTACACCTGAAGGCAGAGCTAATCAAAAGCGCCGTTCCCGGAGGGAGAGCTGCCGACCCCTGTGCGCCATCAAAAGTCAGGACGGGGCCAGAGAGAGCCTCTAATTGCCCGCTGATTGCTCCGAGGAGAGAAGGGAAGAAGGAAAAAAAAATAAAAACGTACCAGCTTACCTGCTGGCCACGTCTTAGTCTCACATCTATTATTATTTAAGGTCAACCTAGATAGGTAAAGGGAGCCATGGATGGCCTCATCTCTCCTCCAGCCTGGATTTTAACCCCATATTAAAAATAAATGACCAGCCCACCAAATAACCACGGTGAGGAAGCAGCAATACTTCAGGTGGCCTTGTTCATACAAGCCTGACTTGAACATTAGCTTTGCAGGACAAAGAGAGAACATTAAGAGGAATATATTAAGGTATTAAAATGCACAAGACTCATTGCAGGGTTTAAGTGTGACAGCTGTGAAAGCTTTATGAAGTGTGACAACTGTGAAAGCTTTGTGGCCATAAGAAACGGATAATAGCACCTCGACAACCCTAAGTCCCACGCATTTAATATCTAACTAGGGGGTTAATGTTTCATAAAAAAAAAAAAAAAAAATGAAAACTTTCTTTAACTGCCCGTAATAACTTCAGTTAATGAAAAACAGCAGGACAGAAGATATTAACAGCAGATTAGCATCGTATTTCCATTACAGGCGCTTAACTACACGTGATTGACATTGCTTATTGTTTGTGCATGAAACCTGAGTAAAATAGGTGCTACTGAAACTGAAAGGTGGGCTGATTTACCCCATGGAGAGAGATCCTACTGGCAATTCTTTATAAATAATACAGAAGTCTATAACCTCACAACCAGTGAAGTCGAATGATTTAACCTCAAATCCAAGATTCAGGCACTTACAACTGGTGTATTACACATCATGTATATTCAATAGGAACACTTTAATAAAATCTCCTGCTCATTAATGCAATTATCCAGTCAGTCTATCAGGCAGCGGCAGCACAATGCATAGAATCATGCAGATCTTTAACAGGTCTTCAGTTACTCTCCACATCGAACATCAGAATGATGGGGTTAGTGGTTAGTGATCTCGGATACTTTGACCACTTTGTGCTTGTGCCAGATGGGCTGGTTTGAGTATTTCAGAAACTTCTGATTTCCACGCAAAGTCTCTAGAGTTTTCACAGAATGGTGCAAAAAAACAAAAAAAACCATCTGGTGGCAGTTCTGTGGGTGGAAATGCTTTTGTTGATGAGAGAGATCAGAGAAGAATAGCCAGACTGGTTTAAGCATACAGGAAGGCTACAGTAACTCGAATAACCACTCTTTACAACTGCGGTGAGGTGAAAAGCAACTCGTAAATGTACGACCATGAAGCGCATGTGCTACAACAGCAAAAGACCACACTGGATTCCACTACATAAAGTGAAGCTCTTGGTATGTATCTGCATGATTTTATGCAATTCACTCCTGCTACATGACTGGCTGATTGGATGTGCAGGCATACAGGTGTTCTTAATAAAGTGGACAACGAGTGTATATTACATATTTATAAAACTCCGAAACTTAAACCTCATAAAGATGTAGCATAACGATTACTGCTGAAACCACACACACAGACACACACACACACACACACACACACAAGCACAGCACAAGCACAGTGGGGCACGATGCATGAAGCAGAGCTCCTCAAGTGTTTCCGTTTCCCTTTTACTGCTCCCCGTCTCCTCTCCGCTCTCATTCAGTTCGAGAGGCTTTATTGGGTTGTGCTTTGTAACCTCATCGCAAGAGCTATTAGATGATAACAGTGACAGCTCCTAATAAGCATATCAATAATAACAAACAGCAGCAGTTCATTTTAAACAGGACCTGCTGTTATTATTAGTTCCATCATGACCTTGTTTCATATTTTAGTTTTTAAGTGCAAAATGTATGTACACTTGTATGATAAGAAGGACACAACACTGACTATCAGTCAGATTTAACATGACTTTGGTCTTGTCCTAATGCCACGTATGAACAGACATTTTCACAGTGTATGACTAAATACAATACAGATACATCTTTCACCATCTACCCATCCGTTTTTCCCCCCCGATCAATCACTTTACTCAAGTGGTTCTCCTGCCTTTTCTGTCTGGCTGTGAGTCCATGACAGTTTCGCAACCCCACTCCTCTGGACTCAACCCCCGTTTCTCCACACAAGGGATACAACTGCAGTGAAATCTTTTCGGTTGTTACACGTTACGTTGCTACCTCTGCTTGTACTACTGGAGTTTTTGTAACTTTATCACACACGATGGCTATCAAACACACAAAGAAGATGGCATTACTGACCAAAACTACAGAAAACTACTCTCTGTTTTAAAACAACATCATGATAAATACTGACAGAGTAAGAGGTTTTACCGAAAAAAAAAAAAAAAAAAAAAAACATTCTCGAAAATATCTTCATAAGAAAGAAAAACAACTATGGGATTTGAGCTAAACCTTTTGGTTTAGTAAAAATATACTGTATTTACAAGATGTGAAAAGATTTTTTTCCTTCAATTTTCACCACTAACTTGTTTTTAAATGTTCATATTATATGTTATATGTTTTATATGTACAGTAAAATGTTTATTTGTTTTAGGCTCCATCCACATTAATCTGGATAAATTTGAAATCTTTTTTCTATACTGGGAGGGTGTTTTCCGGCGTGTCCGGTGAAAACTGAGCTTTTCAGAAACGCTCCCAAGTGGATAAATCCGAAAACGCCGTTTTGCATTGTACTATGGACTGAGAAAATGGAGATGTTCAAAAACAATGACACATTTTTAGTCACGTGACACAGTCATGTGACCCATTCGACTCGACTTTATAGTCTGGGGTTACCCACAGCAACAACTCCGCGGCGGTGTAGATGGAGAGCGTTTTAAAACGTTTTTCAAACGTTTACATCCCTATACTGCGCGTTCGTAAAAACATAAGAAGCTTTGGCCTGCATCATTTACATCAGGTGTTTATTTACTTTCCATCTCTTTGAATTGATTGCGGCAATGTTGAGGAAAAATAGACAGACAAAGAGGCGGAGTTGTTGCTGAGGGTAACCCTCATATGGGTAACCCTATAAAGTCGAGTTGAATGGGTCACTGTGTCACGTGACTAAAAATGTGTCATTGTTTTTGAACATCTCCATTTTCTCCATTTTCATGCAAAACGGCGTTTTTGGATTTATCCACTTGGGAGCGTTTCTGAAAAGCTCAGTTTTCACTGGACACGCCGGGAAATGCAGTTTTCAGATCTATCCGGATTAATGTTGACGGAGCCTTAGATGAGGACATCACAATGCTAAAATGTCAAACTGTAACATCCGAGTAGCATAGAAGACCGTGTTTACACCTTTTGTCATATGCATTTTAACCATATTAATCATCTCTCTAAACCACATGACAACTAATACATTAAATCCTAACATACATGACCCAGTTCACATCATTTAAGCTGTCCAGGACAACCCATTCCCACCATTCCTCACTACATATGAAACTGATATCATAGGAGGTGAGTTTCCAAGTGTTATGAGCTAGATATAGATTTGAATCCAAGTTGAAATGTACTTTACTTTATTAAGGTCTTTTTAAGTAACACGAACCATTAAACAATGAAGTTTAGATGGGGGTCGTAATTTTAGATAACGGCATGACTGTACGGAGTAGAACTGGTGCTGAAAAGCTGCAAATTAAAATATTGCAGCCTTGAGACACAAAAGCCCATAATTATGCTAAAAGTGTTAATCCCTATAAGTCATGCAAATCCTCACTATAACTGTGAGATGCACACAACAAGCAGGTGAAACGTTTGGATTTTTATGTTAATTTGCAAAATGCATAGATTATTGATAATAAAAAAGATCAATCTTTAAGATTTATGCTAGTATTATGATTCATGAGACTGTGAGGAGTGTGATTTATAAAGCTGAGAAGATTCTTAACTTAAGCTGAGAGGATTCGAGACGCAAACGTGACTTGAATGTCTTACTAGTAAATAGAAAAACATAGCTTTGGTTTGTTAATATTAAAAGAACTGACAAAGAATTTAACATGCTTTCATCAATAATTCACAACCAACATAAATGAGGAAAACTACCACGAGCACAAAGTCTTGAAAACATACTTCGGATTAAAATATATGTGCATTTCTTTTATTTTTACAGTGAAGGTAAAAAGGTTTGACCAGATACTATGCTATTCTCCTCTCTCTCTCTCTCTCTCTCTCTCACCTGAATATGAACCCAGGCTTGGTCTGTCTGTACTGAGCTCTAGCAGTATCTGTAGGGAGGTGGAATATTTACATTCCAAATATATCAGCTAGTCTTTATTTCCAATCCTACACTGCTGCCCTTTACAGTCGCACACGAGAGAGAGAGAGAGAGAGAGAGAGAGAGAGAGAGAGAGAGAGAGAGAGAGAGAGAGAGAGAGGTAAAATCTGCAGAATAAACAGCACAGTTTGACACAGTCAAACAGATAAGTAAATCACAGAGTGCACTCTGCAACTCTCTCTCTCTCTCTCTCTCTCTCTCTCTCCTTCTTCCTTATCCTTCTGTTCGCTCATTTTTCCTGTGATGAGCGTTAAGATGATCCGAGTCTAGACAATATTGTGGAGTGTTGCTAGCGTGGCCTACATGGCTAATTTGAGAAGTGCTGCTGCTGGTTATACCTGCCTATAGACCAATACACATACTGCATACAGTATATACACACACACACACACACACACACACACACACACATACACAAACACACACAAATGGAAAACAGTAGGAGCTTTCTACAGTATTGGTAATACCGAGTACAAATGTTCACTGACTTCCATTTGAATATGCATTTTCAATGAGACAGACTGAGACTGAAATCTGCATCACAACATAATGACGACGTTAACAGAGTTTCAGGGTGCTTCCGCGCACACGTGCACACACACGCACGCGCACACACACGCACACACACACACACACACACACACACACTACTCAACTTGAACTGGCTAGTTTCGATGGAAAGCAAAGCTGTTGTGAGACTCAGAAGCTAAGCTGGCATCAGAAGATCACAGGTTTGTCAATCGGAGCGATGCTAGTCAAGTACGGGTGTCTGAGGTCATGTATACGGAAACATTCCGTGAGAAAAAGGAGGGAAAAAAACGGTAGCTGGCTTTTTACAAATTGCTATGGTAGAACTGCCTTTTTTTTTTTTTTTTTTTTAAGGCACTTTTTAATCAACTGACCACAAGTTTCAAGTGTGAGAAAATAAGGAAAAACTGTGTCTGACCTTTAAAAAAAAAACAAAAAAAAAAAACCCAAAAGTGCTACAGTAGGCTGCCTTTTTGGAAAAGCAGAAAGTTAAACTTTTCAGAAAAGGCACTTTTTATTAAATGACAAATCGGGATGTAAAGAAAAAAGATGACATCAAATTGCAGACACTGAGAGAAGCAACGTCCTCTTTGGGGAAAAAAAAAGATAGATGGAATGATCATGTACAAAGTGAAAAGGACTATTCTGTTGTTATAGTTACAGCGGTTATTCCTTTTCTTCCTACAGAAACTTCTGAAGGGTTTAAGTAAGGAATAACACAATGGGGTTTTTTTTTTGAAAAAGAATCAGTGTTGTGACAATGAGATATCAGATGTCGTGAAGCAGTTACTGTTCCCACCCTCAAGTTGTTATTTTCCAATAACAGCGCAGTTTGATTGCTCCTAAACTGCACCACACATTTGCTAAAGATTACAATTTTTTATTTGTTAACTAAAGAATGACACATTGTACGGTTTATCAGTTTATAGCTATATTTCATTCTGTGGACCATCTGCAAAACAAGCTAATTCCTGTTATCACTTATGTTATAACAGCTATAAACAGTTGTTCCCCAACCAGCCATGTGTTGTCCCCGTGAAGCGTTATTTGATGTGTTGACGTAATTTTCACTGAAACAGGAAGTCAGGGCGAGAAATATCAAGTGGATCCTCCCCCTTTTTAAGTAGCCAATAGTGTTTAGCTTATCTCACAGCCCAGGCTAAGCCGTACTTGACAGTCGGTACCCTGGAAGCTGTGAGCTGGCACAAATACCTGTGAATGAATTCAAGCCATTTCCTTCTTAACCAACTTACAGTTGAAGAACTGAATAAAACGCATGCATCTGAACAGCCAAAGACACAGTCATGATCCACGCTTACGGATATGATTTCTCTCGCTCAACAACGCCAACTTCGGCAAGGTGATTTTTTATAATGTTGGGGGCGGGACGCTTCAGATTCTAGAGAGCATTTGATTGGACAGAAAATCTGATGAGAAGCTGAAGCGCAGAATGATGTGATCAAAATCGTTGATCCGTATCGGTGGGAGAGAGAGAGACTACATCTTGAATGTATATATTTTCTAAATGCGAATTGTGTCATTGTTTTGGAGAACACAAACTTATAGATAACCTTAAGGGGGGACTTTAATAAGACAGAAAACACAGCATGTCATGTTGCTGAGAAAGCAAGTCCTCTGTCGTGAAGACTTAACTGTGTTGGAAAAACAATGTAGTCAGTTTTACATTTGTTTTTTTGTTTTTTGTACAAAGCACTGACAATGGAGACTCTTTCCAAAAAACAAAAGACTAAATGAATGTCTTCTTGCAGAAAACTAGTGTGTCCCCCGTAAACACCCTGCTTTCCTTTTTACTATAGAAACAGTGATGTATTAATTGAACTACTGTCAGAGCTGTTGTGATAAAACACGATCTGACCAATTAGAAGCGAGAATTCAACAACACTGTGGTGTAAAATGGTAATATTTAATAAAAGTTTTATTAGTGCAGATGTATCCAATGAATTGGATTGTAGTTTTTTTTTTTTTTTTTGTCTGGTTCTGGTGTCAAGGACCAAATGATGGTATAGTGACATCCCAAGTCCCGTTCACAGCAACAACCAGTGAGAGTATGCATCTATTCCAAAACTCACTCTCTATATGCATGTGCGCACACACACCCCAACAACCCGCCTACCCCCTCCCCCAAACACCCACCTACCCCCCCCCACACACACACAGTCGTATTTGCATATGTATGATGATGAACTCATGAAGAACGGAGCCAGGATAGAACACGTCTCCCTGTTCTCCATTGTGACTGAATCGAACCAAACAGCGAAAACCGTGACACAGTACCTTGCAAGTACAGAAGCAGGCACACCAACAAGCGCAGACAATAGCACCTGAACAGAGCGAAAGAGACGGAGATAGAGAGAATGACAACAACAAAATCTAAAAAGAAAAACGCAAAAACAGTTCACACTCTCATTAGCATGCCCAGTCAGGCCCGTCGCTGTTTATCATTATGGCACGCCGGTTTCGCTCCCTTCCCCTTCCTACACATACAATCTCCTCGGTCTAGGTTTGGCTCCCGCTCTCTCTTTCTCTACCTTTTTTCTCTTGCTCACGCTCTCTCACTCTATCACGCTCCCTATCTTTCTCGCTACCGTCGCTATCACGAAAAAAGGGAAGGGATCATTATTGTGAATTCCACCCTCCGCTTCTCTGCGTCACACGCTGTGTAATTAGCAGTCTAATCAATGAAAAATGTTCCTGTCAAAGACAGAAGAAAAAAAAAAAAAAATCTCAACAACACTGAGCTTTTAGCACCGAGAGTTACAGAGTGCAGAAAAGGAGAATGGACGTCAGACTGCGGTGTCTGTATACGTCTGTACACGTTTTGCGAACACTTCCCGATGTGCCGCTCATTTCTGACGAGTGAAGCTTTTAAATGGATGATGATTTGAAAAAAAAAAAAAAAAACATTTACTCACCATTAACTATTTAAACGTGTGAGCTATTCTATTAACCATATCTACTAAACATCTGGGATCTTCAGTCCTTGTAATATCATCAAGAGAACTAGCAAATACCAGGTCGACATTACATAACGAATCAACATTTCTAATTTATCAAGGCTGATCATAATTATTGCCCGTGCTTGCGTCCGCTACTGAACATCCGTGAAAAACTGTGTCTGCATGAAGACATAATACTACAGAGATAGTCTGCTCAAAAAAAAAAAAAAAAAGAGTCTACATACACATTCATTTATGTTCAATAGGAATTTATTCGCTGTAAAGCAACCTCATTATAAAATTCTTAGAAGAAATGACGGGAGCTTTTTGGCTAACCAAAACTTAGGGAAACATTTACTAAACATGGGATTACTTGCTGTCAAGAAAACTGCAGAGTGTTCGATTTCTCTGTTGCTTCTGGACAAAACACACCACAGCCAAACACTAAAAAATATTTTCGGTGAGAAATATCAGCAGGCAAGTTAACAGCTTCTGACTTTTGCAAGAGAAACTACTATTACTTTTGTCAGTGTGTGAATATGTTTGGATTTAGCAGCTAGCACCTAAACTAGTGTTTATTAACAAACTAGCATAAACTAGCTTCAGTTATTTCCACCAGCTTAAATGAATGCATACATATTCATAAATACTCCATATATACCATCTCTCAGGCTGTGTGCGATTTCAAAACCCCATTACAAAACATTATGGCGAATTACCCCAGCCTGAAAAAATGACTTGCGGAACATGGGGAAGAGAAATAGTTACAGATTATTGTGCTATACTGAGAACGTCTCATGTGTAGTCTGTACTGTGTAAAGTGGTGTGTGTATAGAAATCCCTGAGGTAATCCCAGAGGGGATTGGAGGGTTTTGTGTGTTCACGTAATGATTTTCAATGGAAGGTACATTTTTGAGCAATCTGACAATAAAGATTCTCTCACATGATAAATGCTATACACTATATACTGGAGTATGTGGTGCCTGATTTTTAGGATAGTGCTGTCTCAAAGACGAACCTTTTCCACTGAAAAAAATAAAAAATAAATAAAATAAAATAAATTACTGCATATCTCACATGTCTGAACAAAGGCAGAACAGCCTCCAGAGGAACAACCACCGATTTTAAACCTCAAAAATGTCCAGTTCAAAATTTTGCTTTGAAGTTGCATTCATGATGTAAACCTCATCATCATCTGGCGGCTCTGCCCGTTTCGCTGCGTAGAGCAGGCTGGGCACAGGAGCATTATTTGGTCCCATTCCCACAAACCTCCGGAAGTCTGACCAATCCCACCCACTCCTGCAGAAAGTCTGACCAATCCCATCGACTCCTGCAGAAAGTCTGACCAATCCCGCACACTCCTGCAGAAAGTCTGACCAGTCCCGCACATTCCTACAGAAAGTCTGACCAATCCCACGCACTCCTGCAGAAAGTCTGACCAATCCCGCACACTGCTGCAGAAAGTCTGACCAATCCCGCACACTGCTGCAGAAAGTCTGACCAATCCCATCGACTCCTGCAGAAAGTCCGACCAAACCCGCACACTCCTGCAGAAAGTCTGACCAATCCCGCACACACCTGCAGAAAGTCTGACCAATCCCACACACTCCTGCAGAAAGTCTGACCAATTCCGCACACTCCTACAGAAAGTCTGACCAATCCCGCATACTGCTGCAAAAAGTCTGACCAATCCCATCGACTCCTGCAGAAAGTCTGACCAATCCCGCACACTCCTGCAGAAAGTCTGACCAATCCCATCGACGCCTGCAGAAAGTCTGACCAATCCCATCGACGCCTGCAGAAAGTCTGTCGGGACCAATCCCACACACTCTTGTAGAACACCATTTCAGACACAGCTATTGTATCTTGTTACACTGTTTAAACTGCACTGACTGCATAATTAGGAAAAGTCTGCCCATGTTTGTTTCCATGGACATTCTGATCAGGCCACATTGCAAATTAGTGAATATGTAAATATGGCGTACGCATGTTGGAGACCAAATATAGCCTACAGAATCTCAACTCATACACAAAAGGTGCATTTTGTTGATGGATTATGCAACACAGCGCCAGACAGCTCTCAAACACAACACCTGGAGGATGTCAGTGCCACCGCAGGAAAGCTGTGCTTCACCGAGTTTAGCTAATTCAAGGAGATAAAGAGGACACATAGAGCAAAAAGCAGGGAAAGCCAAAAGGCCAGCCATTCAAGAGATATTTACGGGAATCACCACAAGCTCCTGAAAGGCAAACATGCCTGCATGAGAAGTATTATTTTTAGGAAAACCTCAGTCAGACTGATTAATATTTGATTTAATAAATTAGAAAATCCGTGTAACATTCTGACAACAATTTTCTCTGTTAAGTGGGTGTGTGTATGAGCAAATTACCATCATGCTCAAAACTCTTCGCTCATATCAATGGCTTCAGAGAGGGAGGGGTTCAAGCCGAGCTCTCTTCACACATCAAAAATTGGTGCGGTGAAGACAACATATCAATTTCCGTCTTCATCTCTTTTCATAAAGTGGCGCTAAAAGGCTGAGAGCTCTCCATTTAGACGCTCCATCCTTGGTGAAATTGCCTATACGGGCCAAAAGTGAACAGGATCGTTCGTTCCGCCTGTTATCACCTTCTATTAATAATATCAGTAATGCCAAGGCCACAATGGGTTTAAAAATTAATAACCAGCGAACAGAACCCGAGGTAGGCTAGTTCTAATAATCCTATTCAAGGACTGAGGTTGATTTCCCCCCCCCCCTCCCCCCCCCTTCCCCAGCGACAAATTCTTAGAAGTTGAGAAAGTGAACTTTGAGGTTTGGAACTCAGCTTGACATGTTCCAGGAAGACCATATTGATCTTGTTTAACAGTTTGGACAGACCCTACAGACAGGAAGCACTTACAGACTCCGTGCATTATTCAGCCTGAGATGCGCGTCATATTGTATGTCCATTTATGTTGGTCTTATCCAAAAAAAAAAAAAAAAAAAAAAAAAAAAAAACACGTCTCCATTTCTATGCTTTGTGAATATAAAATCCAAATATTTGTGAGATGCATGTGATATTAAAAGCCTTTCTGCTCCTAATGACCTTGCCAAACAGAGCATAAACATGGCGAGTGCTTTTCAGACCACATTTCAACGTGTTACTGCACCATGCTATTTAATTGCGAAATACACTTCCTGCCTGTGTTGCATTACACAGAAATGTGACTGTTATTGATGTATAAATTGCCTGAGATAACTTCACGCAGGGCAAATGTTCTGCAAATAGCTAATCAATAAAGAAAATAAATGACTCCCCGAAAGTGCATTCATTTGCTTTGTTTTTCAGCGAGAGGCCAAAACAGATTCTGATCTACATACAGAGTAACTGTATACACATCCAAAGTAGGTATAAAAAAAATAAAAAAAACCCCACTAGAAACCTCATCACACTGACAACAACCTGAAGTCGATATTAGATACTAACTCTCATTATCTGTGTTTAAAGAGTCTTAGAAGTCATATCGCTTTGTTTGAGCTGAGATTCCCTGTGCATTTGGGCTATGTCAGGTGTTTCAGACTGGAAGTCGATAGGGCAGGTGTGGGAGACCTTTGGCTAAGGGTGATGGGAGGAATAAAAGAAGATGCCAAAGTGGAGAGAAAAGAGCAGGTGCTGCTTAGCCGAGTGCAAACAGAGTAGAGTCACTTGGTAGGTGGGCGAGTGGCTCTCCGAGAGAGTGGATCATCTGAGGAGTTCATTAAAAACGCCTTCAGGACAAGGGCATTGTCATCTGCACTCAGACTACAGCTTTGGATTGAGAAGGAGGCCGCATTCGGGGACCAAAGGTTTAGCTTAGAGGCTTAAAGTCACCTAGAATTTTTACCTAAATTGAATATATGCCCAAGACTCACCTTCGTACCACTGGATGATCTCACCTGGATAGTGTAGATTTGTGCCTAAAAGCTGCTGCTGTAATCATAAAAATTGTTTTGTGCTCATCACAGGACTCACAATAATATACAGTATTCACACTTGGCACTCTTAGTATTCACACATTGTCTTTACTCTTCTGCACCATTATAGTCTAATGATATATAATCTTACTATCTGGGGTCACCTAGAAGATAACGTTCCCTTTTGAATCTGGTTCTTCTCACAGCTTCTTCTTCTTCGTGTCTTCTTAGGGAGATTTTCCTCGCCCCCATCACCTCTGGTTCGCACATTAGGGATTTAAATCTGCATCCGGATTTCTGTAAAGCTCCTTTGTGACCATGTTTATTGTTAAAAGTGCTACAGAAATCAAATTGAACTGAATGGACATGAAACCCAGATCTGAAACAACCCCCAACCCAGCGTGCCAGGAACCTTGCTCCTGGTAAACCGGTGCTGAATATTAGAAACTGATTAGCTCACGTTTTTCTCCCACAAAACCATTGCAGTGACAATTTCTCACACAGTTTGCACACTCAGATGAATTCCACTGAAAGGATTCAATCATAATAAGCATGTTTTATAAACTTTGATGACTTTAAGATCGAAGTAAGGCGGTAAAACCAGAAGGAGACTCTCTGGTAATGCATAATGAATAATAAATGACGCCTGACACTACAGTCTGGGCAGGAAAACAGCCGCTGCCCCATTAGTGGTCACACACTTGGAGAAATTCAGAAGCTATATATCGACTCTGGCACTATATATAGAAAACTATTATCTGCTCTGGTTTGTCCCATCATGTTTGCTTTATTGAAATTTGGTTTGTTTTAACCCCGCTCTTCCACTCCTGGTGATTTGCCTCTCTAAGAAAAGCATATAATTACATTCAAGTGTAAAAACAAACATCCGGTTTTAAAAGTCTGTCATAATTATGAGATAACGGCTTCTGAGCGCAGTTAACTTAATGCTCGTTTACACACCTATCCATCCGCTGTTCGCTTACAGAAAATATGTGCATCGTTCCCCTTCACTTACTTCCTAATTAGCATGTATTAAGCACATCTACCTGCATCCTAATGACGGACTTGAAGCGTTGCTATCTCCTTCCGAATAACTATAATAACTCCTTCCGTCTCTCACTCCGTGTCTGTTATCGACGCCGCATGCTAACTAAAGCATCGGGGGTGGATCATGAGCTCGACTGTGCAAGCATTACTATCATACATTCAGCTATACAAAAAATGGAGAAGGGTTCCGTGTTCATCTGCAACACAAAAGTTAAATGGTGTGACGAGGTATTTTAGTATTGTAATTTGAAATTTTTTACACAAATTATATTGTTTTTTTTTATTAATAGCATGCAGAAAACGTACCACGCTGAAAAGCAAAGCCTTCACGGCATTGCTCTTACGTTGCTTGATCTCGTTGTTGAAAAACGATCATCATGGAAGAAGTGAATGTAAGTCCCTGTTGCATTACATTTCACTGTTATCAGTGTGCTGTGGTGCAGTTGCGCCACAATGAAATGCAATCACTGTCCAATCACGGCCCTAAGCCGTATGAGGAGGCGTGGCTAAAATCTGAGAAACTGTATTGCTTTAAAAGTTGAAATGCCTCATCCTCCTAGCTAAATTATCTTCCTAGATAAGATACTAAATTAACTGAACTTTATTACATAAAGTTTTTTGTTGTTTTTTTTAATCTTACAACAACTTTGTACCGGTCTTGTACCTTACAGAAAATAAAACCCTACATCTTGCCCTGTAACTGTATCTATGGTAACCTTCCACCCCAAAAGTCCTTCACTCTGAAAACAGGCCATAATGGCGGCTTTTGAAAGGAGGAAAATCTTAGGCACACTGCTGGGTAAATGGATCCTAACACTCCTCCCACAACTCCACGGACACTCGCTCCCTACAGCCTCGCCCTGGTTCCCGGCTACGTTATGAGCTGCGATGGCCGTCAGATATGGAACTTCCTCCATCCACAAAAGCTTGAAATGGCGCTAACTAGCACAAATGCGGAGCTCCTGCTTCACACCCATGCTCTCATGGACATGAGACATCTCAACGTTAGGATGCTTCTATATGAGCACACACTCAGCAAATGAGCGAACCCACGACACGCTACACACGCGGCTCGTTAGGAACATGATCAAAAAGGGTCATGCTGAGAAAAAGTCCCCGTAAACAGGAAAGACTGTACCATAGCATGAGAATCTCAGAAACTATTCTTGGTTGTTGAACACGTACTACAGAAGCGCGCACACACACACACACACACACACACACACACACACACACACACACACACACACACATATTAAAGAAACAAGATTCTTCACATAACACCCCTTGGCACATTACATAACTCATACCAAAACCCATATGGAGACATAAAACATTTCCTGCCTCATTGACAGGAAAATAAAAGGTCTCCAGATGCCTTGATATTTACTCTGCATTCATTATTTTTCACTTCCCGCATCCCAAATCAGATTGCCACTCTGTATGTGAAGCTTGCATAACACAGTACATTTGGGTAAAAATGGCAGCTCTTTGCAAACCAGACCCCACTGACCTTTTTGTTTTGTTTTGTTTCTTAATTACTGGAATGGGGTCTTTTTAACAGTGCTGGTTGCTTTTGGGTTCGGCTAAAATCTATTAAAATAGAAAACAAGGTAGTTATAACATGGTAGCTATAATATGATGCAAAATTATTCACTTCTGAAGAAGTTCTGCAAACTTAAGATGCCTTCAGAAAATAATGAAGTGAAACATATTAAAAAGTATTACTGCGCTGAGAACCGAACAATAGAGCAAGCAGAAAAATGTTCAACCAAATCATGATTGGCTTTCAGGCTTCTTGGAGAACTTGCGTCTGTTCTTTTACTGTTCTGTAAAATCCCAGACAGCCTTGATGGTGGGTTGTTTGGGGCTTTTTTTTTTTTCAGTCCATTAACAAAATACAACATTTTGTACTTTTATAAAAAAATATCAATATTACTGGGAGTTTTTTTCTTCCTTTTCACCTGAAACACTAATGCAGTAGGTAAACATTTTAAAGAAGAAAAAAATGTACTATAGGAACAAAATTGCTATACAAAGAGGGTGCCTAAGAATTTTTGCACATTTTATTATGAAATCTTTTTGTCCCAGCACACGGAGGACAACCTGAAAGTATACAATAGTCGGTCAGCTATTTCATGTTACTTTAAAGTCAAGACCATCTAAATGGATATTCTACGTGTTGTGATCTTTGTGCTGCGATGCTTTTCGGAGACTCGGTCGTGAACATGTTTCTATTCGGAATTACCCGAACAAAATTAACCCACAAAAAAAAAAAAAAAAAAAAAAAAAAAAAAAAAAAAAAGAGCGAGTGAACTCTTTATCTGGTCATGTCTCGATAGTCTAAGCGCGTCTTATCACTTATGTTATAGCAGCTGTAAACCATCTTTGCAGCTTGTGTTACCGAGAAACTCATCCACAAACCCGTGGGTCCTACAGAGTTTCCCATGTCAGAAAACTTAAAAAGTTACAGCGGTAACACTGGAGACTCCTTCCACAAATGCTAAATAAACATCTCCTCATGAAAAACTTCACCATGTCAACAATTACAAGCTAATATCTAAGCTGTTACTTAAGAAACGAGAACGTATTAGAATGAGCAAACTGGCCTTGTCTATAAGTAAACAACTGAAATCGTTTTAAAACATTTATCTAAAATATAATAGTAGTACTGTTTGAAGTTTAAAAAATAAAAAATAAATAAATAAATAAATAAAAACCCTTGCACGGTGAATTCCAGTGTCAAAAATATCTGTATTATTAATATTTACTAAAGAACTTTGCTCATGGCACCTAATCCATCATAAGAGGAGTTGAAATGAAACCTACTCGATGTGCCTCACTCTGGCAAAAAAAAAATAAAAAGGGGGGGGGGGGGTTAAAAAAAAAAAAAACCCTCCACCTGCAGCCCAGATCTGAGCGCCTGTCTCTAATGGTTGGCTCCGTGATGACTCTCGATTACAGCCCACACAGAGCGAGAGAGATTTAAATAAATGAAATAAAGATCGCTTATTGCCGCAGGTCTGGTTGCACAGCTAAAGATTAATACTCCTCTTCAGTAAATCCCGCTCGGAGGGACAGGCCGAGTCACTTTTTCAGAGCAGGGACATTCATAAAAGGAAAAGCCAGGAGAGTTCGTCAGGCACGGAGCTGAGGGGAGATGGGTAGAGGAGAGACGAGCGAGAGGAAATTTAATTGTACAACTGACCAATAGAACGTCTATATGGAGTAATCCATCAATACATGTTGCTACACCGGCGTTTCGGATTCTCGCCAGCAGACAGATTAGAAAATAAATAAATAAATAAATAAATACTCTTCATTAACTTTGTTGCCAATTGGAATTTTAACTTTTAAGTTTTTAATTCCTGGCAGGTGTTCATGTACTCGGCGGTAAGCTCAGCGCACAGTCCTTGGCAGCAAAACGAATACGGGGGGGAAGCGCCAGTGATGTTACGGCGTGAAGTTTAGCTGTTAACTGCTGATGAGGGTTTGGAAGGTGTAAAAAAGAGACACGTTCAAATTTAAACCTGATAGCTAAACATACACATACCTGGTGTGTGTGTGTGTGTGTGTGTGTGTGTGTGTGTGTGTTGGACCCAATCATGTGGTGTTCAACTGGGTTGATATCTGGTGAATCTGAAGGTCATAGATTTTAATTTACATCATTTTCATCCTCATCGAACCGTTCAGTGAGCATCGTTGTTGTACACTGTGGACGGGGGCGGAGTCATCCTAGAAGAGACCACGCCCATCAGAAATTTTTCATCATAGGAGAAAGCTGATCAGTCAGAAGAACTTTGTATCGATTTGCAGTGACGTTTCAGTCTAAGCGGACACAAACTACGGCAGTAAAATAAATAAACGCGCCCCCCCACGGCATAACACAGTCACTTTGAGGTTAAAGTTGAGTTTAGGTGTATGTATAGCATAAGTTTGTTGCTGTAATACAAGGCAACAGAAATACCTCACAAAAGTGCATTATGTCTGAATATACATTTGTGTGTTTCTATGGGTGTGTCTCAACCAGCTCTCTAGTTCAGTATGTAGTGAATCAGTATGATTCATGAGTACATGAGTTCGGGCACTGGTGATGACCCTGGCTCCCTGGCTCACGCTGGGACACTGATAACTGAATTTCCGGCGACATGACTACGTACGTGTGTTGTAAAACGTCATAAAAAATTAAAAACTCAAAAATATTTAAGTTTTATATCATATAAGTTTGTTAGTTTAATCACATGTATTTCTGTCATAATATGTCAAGCAAGATCATAGGCAAGCTTGTGGAGTTTTTTTTTTTTTTAATCATTAAACACTTAAAAGTCTTTAGACTCAAACAAACTGTATATCGAACATCAAATATAGTTAAAAGTCGCTAACGTAAGTAATCATTTGAGAGATAAAACAACGATAACAAGCTACTCACATTTGTAGAAGGAAGTTGGCTGAGAGCTCGTCCGCCGTTTTTTTTCCACGCTGGAAGGCTTCAGAAAACATGATGCCATTTCCAGTAAGGGAACACAATAAGCATCGATGCTCCCTGGGTTTTGTGGTGCATTGTGGGATTTTTTTAGGGAGTGAACGTTCTAGTGCACTGGAAGGATTTTGCAACTGAGACAGCCCTTAAAATGGCCGACTCCCTGATCAGTGCCCTGACTACTGAACTACGGAGCTGATTGAGACATACCTTATCCATATCTAATCTTTTTTGGGGGGACCAAATGTCCTCACAAGGATAGGAATAGCCCCCTATGTCCCTTTTGATTTTTTTGTTAAAAAAACAAACAAAAAAAAAAACAAAACAAAACTATAGCTTTTAATAAATAAATAAATAAATAATAAAAAAAAAAAAAAAAAAAAAAAAGAACCAACATTTTTTTGGTTACTGAGAACAAGGTTAGGGTTTGATTTAGGTGTAGCACAACATTCATGAAGTGCATTATAATTATGTCAGTGGAAGGTCCTC